>VXBP01006401.1:219250-240070 GCA_013400115.1 Rhinopomastus cyanomelas | reverse complement strand
CCTTACGAGGAGAGGCTGAGGGAGCTGGGTCTCTTGAGCTTGGAGGAGACTGAGGGGTGACCTCATTAATGTCTACAAATATTTGAGGGGTGGGTGTCAGGAGGATGGAGCTGGGCTGTTCTTAGTGTCATGTAGTGATAGGATGAGGGGCAATGGGTGTGAGCTGGAACACAGGAGGTTCCACATCAACCTGAGGAGGAACTTCTTCACAGTGAGGGTGACAGAGCACTGGAACAGGCTGCCCAGGGGGGTTGCAGAGTCTCCTTCACTGGAGACATGTAAGACCCACCTGGATGTGTTCCTGTGTGACTTGGTCTAGGTGATCCTGCTGTGTCAGGAGGATTGAACTAGATGATCTTTCGAGGTTCTTTCCAATCCATAGTAATTCTATGTTGTAACGGTTATTTTCTTTCACTTGCATCCGGGTGCTCTTGGCTTATTTATCGCTGTTCTCTCTCTCTGTCTCTCAGGAGGAGAGAGTGGGCCGGGGAGCTGAATCGAGGGGAGGGAAACTCTTAACCAAGGGTCTCTGCCCAAAAACTTGTTCCAAATTGGGACAACTGATACACCATTTTTTGTGAATTAGTTACATACTTAAACTGTTGAAACAGTTAACGTGCTTCTTATTAGCTGCCTAACCTTATATTCTTTGGCAACAGGTTATAGAACCAGAAGGTGTGAAGATTCTCAAGTTCTCAAGTCCAATTTTTTATGCTAACATTGATGGGCTGAAAAGTAGCCTCAAATCCACAGTAAGTGATGTGTGATGGCTTTGGCTGCTTAACTGTCTTTGAGAATTCCTCAGAACTATATCTAGGTAGTTAAGTAACTTTGTTCCTTTATCTACAGGTGGGATTTGATGCAGTCAAAGTATATAATAAGAGACTCAAAGCACTGAGGAAGATACAAAAGCTAATCAAGAAGGGTAAATTAAAAGCCACTAAGGTAAACCCTTTCTTCCCGTTCTTTCTCAAAGGATTACTGTTAGAGCTTACTGCTTTAGCCTTAATTATGCCTTCATCTTTATTCATCTTTAAAATAAAGATGGAAAAATGTGACTTACTAGTATGGTAGGAAGTGCAGAACCTGCAGAAGCCTTAACAGAGCAGTGCACCTATTGCCAAAGACTCCATATGTTCTGGCAGCTGTGACAGTGACAGTCATTGTGTTAACCAGAGCGGAAGCCCAAGACTCTCTGATCTTACCTCTGGCCCTCACCACCTCAGATGGTCTCTGTGCATTAAAAAGCTCTTTCACATGTATATGCTCCTATTGCCCACTGGCCCATGGAGGGGTGAGCTGTATCAGTTGCTGGTAGACCGAGCCTTTCAAATCCTGCATATGTTTCTCTGAGTATGGAACATACAATTCAATAATTAAATCCTTACAGGAGTGGGGAGGTGCAGGCATCTCCAGATGCTCTAAGTTAGAAATGGGTTTTCTGTTTACTGCTCACAAAAACAGATCCAGTATTTCCTGTATCTATTACAATGAATGATGCATTTAAATGCTGTTAGGTGACATTCTGCCTTCACATCCAGTTGTACCATATTGTCACGTACAGAGATTTAATTCAGACTTGAAAACACTAGTCCTGAGTAGCTCCTAGAAATAAAGCTACTGAGAGAGCTCCTGAGCTCTGAGGTATTTATTTTTCTGGACAGTGGCCTTTTTGCAGCAAGATGCTCTTTTAAGAAAGAAACAAAGAGTAAAGGAAACACGCTGCACTGAGGAGGAGGTAATAACGTGCTCTCTTGTTTTTCTTTAAAATCTTGGACGTGGCATTGCCACCCAGCACTATGGGGACAGACAGGTTCTTTTAAGGATCCTTGGCAGAATGATGATGGCAATTAATGGTAGTTACAAGTAAAGCTTTGCTCTTCTTAACAGACTTTTATCATTAGTATAGCACAGAATTTTTGACTAGACTGGCACAGAATTTCTACAAAGAGAATCAATACAGTATAGTATGTAAGGAGCATAATACAGAATTTATAACAGAACTTACAGTTCTCAGTCACCTAGACCCTAACTTACCTGGCAGTGTCTAATCACATGGGCCTTCTGTACACTGAGTCAGATCTTAATACAAGGCTTGAGGTATCAATAACAGTCAAAATCTAGACACAAAGCTCTTATAAATGCAGACACGTCACTCACCTAGTCGTTCTGTTTGTTCGTTCCCGAAACAGAAGTTATCAGAGGGAAGTATTTCCTGTAACACCCAAACTTTCTCCATGAGTAAAGGCTATATTCTATATCTTTGCACATTAGAATGGCATCATCAGTGAGCCTGGTACTAATAATGAAGCTTTTGAGACTGATGAGGATCCTGAAGACAACGGAGATCTTAGTGTTCCCACAAAAGAAGTAGAGGTCCAGGTGGACTGGAATTCAGAACTCCCAGTCAAAGTAAACATCCCCAAGGTGCCCATCCACAGTCTCATTCTTGACTTTGGAGCAGTGACCTTCCTGGATATTGTAGCTGTGCGATCAATAAAAACGGTAAGGGTATTTTTTTTCCTGGAGTTCCATGAAAATGAAACTGCTCAACAGTATGCCAATCAAGAGTGTTTAGCTGAAGTTAACTTCTGGAATTGTGAAAGTTTGGTGTTGAAAATTACCTTTAAAACTTATTCCAGAAGAGGCAGACTGTTGAGGTTTGCATACTTTATTAGAAAATGCATGGAAAGAAAAATATGAAGGTTGCATTGTCAAGGACTCTAAAATTAGAACTGTAAACTGTGGTCCCTTGTATGCGTATGCTATGAAATATTTTAGTTATATATTTTCTTTCCACATGCCTCCTGCTTTAATCTGTGCACAGGATGATGCTCACTCCACACAGAGGTAGTAAAAATTTCATCTTACCATCACTTCAGTCTTTATCCACAAGATTTATTTATTAATTCCATATTATTTAAATTTTGAAGGAAGGAAGAATTGGTTAGGTTTTTATAGGGTTTTCTGTGGCTATATCAGAGCATTTCATCAACATTCATAAATTCATCTTCAAACATGGCACTGTGTAATAGGGAAGTAATATTCCTACTTTAGGGAGAGGGAAATGAGATGAGGAGATTAAAGTCAAGCCTTTCCATTATTTCTGGTGACCCATTACAAGTGTGTAGCACCAGATTGCTCAGTCTTTGGTCTTCTGTGATACTTCAGATATGTTTAAATTTCTGCTTTTACTAATTTCTTTCTGCAGTTGGGATTTAGCCTTTCTATAAACCACATCTGAAGATTCACAATACTCTAGTTCATCAATGAACAGAAGGAACTAGCCATCACATCTGCAAATACAACTGTATCTTGCCTCACGCCAGGGAACCAGAAGTAGAATCCACTGTCTTCCCTTTTAAGTCAAACAGAAGAATGCCATGTGCCTTGCTTCAGTCTTCTACCTAGTTTTGATTCTGACACACTAAAAGAGATAGAGAGTTCACACTGTGGTGCACTGCGTGAGGGAAAAAGCTACGTAACATATCTGCACGTGCCAGTGAAAGATGGTGCCACACCACACATCCACGGAGGGAAATAAAGCTTGCTCAGGCTCACGTGGTTCTCCCTTGAACAGAGGTGATTAACAGCAGTGTATGCATGTGCAAGAGTGATAGTTCCACTGACATGGCCAAATAGAACAAGCCACTTCAGCAGCCAGGTAGTTCACTACTAGATGTTTAAGTACAGCAAAGTGTAGCAGCTCCTTATTTCTGATGGATAAAGAAGCCATACAATTTGGAATAAAGATGCTCAGAAACAAAGTGCTTGTGTGTGTGCTTATACATTACACATAGAGACGTATGTACATACATGCATTTTCTCCTTACAGACTTCATTTATTTATGTCCTTGTTGCAAACTTTTATTTTTTTAGATAATTAGAGAGTTTGAGAGAATTGATGTGAAAGTATACTTTGCTTCATATCAAGGTAAACACCCAAATATTTCTACTACCACTCATGCAAAGAATAAAGTGAAGATGAGAAGGGATGAGAAGGGATCTCTAGATGTATCTATGGGAGTTCTAATAGAAAAGTGAATTATCACACTGATAAACATGTTGGGCTGCAGTGGGACATAAAGAATGGTGGGGTTTAAAGAAAAGATAAAAAGTAAAATTTAAGACAAACCGGTGACGGATTGATTTGACTGGACGTTTCATTTGTAATAGTTGCAGAGTGTATTTTGATATATATATTTTTAAATTACTTCCTATTGTATTTACTTTTTATTCAGACAACCTTATATCTCAGCTGGAACAGAGTGCCTTCTTTGATGATATTGTCAGAAAAGACATATTCTTCTTGACTGTCCATGACGCTGTACTCTACATAAGGAATCAAATGACATACAGTGACAGCCAGGACCCCATCTTTGAGAAGGTAAGGATATCCAGTAGAAGATTTTCTTTCCTTCTATCATCTAGCATTTGTGTTTGCAGTTTTTATGACAGCATAGCACATTTTAAAACTAGACCTAGAGTCGTAGTACAAATAAAGTGAGTCTGGTAATATTGGGCAGCTTCTGTAGTACCTGTATGTTTTGCTAGATCGAAGGACAGGTCTGTCAACCTGTCAATCTTGGTAGTCAAAAGAACATGAAAAACAGGACATGTGAAGAATACCTAATCCTAAGATGTCTAGTTTCTGACAACTGGCAACTTAAGAACTTCCTTGGCTAGACTTCAGTATTTAGTTGTCACAGATGGAGTTTTATTTCTGCGTCTCTACTTGGCACTGGTGGAGCCTCACCTTGAATATTGCCTTCAGTTTTGGGCACCTCAATACAAGGACACAGGGGTGTTGGAGTGTGTCCAACAAGGGGCAACACGGCACAAAAAGGACCTGGAGGACAGGTCTAATGAGGAGCAGCTGAAGGAACTGCAGTTGTCTAGTCTAGAGAAAAGGAAGCTGATGTGAGACCTTATCACCCTTTACAACTACCTGAAAAGAAGTTGTAGAGAGGTGAGGATCAGTCTCATCAGTCTTCCAAGTCACTAGTGACATGACAAGAGGAAATGGCCTCAAATTGTGCCAGAGGAAGTTTAGATTGCTCATTAGGAAAAATTTCTTCATTGAAAGAGTGGTCAGGTATTGGAACAGGCTGCCCAAGGAAGCAGTGGAGTCACCATCCCAGGAGGTGTTCAAAACACATGTAGATGTGGCACTTGGAAGCATGGTTTGGTGGGCACGGTAGTTTTGGGTTGACAGTTGGACTTGATAATCTTGGATGTCTCTTCCAATCTTAATGGCTCTATGATTCTCTCTGTCATACTCCTTTTGGAGCCTCTTGGCACATTACAGCTTTACAATATCCTGGTGTGATGGGTTCTGTAATTTGAAATGTGCTATATGACAAACATTTCCCATTTGTTTTAATCCTGTTGGAGTTCTGGAATGTTAGCTGCAAAGTCATTCCTTGCTCCCTTCCCCAACACTATTAATAACTTCATGTGCCTCTGACCAAAGCTGAAAGGTCCCATTCTACTTGGTGTGAGTGTGCCCGGAAGCTGTTCCATGCTAGTGTTAATTCCTACTGCTCTTCTCTGCATTTCTAGTTGTGTTCTGCCTTTTATGAGATAACCAGAATCATAGAATCATCATGGCTGGAAAGGACCTCCAGGGTCATCAGGTCCAACCTTTTCTTCTAGTGTCTAACCGCTAGACCATATCCCCAAGCGCCGCGTCCACTCATTCCTTCAACACCTCCAGGGATGGTGACGTCACCACCTCCCTGGGCAATCCATTCCAGTGTCTAATGTTCTGTGGTGTTTAAAAATATAAGCCCACATTAGAAAGATGGCCTCATAATGCTCTCCTGTCTTTCCTAGCAATTGCTATTACAGTATTAAGAATAAATATTACTTAATATTACTGTTAAACAACTAGGATGGAGCCCTCACTTTTGTGATTCTTGCTAACTAATCAGGATCTAGAAGTTGAGCCCTGTTTTGTAGAAGAGAACAACCTGACAAAGCCATACAGCAGTTCAGAGGCTCATTCTGCTTTTATTATTTTTACAAAGCCACACGTAGTTTTATAGAGAAAGGTAAAACCAAAAGCTTTCCAACATACAAGCTTCTCTCAGCTGAACATCTCAGCTGTCACAGTGAGCAGTAAACAGACTCTTGTGAGTTGTGGAAATTGTATTAAGGAACTTCGGAGTGATAAATCCACTTCAGTTATACAGGCAATGTGTAACTCATCATGTTTCTTAATTTCTCTACCCAAGATTTCACTCATGCAGGAGTCTAAAGAACCCATAGAATTCACAGAACCAAGCCATACTGAGGATGAACTTGATGTTCAGGAAGAGGTATGCACTTTTGAACTGAACGTGTCTGTTACTGGAAGTCTAACATAGGCTCTAGTGGTCTGCCTGTAGGATTGAGCCATACTGTCAGAGTATGGTGGGTGAACTAAGTTTCCTCCATAAATACCTTCCTTGGGTACTTGGAGGTCAGGGCTTAGTGGAGGATGTCATGGTCTTTATGAGATGTAGAAGATAGTACGTGTACAAGCATCTCCTTGTCTTTGTTGCTTTAGAGTTACTTTTGACTTACATAGGTGCCTAAGAGAAAAGTTGGTAAGCCTTGAAGCACCTGGATCCGTAATTACAGTGAGCCTTCCCCCATCATTCCTCCTTTTACACAAAAGGCATCTTCTTGCGCAATCTAAACATTTTACAGGGTGCTGCAGCAAAGCAGTGTGCTGAACATAATGACCATGCAGTAACACGAGTCCACAAAAGCAACACCAGAGTGGTTTGTATTCATGAAGTACCACCAGGCAGGAAGGTAGAGCACCACTTGCTGCTTAAATAGCCACATAGCATACGGGTCATTTATTCAGAGAACAGGAGACTGGACTAAACACCATTTTACTGTCCAAGAGGAATTAAACAAGTGGTACATTAACACCTGTAACTCTCTGTGTAGACTAAGCACTATTATGATGTGTCCCTCCCATTATGGTAGTAGTTAGAAGTCCAGTCTCAGCTCCCTGCCTAAAATGGGCTAGTGCCCTGTGTTTGGCCTCTGCTCCAGCGGCAGGGATGCTGTGACACTTCTCTCCATCATGCTCTAGCAGAATGCTGCAGCCAGGCTGCTGTGCCTCTGGGTGCAGGGATCCCTGCAGGGAAGTCAGAAGGAGGTTGTGGCTGGGTAGACATTCTCAGCATCAGCCTACATTGTAGATTCTACCATAGCATGAAGTCCCATAGCAAAAGGTAAGGTCAGCTCCAAAGGCAGATTGGTGAGAGGAGAAACAGACCCTAAGCAAAAGCCTCTCAAACTTCATCAGGGCTTGGTAAGCAGATTGTGATTCCTGGTGCTCCTGATTCACTCCCTCCTTTTTTGATTGGTATGAATATTGCAAGACACTCAAATATTATTTTTTAATCACTAATGTGGGGAGAAGCACTTTCTACGCCTTTGTGAGTCACAGTGTGGAAGGAATGCAGGATTTAAAAAAGCTGGACACCCACGGTACTGTAACAGAAGCATCTGAGGATGGCAGGCCAAAAAGACTTCAATTCTGAATTCAATTCACAGCATTGCTTAGATACTTACATTATTCTCACTAAATAATAAAAGAAGACTGACAGAACTACCAATCCAAGGTCAGATTGTGTTCTAAGGAGTTTCTCTTCTTCACAAGTTTTTTTGATAGCCACATTTTGAAGGTGAGATCTACCTTCAGACATGCAGCCACAAGCAGAGGGGCAGTAATTCAGCACAGTTGCTTTCTCAGTACTTTCACTGAGGCAGACTTAACACATTTCATTTTTCCAAGCGGTGTGTACTCAGAACTAACCATGGCCTGTTTCTTTCCACCATTTGAAAACCATTTCACTAGGCTATGCGCAGGCTTGCTTCATGAAGACCGACAGCTGGTATGGTCCTACCTGCGAACTCGCTGCAATATTTACGCACCAGTGCTAGATAAGCATTTTCTGCAATGACACCAATCTTTGCACTTGAAGAAAATCCTGATTTGTTTGTCTGAATGATACTGATTTCTAGAAGTCTCCAAATTTTAGTTAACATTGTCCTGGAAATGTTCTAGACCTTGTTTCAGCAGTTGCAGCAAGCACTTTCCAGTGTAACATATTGATTAAAAACACCAGAAAACTGCTCTACAAGATGTTCTGTGTTTTGGGGCTGGTCAGGCAGAAGGTGCCTTACACTGTTTCATCAGTGCCTACAAGACTAAGCTGCTTTGTGGTCTGCCCAGGACAGCTGAAGAGACCAAAATCTCTGGATGGCCGGCCTTTTTGTTCAGTATTTGTACAATGCCTAGCCAGAGGGTAGCTGGCTAGGTGCTGGCTAGCCAAGGCTTTGCAATTCCAGAATACAGGTTTGAGAGTACGTGCTCACACATCTGGAAAAATGTATCATCATTTTTTTCCCCCAAGTGATTCCTTAAAATTGCTGCAGGTTATCAGATACCTGAAACAGGTGACAAGTGAAGCAGTCACATGAACAGAAAACAGCACTGAAAGACTATAAAACTTCTAGCAGATTAAGTTTCAATAGAAAGGATCCTTGGGTACAAGTTCATCATTTCTGTATTAATCCCACTGTAGCAAGTAATGCACTAATTGTCCCTAAAATGAAGATTATTTTGGGTAGGATATACATCTTTCCTCAAGAAGCAGAACATGACCTAAACTACATTAACAAAAACCATAGTCCCCAAGCACTTAATGGCATCTGTAGAAGAGGCTGCTACTGAGTGCAAGAAAGTCAGAATGTGACCTGTATAAAGTTTTGTGTTTCTAGTATAAAGGTTTGTGTTTCTTTTTAAAAAATGCAATGTAAGACTTTAGTTCATTTGATGAATAATTATATTTTTATAGCATAATTTTTCTTCTAATATTCTACATCAGACTGCTGCTGTTCTTTTACATTTAACTGTCCATAATGCAGAAGTGCAATAATTTACAAAAGATAGAAGATCTGACCTGCAAACTTTTGATCCTTACTTTAGGACTATATAAAACAGATAAGCAGGAATAATACAATGGGTATGTCATGGCTTTTCATGAAGAAGAAATGTGCTTTGTTGGAAAACAGACTGCTACTGTACACTTTTCAGCACTAAATTATTTTAAATGGAGATGCATGATGAAGGGGCAGTACCTAATGTGTCAAAAATATCTGACTATAAAACTCCTTCAAGTTTCACAACATGGGCTCATCAGCTTCTGAAACATTTTCCTGTATCACACTGCACAGTACTCGTTCTGCAAGTAAGGTTAGTGGAAAATGTCAGGGGAAAACCAAAGCACTAAACGAATTGTTCTCTCCTAAGGAAAAAATCCCATAACCTTCAGTCAGTTGGGCAGTATTTTACACAGTAAGTAACAGCACTGGACTGACATCTTTGTTCTCTAATTAAGGCCAAATCTTTAGGTGTCATGACAGCCAGTCAATGTTCTCACTTCAAGTGCGATCCAGGCTTGAACTAAGGTGATCCTGATGTGCAGTGCAAGCCAGCAGAAGCAGAGTTTTGTATTTACAACTAGACACTTGCCATGTGCACGTCAGACTGGCATGTCCACAAGCACAAGGCATGAGTTAGAGCAGCAAGTTAGACTGATGTGCACCTCCTCCAATGGAAGCATTAAGTGCTGCACACTCTCGTGCTGAGGCTCGGGCTGTGATCTAACAATTCACAGCTTTCAGTGCTACTCATCCCCACTGTCTTTGCTTCCATACAGCAGCCTAGCTCAGGAGCTTGGCATTTCTGCCCACGTTACTGACAAAGCCTTCCTGTGGGGCCGTGGCTCCAACGTTTTAACCGGAGCACATGGCCAATGCACACAGCACACAGTGATGAAGGGCAACGCCAGTAGGTGTATCTCAGAAGACTTCTTGCTTTTCTGAAGTGCTTGTACATTTTATGTAAAAAGTAAAATACTCTACCTGGGACTTGTGAGCTTTCAGCTAATTTTTATGCAGAATGCATACTATGGATAAGATGGTATAAAAAATGATAGCAGTGGGGTATTTTTTTATCTTCAAGAGAACACCAGCACTGAGAAATTTGAGCACAGATTCTCACTTGACACAGATGAGGGCTTAACATCAGTTTTTGAACCTTCACCACTTATTCTCCTTAGAGGTATTTAGAAAAACAATAAAATATTCAACAGTTTTCCAGTCCTGTTTCCTGTCCAAATACTACATTTTGGCTGAAATTAATTGTAGTAAATATGATGCAAGGCACTTATTTTTGTCCTACATATTTGTTCATGGCATCATTGTATTTGTTGTTAATTTACCTGACGAAAAATTATGGACTTCTCCTGAAAAATATAAATTTACACAATGCCTGCATTTAGCTAACAGCACAAAGTAGCCTACAGGAGTTGTCTGAACACCTTTCTTAGTGGGTCATGGGATAGGTGCCTCTTAATACTCTTATCTATGTGTCCATCACAAGGAAGGACACCAGAGTAATGGATTTTGCAATTAAGCTAAACATTCTCTACAATTTTGTACTAAACATCCCAAAGTAATTCAGCTAGATGTGCTTACCTCTTTCAGTAGAATGAAGAAGCCTTATTTTTGTATGCATTTTGAACAGTATTGTTCTGGCTTTGCATGTCAGGTGTTAAATCTGGAGATGTATTTCAAGTTTTTACCCTTCTGAGCAGGGGTTTTACCCCTTCTTTTTTTAACCCTTCTTTTAAATTCTGCGATTTAAAAGCAATTGTATCTTAACTAGAAAATAAAGTTGTGTGTACTGAACACACGCTCTGCGCTGCACATCTGCATGTTTGGTTGCTTGGTTTGGGGTTTGTTTTGGGAATACCTGCTGTGGGGGATTACAGTGTGTTCAGGAGGGATCCGTGTAGTGTCCTTCTTTTCAGTCTGCCTTCTGAGGAACCACAAAGACAAAAGACAAAACCTGTCTGCCTTGGGGGGTAAAGCAAGAAACATCAGGCTTACATGGCTGCTCTTAAGTGTTACAGCTATAAAGGTAATGAGAGACTAATGACCTTAGGGACGCAAGATACTTGTGGTACTGCTTGAGGACACTTCCACCCCATCATTTAACTGTTTACTTTCCTTCCTTCATTGCTATGGAAGACAGTGTCCCACTGAATTCCACAGGACTAACAAAACCCTAAGTTTATGGAAACCACAGAGTCTTGAGATAATCTGATGATTCCATGGTGAAACTGAAGGCTAACAGCAACGGAGAGAGCCTCTTTTTACCTGGAATGAGGTTGTAAAGGGGTAGGTAGGTAGGTGTTGGTCTCTTCTCCCAAGTAACAAGTGATGAGAGGAAATGGCCACAAGTTGTGCCAAGGAGGTTGACATTGAGTTTTAGGAAAATTTCTTCACTGAATAGAGTGGTCAAACATTGGAACAGGCTGCCCATGGCAGTGGTGGAGTCACCATCCCTGGAGGTGCTCAAAGGACACACAGACATGGCTGCTAGGGCCATATATGGGTTGGCATGGTGATGTTGGGCTGATGGTTGGATTTGATAACCTTTTCCAACCTTAATCACAGAACATCGGGGATTGGAAGGGACCTTGAAAGATCATCTAGTCCAATCCCCCTGACACAGCAGAACCACCTAGACCAAGTCACACAGGAGCACATCCAGGTGGGTCTTAAACGTCTCCAGAGGAGAATCTACAACCTCCCTGGGCAGCCTGTTCCAGTGCTCTGTCACCTCACTGTGAAGAAATTCCTTCTCATATTTATATGGAACCTCCTATGTTCCAGCTTAAATCCATTGCCCCTTGTCCTATCAATAGATGATGTTGAGAAGAGGCTGGCTTCATCCTCCTGACACCCACCCGTTCACATATTTATAGACATCAATGAGGTCACCCCTCAGTCTCCTCCAAGCTGAAGAGACCCAGCTCCCTCAGCCCTTCCTCTTAAGGGAGGTGTTCTACTTCCTTCATCATCTTTGTCACTCTACACTGGACTATCTCCAGCAGCTCCATGTCCTTCTTGAAATGATGGGCCCAGAACTGGAGACAATACTCCAGATGTGGTCTCACCAGGACAGAGTAGAGGGGGAGGAAAACCTCTATCTGCCAGCCACTCCCCTTCTGATCCACCCCAGATGCCGTTGGTGCTCTTGGCCACAAGGACACATTGCTGGTGGGTGCATAGTCATCCTGCTGTCCAGTAAGACCCCCAGGTCTCTTTCTCCTACACTACACTCCAACTGGTCAGTCCCCAGTTTGTACTGGTACCTAGGGTTGTTCTTACCTTTGTTATAGCTCATTAGATTTTTCTCTGCCCAGCTCTCCAGCCTGTCCAGATCTCGCTGAATGGCAGCACAGTCTGCTGGGGTGTCAGCGACACCACCCAGCTTTGTGTCATCAGCCAACTTGCTGACAGTGCATGCCAATCCCTCATCAGTCAGTAATGAATAAATTGAATACTACTTGTCCTAGTACTGACCCTAGGGGGACTGTACTAGATACAGGCCTCCAACTAGACTCTGTCCCATTGACCACCACTCTCTGGCTTCTATCCTGCAGCCAGTTCACAATCCACCTCACTACCTGATCATCTAGAGCACATTGCCTCAGTTTGGCTGTGAGGATGCTGTGTGAGACCGTGTCAAATGCTTTACTGAAATCAAGATAGACCACATCCACTGCTTTGACATCATCTATCCACCTGGTAATGTTCTCATAAAAAGCTATTAGGTTGGTCAAGCATGATTTCCCTTTGGTTAAGCCAAGCTGACTGTCCCTAATAACCCTCTTGTCCTTGATGTGCCTAAAGACACCATCAAAGATAAACTGTTCTACCAAGTTCCCTGGGATAGAAGTGAGGCTGATGGTTCTATAGTTATCAGGTTCTCCTCACCCTTTTTGAAGACTGGAGTGACGTTTGCTATCCTCCAATCCCTTGGCACCTCTTCTGATTCCCATGACCCTGCAAAGATGATGGAGAGTGGCACTAGCAATGACTTCTGCCAGCGCTCGCCGGTACATCCCATTTGGGCTCATGGATTTACATCCAGTTTGCTCAATTTATCCCTAACCCAGTCCCCATCCATCACAACGAACTCCTCTCGTCTCAACTTCCTTTGGGACCTCAGCAGAATAAATGACTCTATGATTCTTTTAGCCCAAAGCGGTTTCACATTTGTCCAGTTTCCTGAAAGCCTGCACCACCTACACCACCCAGCATTACCCCAAATTTGGGCTCTTTTGCCCAGTGCACTAAAAGCCAGTCCACATCCAGAGCCAAGGGATTCCTTTGTTGTAGGTTTGCTCGAAGCTGTGAGCAAAGTGACCACCCGCAGTTAGCATTCATTCATTTCTACAGTCCAAATCAGCATAATGAACAGATTATTTATCAAGTTTCTACTGGCAGTTGTAGCTTCAATCCTAAATAGCTACGTAAATCCTCGTTTTGATACTGTGATACTGTGAAAGTGTCAGTGTACCCATTTACTACACATGCTCAGGCTTCACCCAGGTCAGGAGCCATCTGACCCATGTATGTGGCTTTTGATAGTATAATGAGGGTAAAATTAGGGTTAGTTCAACTAAGGGACACACAGACCTTGAATCAACTCGCTGAAAGCTTCTTGATTCATCTTCTTCCAGTCGTAACTGACAGGGTGTCCTGGCTTGTAGAAACCCAACCACTCCTTCCTCTGTATAGGGAGGATTAAGTGTCTTTCAGGTGGCCAGCTGAACCTAAACCAGACATGTCTTGAGCTAGTAAAGCCCTAACAGACTACTTTAGCTCACCAGAACTGAGCTTCAACAACCTCAGGTCTTTTCCAACCTCTGTGACTGTATTCTGTGGGCCCCAAGTGATTTCACGTTTCCCAGGGGCCCGCACCACACAAACTACGCTGGGCTGCCATGGCTCCTGCATGACTTTCGCCGTTCTCCGAAACTCCGCAGGGCCGTGTGGGCCTCTTACTTCAACCGCAGATCGCTGCCGCAGTCCCGCACACGCATGTTATGAATGAGCACAAGAGGCCATCAAGTCCAATTGATAGCAATTTATTACAATGGATATATATATAGTGGATAGAAAGCAAAACAGCGCTGGTCGGCAGGGGAGTCACCGCTCCACCAACTGCCGCGCCCGTCACCCCAGTCCGTCCCTCTTTATCTTGTCCTTTCTTCCGGGTACGTAGCACTCCATATCTTTTCGGCGCAGGCGCGTCCTGTTGCTAGGCGGTCGTTTGTCTGCCTCTTCTTCGTGATCGTCCTTATGCCCTGGGGAATTCTCAAGCAGATACATGATTGCAAAACAAGCCAACTGTCTCAGGCAGATACATGATTGCAAAACAGGCCCACTGTCTGGCCCTTGCGGTTACAGTTTCTGCAAGTTTGCAGAACAAGGACAGGCTAGGCCCCCTTTGTTCATGGTTCATTTTTAGGACGAACAAAAAGGTCATCCTCCTCTCACAACGCAGTCTGTCCCAAGGGCCAGCGAGCTCTGCTCACTGGGCCCAACAGCGAATCCCCGCGCAGCGGCGCCGCTCCCCCGCGCCGAGGCAGCGCGCAGGTGCGGCGCACACTAACATCAGCCGCCATCCCGTGTGCGCTGCGCGGCCTCGCGCCTTCCGTCCCGACTTGGCCGCGGCGCCTGCCAGGACCAGGACGGCCCTTGCGCGGCTCCGCCGGGCTGCCACGGGTTCACGCCATGGCCCTGCAGTCCGGCGGCGGCGCCGCGGCCGCTCTGCGGCGCGGTACCGAGAGCCTTTCCCCGCCGCGCGCGATTTTACGCTTCCCCGCCCGACCACCGAGCACTTCCGCTTCCGGCCGCGCCCTTCCGCTCCCAGAGCGCACCGCGCCGAACCATGGACCACAATGGTGAGGACGGGAGAGACCCGGGAACCCCCTGAGACCCGTTCCCAGCCGGGCCCGCTCCGTGCTGCTGGACAGGGAGGTGCCGTCCGTGGGTCCGCCTAGTGTGGGTCGGCGCCACGGAAGCGCTGGAAGCGGCCCGCGGCCTGCGGCCCGGTGACGCCGGCAGGGCCCGTGTTCGCCGCAGTTCCCCGCGGCCCGCGCGGCGTGGCCTGGGCTCTGCTCCCTGTGCTGAGCGTCGGCCCGCGAGGCGGTGCTCCTTCCCGTCCCTCTCCGCTTGCCCTGCTCCGCGTCTGCTCCGTTCCGACTCCACTCCTGGCACGGCATTCCCGGGGCCCTCTCAGCCGCTCCAATCCCGGCCCGGGGAGCTGACGCAGCATCTGGCGCGGCCGCTGCCGGGGCGACTGCACTAAGCAAGGGGTGTGTGCGGGGCCCGGCCATCGCTCTTCGGAGGTGGCGACGAGGCACCAGTTTGCCCGTTGTGTGCCGGATCGGTGTCCATAAGGTGTTAAGTGAATCGGGAGAGGAAACTGGTTACATTTGGTTTCGTAGTTTTGATTCTTTGCTGGCTGTCGTGCTGGCATGGTCTGATGAATGCATGAGTGGACCGGGAATCTTTTACTTGATTTTTCTCTTCCTCTTCGCTAACGTTACATTGTGCATTTATATTTCTAAGGTATAGTATCAGAGCTACATTTGTCTATTTTAGAAAAACCTGAAATGCAGAAATAAAACTTCAGTGAAGTTGATGGTGATGGTTCAGAAGAGTGTGTCATCTCTAATTAGAGCTTTTCTCAGTACTCTTAAGACTATTCATAGAATCACAGAAAGGTTAGAAGTGAAAGGGACCTTAAGGATTTGTACGTTTTTCTTTTTTTTTTAATGGACTTAGCTAGTTCTGCTTATGCAGACTGGAGTTTCTTTCCCTTCTGTGAAGCATGAATGGCAAACAAACTCACTGGTTTGGATTGGTTAAACTGCTGACTCTTGTAAATATTACTTGCTTGTGAAGGTGTGTGGAAGAAAAGCATCAGAACGTAGTTCCTTCCTAGTGTCAGTTCAGTAGACAGGGTAATACACAAGGCTGTTGATTGGTTGGTTGTTTTTTTTTTAATTGCCAGATTTACAAATGGATTAAGGTCCTGTTGAGGCTTTTTCTGTTCTGTGGTGCTGCGTGTTTTGTATTCTAGTAGAAAAGAAAATGTGCCAACAAATGGAAAATGGACAGCTTTAGCGTTTTTGACGTTACTATCTTTGATGTTCCAGTCCAGTAGTCTCTGGGGAAACCTGGTGTTAAGAGTTCTTGTTTAGTGAACAGGACAGCCTAAAGAGGAGCAACAAATGAACAAAAGTGAAAATGGGCTTTATTGGATTTGCTTTTTGACACATTGCCTTTTATATTGAAACATGTCTGCAAAGTACTAAGAGGAATAAATCTACTTGAGCTATCGGAGAAAATTAATGGCTCTTGAGTTTTGAGGTAAAGTGACTATGAGGGCACTGTCCCAATCGGAAACTTCCTCACATGTTCTTAGCTTCATGGTCGCTGATGGAAAGCTTAGAACAGTCTCATTTTTCCTTTAATGTTTGTCTCCAAACACTTGTGTGGAGTGGTTATATATAGGTTTTGAGTAGCAGTAGTTTCTGAGGCATTATGCAGAGCTACTGTAATGGGGCCTTGATTTCAGTGTCTAGATCTGTAATCCTTTGGGGCTGCAGCGATCATTCCAGGGCTTCACCAGGATTGTATCAACTGGAACAGAAGAGCTCCAAGTGACAGCTTATGGTACACCCCTTTGAGGCTGAGCATGTCCTGCTTTGAAGTGGCTGTCCAAGTGGTAATCTCAGTTAAAATGAAAGTAGGCTGGATAGATTTGGGAAGGGCATGACCTCCTTTCTGTCCAAATGAGATGCGGTGCTTCAAAGTAGAAGTTGAGTGAGTTGTGTCTCTTCATTGATGTTGCTTGTTGCAATACCTCCTCTAGATTATCTCTTGGAGCCTGTGTCTACTGATGCATGTGTCAGGCAATTTCTTGTTTCTTTTGCCCTACTACTGAGGTTTAAGTTTCTCTAAAGAGAATTCTGTGTGTTGTAGGGAACAGTACTTGTTAGTTTAGCAAGGATACTACTGCATAATCTTAACTACTGATATTTTCGTGGTACTCTAAGCAAAACATTTAAGTGCTATGTCAAGATGCTGAGTTAGTACAGAAACTACTTCCAACTTTAATACAAGTTTACATAAATAGTAGAAAATGTAGAATTCTGCCTTTTTGGGTTGTACAAAGAACTGACTCTTTAGTGCTATTTACTCTGTGAGAAGAGCTATACAATTAATGTGTGGGGTTTTTTCCTGTTGTGGAGAGACTACAGACTAGCTAACTTTTTAAAATAGTTTTACTTTTAGAACTAGATTATCTAAAATCACAGTTCTTCCTGATACAGTTTTTGAACTTCTAGAAGGTATTGTATGTGGAAATACTTATTTTCTAGTGCTTAAATGTTTATCATGCATAAACATTAAAAAAGCTCAAACAAGCTTTAGAAATTATTTTCTTTAAACTCTGCTGTTAATATTTAGCTTCTTTAGAAACTATTAGACAACTGAAAAAATGCATACACTTGTTTTGTTCCTTCCATAGACAATGATTTGCAAGGAACAAATAGTTCAGGAACGTTGGGTGGTCTTGATGTTCGTAGAAGAATCCCTATAAAGCTTATCTCAAAACAGACCAATAAAACTAAACCTGCACCACGAACTCCAAGAGCTATGAACAGGATGCCTTCAAAGACACAAGCTGGTGATGAAGGTAAATTGATAGACATACTATCTCTGTAGTAGGGAAGTGCCTTGTTCTGCAGCATTGTTCAGGACTTTATTTCGCCTTGGAGTCCACACTTGTGGAGTCCAGCTGCTAAACAAGTTTTGAATTTCTAGGTGCTGCTGTGCTGTAAAGATTAACTGGTACTGATTTCCAAAACACACTATCTTACTGTTTTGACTGGGCCCAGCAGATTGTAAGTGCTGTGGTGGCCTTTCTGGATGATTTCAGTACAGAGCTACACACTCTTAATAGCACTGTGTGTCAGTGAAGAAAATGCTGTGGTTGGCTCGTATCTTTTTTCTCTCTTCTTTCTGCAGAAGAATTTGAGGAACGATATGAATGCAAAGGAGGTGAAATGTTTGGTAGTCAAAGGAGATTCCCTGGACCCATCTTTTGGGACTATAAGGTAAGGTTGCAGAACCACTGAATCTCTTTGGTTCAAAGTGACTTTTGAGGATTGAGTTCGACCTTTGACTTCACACTGTCAGGGCACCACTAAATCGTGTCCCTGAGCACCAGGTCCACGTATCATTTAAATATCTGTAGGTAGCCTATTCCAATGTTTTGATAACCCTTTCAGTGAAGACATTGTTTCTAATGTCCAGCCTAAACCCCCTCTGGTGCAGCTTGCAGCCATTTCTTTTAGTCCTGTCTCTTGCCACCAGAGAGGAGTGATAAGGTCTGCCCTCAGCCTCCTCCGTGCTAAACAAACCCAGTTCCTTCAGTCATTCCTCAAAGGAATTGTGCTCTAGACCCTTCATAAGCCTCATTGCCTTTGTGAATGATAGCAAATTGTAGGCAGTCCTGGTAGATACCTTCTTAAATAAAAGGGCCTCTCTTTATTTTTGACTGACTGAAGGTACATCCTCTGCTCTTAGCACATTTATGGTGTTCTTGCTTCTTTCTCAGATAATTCAGAAATAATGGATTTGTTTGTGATAACTGAAATGAATGATGTTGGGTTTGTTCTCCCACCCCTTGCTCTGTCCTATCAGATCAATTTGCTGGGGGAAAAAGATGATACACCAGTCCATTTCTGTGATAAGTGTGGATTGCCAATTAAAATGTATGGCCGCATGGTAAGTGAAATTGTGAGTGCACGATGCAGCTGTGGTTACCCTTTTGGTAAATTTAAGTGTCACTGTGTCTCAGCAAGGCCTCTAGGTATTGCTGCATTCAGCATGCTTCAGAAGAGTATCTGGACGGAACTGGAGACCTTCCCTGCTGAAGTGTTTTTGTTCAATCTGCCTATCATAGAATCGTAGAATAATTAGGGGCTGGAAGGGACCCCGAAAGATCATCTAGTCCAATCCCCCTGCCACAGCAGGATCACTTCACTGGAGAATTTATAGAATCAGTATCACTCAGGGTTGGAAGGGACCACAGGATCATCCAGTTCCAACCCCCCTGGTATGGGCAGGGACACCCCACCCTAGACCAGGCTGGCCAGAGCCCCATCCAGCCTGGCCTTAAACACCTCCAAGGACGGGGCCCCAACCTCCTCCCTAGGCAACCCATTCCAGGCTCTCACCACTCTCATGGTAAAGAACTTCCTCCTCACATCCAGTCAAAATCTACCCATATTCAGTCTAAATCTGCCCTATACTCGCTGTACTCTCAATTTAATGAATTAGGCATGAAAATTTTAAACTTGGTCTAGGTGACCTTGCTGTGGCAAGGGGATTGGACTGGATGATCTTTTGAGGTCCCTTCCAGTCCTTCATGATTCTGTGATTGGGTTTTGATGTTTCACCGCTTAGCTGTAAAGATAAGCTCTATCTGAAAGACTTGCAGTGATGTTAGAAAACTGTTCTCACTTGTATGTCCCTTTAAAATTAGTGTCACAAAATCCCCGAGATTATTCTACATTTCGAAGTGTCATGTAACAGGTTTCAAGATCTGGCTTGATGACATTTAATGCTTTTGAAGCTGGCCCTTGTTGCTGGCAGGACCAGTGTAATGATGCCTGTGCAGCTTCTATGCACATTCACTGCTGGTACTGTTGCCTGACTTAAACTTTTGCAGGTATGTTTCTGACAGCACTTAAAGAAGTGCTGCCCCCAAAAGTCTTAAGCTCAACACAAACTGTTTTAGAAAGCTTCTGTGCAAAGATGCTGTAAACTGTGTGGTGCCTTTTCTCCTCGTGGGGAACTGAGTGACTTTTCCTGTTAGAAATTGTGTGTTGGAAAGGAACTGCATTCTGCATAATGGCAGGTGTTTTTATGCAGTGTATTAACAGAGTTGTCATTTTTCTGTCACTAGATACCTTGCAAGCATGTGTTCTGCTATGACTGTGCTATTCTGCATGAGAAAAAGGGAGACAAGATGTGTCCTGGGTAAGTGAACTCAAGATTTGTTATTAAAGAAAATGCAGGAAAGTGACTTAAACATCTTATTTCCCATACGTGTGCTAACATTGTGCTCTTGCTTCATGACTTGTATTTTGGGATTGTCAGAGATCAGTGGATACTTTGCTCTTTAAGTATTTGTGTAGATACCCTACTGCAGCTTTAATTTGAAAAGGACAGTTTTATTTACTTGGTGAGAGTGACTTTTGGTAAGAGTCTTAATGTGCAGAAGGAATTAATGAGAGACACTGATTCTGTTTGTAAGTTTCTACCCATTATGTTCTTTTGAAGGTGTGCTTGGAGAACTGAAAACTGGATAGGCTTCAGTGAGATGTTTCATAGCTACAGTGGGAGAAAATTGTCAGTTCTAGTTTACGTAATTAAACTAGTTGACTAGGGATGCAACTAGAAAAGCCAAGGCCTCCTTGGAATTAAACCTTGCAAGAGAGGTCAAAGGCAACAAAAAGAGCTTCTTCAAATATATAGCAAGTAAAAGTAAAACTAGAGGCAGCGTAGGCCCCCTGCAGAATGAGGCGGGTACCCTGGAAACAGAGGATGCAGAGAAGGCAGAGATACTTAACGCTTTCTTTGCCTCTGTCTATACTGCTAAGGGTTGTGTTGACATTAGACCCCAGACTACAGAGGAGGTTGAGGCAACAGGTGAGCCTGCCTTGGTTGATGAGGATTGGGTTAGGGATAAGTTGATCGAACTGGATGTGCACAAATCCATGGGCCCAGATGGGATGCACCCGCGTGTGCTGAGGGAGATGGCGGAAGTCATTGCTAGGCCACTCTCCATCATCTTTGCTAGGTCCTGGG
>VXBP01006401.1:186316-218682 GCA_013400115.1 Rhinopomastus cyanomelas | reverse complement strand
GGAGAGAGTTCAGCGTAGGGCAACAGAGGATGTAAAGGAGGTGGAGCACCTCCCTTATGAGGAGAGGCTGAGGGAGCTGGATCTCTTTAGCTTGGAGAAGAGGAGACTGAGGGGCGACCTCATTAATGTCTATAAATATTTGAGGGGTGGGTGTCAGGAGGATGGAGCTGGGCTATTCTTGGTGTCATGTAGTGACAGCACAAGGGGCAATGGTTGTAAGCTGGAACATAGGAGGTTCCACATCAACCTGAGAAGGAACTTCTTCACAGTGAGGGTGACGGAGCACTGGAACAGGCTGCCCAGGGGGGTTGTGGAGTCTCCTTCTCTGGAGATGTTCAAGACCCGACTGGACGGGTTCCTGTGTGACTTGGTTTAGGTGATCCTGCTGTTGCAGGCGGATTGGACTAGATGATCTTTCGAGGTCCCTTCCAATCCCTAGTGATTCTAGGATTCTCTAAAAACAAAAAAATGCAGACTGAGCTCCCCATAATAACAATGAACCAATATTCTCTTCTGTTTTAGCTGTAATGAATCTGTGCAGCGAATTGAGCAGTGTGTGAGAGGGTCTCTCTTCATGTGTAGCATTGTTCAAGGCTGCAAGAGAACTTACCTGTCACAGAGAGACTTACAAGCTCACATCAACCACCGTCACATGAGAGCTGGAAAGCCTGTGACTCGTCCTCCAATTGAACCTGTACATCCTCCTATTGCCCCTCCACCGGCTGAAATTCCTGAGCGCTTCATAATGCCACCTGAGAAACATCATCTGACCCACATTCCACCAAAGCAGCACATCATGATGCCACCACCTCCTTTACAGCACGTGCCACATGAGCATTACAACCCGCCGCACGAAGACATTCGCGCGCCTCCCGCCGAGATGTCAATGGCTCCGCCGCCGCCTCGCCCGGTCAGTCAGGACACCTTCCGCATTTCAACAAGAAAACACAGCAACTTAATAACGGTCCCTATTCAGGATGATTCCAATTCAGGTGCTCGAGAACCACCTCCACCTGCCCCTGCACCTGCTCATCATCATCCTGAGTACCAGGGTCAGCCAGTGGTGTCTCACCCTCATCATATTATGCCTCCACAGCAACATTACGCACCACCCCCGCCACCACCTCCACCAATAAGCCATCCGCTGCAGCATCCTCCCCAGGCAGCAGGTACTCCTCACATGGTGTATAGCCAAGCTCCTCCACCACCAATGACCTCTGCTCCTCCTCCAATAACCCCACCACCTGGACATATAATTGCCCAGATGCCACCATATATGAATCATCCTCCTCCAGGACCTCCCCCTCCTCAGCATGGAGGTCCCCCCGTAAATGTAAATGCACCCCCTCCCCATCACTATAACCCTAACTCTTTGCCGCAGTTCAGTGAAGATCAAGGAACTCTTAGCCCCCCTTTCACACAGCCTGGGGGAATGAGTCCAGGGATCTGGCCAGCTCCAAGGGGGCCACCTCCACCTCCAAGGATGCAAGGGCCTCCTGCCCAGGCCCCGCTTCCTGGACCACACCACCCTGATCAAGCGAGATACAGACCCTATTACCAATGATACAAGCAATTAAATGAATAGAGAGTGCTGTGAAGATGATAAAACGATATACAACAGCCTTTTAGTTCTTCCGGGGTTATTTTGTTGTGGTTTTTTTTTTAATACTGTCATTTTGACTGTAAAACATTTTGGGGTTTGAATCTTAAATGGTTTTTAAGCCCTGCCTGTAGGACTCTCTGACTTCAAATATTCTGTAGTGCTAAAGTAAGTGGCATAGTAGACCACAGTGGCATTTTAACAGAACTTCTGTCTCTAGTGTGGCAAAATTGTCCTGAAAAGAACCTAGTAATATTATTTCCTGGAGAAAAGAAACACATGTTGTACCATTCTGAATATTGTTTCTGTTAAATCCAATGTTTAGTTTCACTTGTGATATGTTTTTGTTAACCTGTGTACAATAATTAAATCGAAAAATGGTTGTAAAAGTGCTGGGTTTTTATATCATGGTAACACAGACATTGTTCTGGGGCATCATTGCAGTGCTAATCCTTTTTGAATAGGCAGCGTAATGTCATACTAAGGGACCTTTTAATATTTCTCCTACTAACAGTTCATCACTGCTTGTAACAAATTCAGGTGAGTTCATGCCACTAGAAACTAGACATGCAGAGTGCTGCATGTCAGCTTTTTCTTTATGTTTGTGCAGTGAGATTTATCAGAAATACAGCTTTGGGCATGACATGAAGCCATGTGATAATGTGGGGTTTGAAGGGGGTTATTTGGGTTTTGAGGATTGGGGCTTTGGGTTTGTTTCTTTTAAAGCTGGTTTTGCTTGAGCAGGTTCACGTGTACACTACTCACTGGGATGGAACTCAAACTGTGGCGTTCACTTGTTTGTGTGTTTGTATGCAAGTGGCTGTGAATTGATTTGCCATGTCTGTGAGAAGCAGATGATACTAGGTAGGGAAGTGGTGCTTGCCTCTATCAGTTCATGCAGTCTGTACAGCAGGGAAACGTCCCACTTGGACAACCTGAGAGAAGTCATCTGAAATCCCACATGTAGACACAAAGAAATAAAAAGCTACGCATCTTTACCTGTTTCTATTTTTGTGATACAGACTTAATTGAACAAACAATCGTTGTTTTATGTTGTCTTTCAAAAAGTGTAAATATGACCTGAGGCCTGAAGTCTCATTTGCCCCAGAATTTATGTTTTATAAACGTGCCTTTAAAGAGAGAAAATGAGAATGTTCTTTTTTAGTGCAGCTGGTAGTGGGACTGGGCAGTGGTGAGGCAGTATGGTCTGTTTGCAGGGCTTGTCTTTGCATTTCTGATCAGTGGTTTTGCTGAACACTTGGTTTCTCAAAACACCACTTTTCTAGCAGCTGGTGCTCTTTAGGTGAAGAAATCCTTTGGGCTTTTTCTAAGGTTTGTAATTTCCTACCGTTTTCAAATAATTTGGAACATTTTGAAGCCTCAGTGCTGCTGTTTATTTTATAAACCTTTTCCTGTCTCATGTCTAGGTGCTGTGGCAGTTTTGTAGTTTAACCTGCATATTTTTAATTACCAGAGCAGGGGCTCTTTGGACTTCAACTCAGTCCTTGGCCGCTATTAATTCTCTTGTGAGCGTGGGCAGATCTTTTAGACTGCCTTTCAAGTACATACTTCTTCAGAGATGTGCAATCAAGTTCTGAGACAGACAAATCATTTCAGGGGTCTGCAAATGGCCACTGAGTGTCAACTGGTTAAAAGCCAGCCTGGCTGTAAAATGCTTCTTTCTAAGTCCTTTATTTGCAGTCATTTTGAATAAAACACACTGCGAAGGAGAAGAGGCTGGTTGTGATGCTCTGCTGTGGCACAGGGTTGGTTGGAAATGAACTGCTGCAATGTGTAGGAAGGCAAAAATGACTGGCAGCGTTGTTTCAGTACCTTGAAATCACACGAGGAACTTTCAAGGAGCCCTTCTGAGCACTTAGATTGCTCGTAGGCTTAGACACGTTTACGTTGGAGCGTATCGCTTCATCTGGGAAAGGATTGCCACGTCTGGGTACCACGCTGTGGCTCTGCAGAGTCAAACCTGCGCCTGACGTAACAGACTGATGGCTCTAGCTACCAGATTAATTTTGTTTAGGCTGAGAAGGTAGCACCCGTAGGTTTATGAGAATACTGAGTGATGAGCTGCTGTGCAGGGAGATGTGTCGACGTTACCCGTGCGCTCAGTTTTGAGAAACAAGACGCCCTGGAATGGGCTGTTGCCCGCTCGTTGCAGCTGACAAGGGAATAAAGTCTTTCTGTCGTGCTAGACTTTAGAAATGAGCCGGGTCGCCTACTTTTGTTTCGTGTTACCCAGTCTGTTGTGAAGCAGATGAAGGGTTCAAGCTTCTGAAGCTACTCTTGCAGACAAAGTGCTGCTCTGAAAAGGCACTTGAACTGCTCAAGGGAAAACAGCAGCCTTTGCTCCACCAGAAGCGCAAAGTCACCACAGAGAGTGCACGAGGTTCTTGTTTCTCCCTCTGTTTGAGGCAAATGTTGTATGTGTCGTATGGACCATGATGTATTGCCCAGAAATGCAATGTGGCCCCTTGAACTGGTGAGTGACTATGGACCAAAAGTCCTTGTGACAGAAAACTTACTGGGAAGTCGCATTGTGGAGGCAGGACTTGGGTTTAGGTCAATTTTCTGTGTCTTGTTTTGACCCGTGTTATTTTTAATTTATGACGCCTGACGCACGCCTACGGGCTTTCGTACCTGTCACAGGTAACACCTGTCTGCCCTGGCTGAGACCGTAAGATACAAGGTGTTACACTGCTTGTAGGGCTTTGGCTATGGTTTGGTGTTGGGTGATCTTGTTGGTTGCTTGGGTGTATTTTCCACAGAAGACCTGATTGTTCAGTGTCAAGTTCAGAAATGCCATGTATTGCATTTGTTTGTGTAAGTGACAGTGTAAGAAATGCTGAGATGTACTTGTGAGTTCGTCGGGGTCCTACTGCTGTTTTCCTGTAGGTACAAGCGTTTGAGCGGGATTGTTTTGAATAAATGTCTGTCTGTGGCAGAGATCTTGCCGGAGGTGCTGCCGAGCAGATCTCAGGGTGTAAAGAGGATGGCAGGTAGCGACAGGACCAGGGGCAATGGAGCAAAGCTGGAGATGGGTAGATTGAGAGTGGATGTGAGGAGGAAGTTCTTCACTGTGAGAGTGGTGAGAGCCTGGAATGGGTTGCCCAGGGAGGTGGTGGAGGCCCCATCCCTGGAGGTCTTTAAGGCCAGGCTGGATGAGGCTCTGGCCAGCCTGATGTAGGGTGGGGTGTCCCTGCCCATAGTGGGGGAGTTGGAACTGGATGGTCCTGTGGTCCCTTCTACCCTGACTGACTCTATGACTTGGTGTGGGTGATCCTGCTGTGTCAGGGGGATTGGACTGGATGATCTTTCGAAGTCCCTTCCAATCCCTAATGATTCTATGATTCTATAAGTTTGTCAGACACACGAGATTCCTCTGGAAATGTCACATAAGGGAGTGAAAGGGAATTTGATGAAGAATGAAGGCAGGGAGGCCAGCAGGTGGCCTGAAAACACTTACGGCTTGGCTGCTTGTTTCTGCACTTCAAGCTCCATCTGTAGCTTTGCTTAGCCAACCACGCACGCTTTACACCAAGCAGCCTAATCCCACGAACACCTACTTGACGTCTGGCAGAGTGCTTTCTTAAAAACACCGTTAACACAGGCACTGGTTGCCTAGGTGTGCGTTGAGTGGTAATTTTCATGCCTTTTAAAAAAGAAAACTACAAATGTGAACTAGTCCTTAAAAATTTGACCCAAGAGAACTTGCAGAGTGGATGGAAAGCCTGCTTCTTTTCACTTACCGCTCTCCAGAGAATTTTGATTTTAGGTTCCAAGCTGCAGTGGGAGTGTCTCATGGTCATCCCATGACAGAGTTTGCACGTACAGCAATGGTGCAAAGCTGTTCTCCTGTATGAGGTGAAGTCAGGTGTTCTCAGAAGCACACTTGTGGATATCAGGGTTTGTGGACAAGCTTTCTCTGTGGAGCAGGTCTGCGCAAGATGTGTTCAGACCCGTTCTGTTTTCTTTTTGTGAGGTTTGTGTCTGGATTGGTGCTGTTGGTTCGTGTGTGCACTGCTGTGCTGCTGGCAGAAGCATCCACGGGTTGGTGTCAGGAGCCTGTCAAGCCTGGGAAATGGGAGAGGAGCACTGAGGGGGGGCTGTTAGAGGGTGATTTCAATCATGTGAGAAGAAAGTTTGGACATTTTCTGCTCATACATGTATCACAGTATCACCAAGGTCGGAAGAGACCTCATAGATCATCCAGTCCAACCTGTTACCACCGAGCTCAAGGCTGGACCATGTGACACTGCAAAGAACAAGGCAGAGAAATGTGCAAGGTTTATATTAATATTCATTCTGACTACATCTCTAAAGGAAATGTCAGTAGTAGACAAGTTGCCTTTCCTGCTTTATGGGTCTTGGAAACAATTCTTGGCAACTGATTAATCACTTCCATCCAGTAATGGTGCCTTCACAGCTGAGAGACTACCTGAATCATCAGAGTTGGAAGGACCTCTAGAGATCTTGTAGTCCAAACATCCACCACTAAAGCAGGATGGCCTGGAGATCACCTCGTTCTTCACCGTGTTTGGGTATGTCCTGTTCATGCTGGTGGTTCGTAACAACCGGATTGTGACCTGAACTGGCTGCGTCTGTTGGGGCGATGTGTGAGCGAGTGTGATGAAGTGTAAAGCTCCTTCTGGTCTTGGAGGTTGTGGAAAGACTGGTCACTTCTGACAAGTAATGAGTCATAGGACAAGAAGAACTGGCCTCAGGTTGCACCAGGAGAAGTTTAGGTTGGACATTAGGATAAACTTCATCAGGCTGCCCAGGGAAGGGGTTGAATCTCTATCCCTGGGCAGGTTTAAAAGCCTTGTAGATATCGAGCTTAGGGACCTGCTGTATGAGTGGGCTTGGTACAGTTAGGCTAGTGGTTGGACTCAGTGGTCTTGAAGGCCATTTCCAACAGAAAAAACTATCATAAGAGAGCAACCTGAGAAACATTTTCTACTCTGAACTGCATCTCCTTGGTCTCTAAATGTGGGGCATTCATTTGTCACGGGGTTTGGGGGTTTTTTAATTGTTTTAAGCTTTGACTCTGTAGAGACATGAAGATTTAAACATCCAACGTGTGTCTGGAAAGGTGTGGGTGGAATAACAGCAGGAAGCTGGTCAATCGGCTCAGCCGTTTGGCTAATAGGATGTGAGTGATCCCTGAGTGCCAGGAGGGCAGACTGTGATGCAGACCTGCGCGTGGACAGAGCGATAACGTATGCAGGCGGGCAGGAACGTTTCCATTTTGGTGTGTTTCAGAAAATAACTTCAGCTTAACTCAAAATTCATCATTTTAAATAGATGTGAATGTGTCATCAATGAGAGTTTTATTTGTGGAATGTGTGCTGGAACACAGCTCCAAGATAATTTCTGGTTAATCATCTCCTACACCAAACAGAACAAGTACTGATGAGAGGTCCTGCACTTGAGTTTTTGCCATTTCTGGCTCAGGTAACATTTCAGGCATCTGCTTAGGAAGCAGAAGGGAGCAGACACGTAAAGAAGAATGAGGAAAGAAAGCTGTCCTCACCTGGCACAGGGATGAGGAAGAGAGAACGGAGTGCCGATGCCTTCCGGTAAACAAGTGCTTCAAGATTATCTTTCCTTAAGAGAAACTGCATCAGGAATGGTGTGGCCAGCAGGAGCAGGGAGGTCATTCTGCCTCTGTACTCTGCACTGGTTAGGCCGCACCTTGAGTACTGTGTCCAGTTCTGGGCCCCTCAATTTAGGAAGGACATTGAGGTGCTTGAGCGTGTCCAGAGAAGGGCAACGNGATACTGTGATACTGTAACTTAGTTTGTAATGCTTTTGGTTCTAAGACCTTGAATGACTGAGTCTGAGTTTCCCACCTCTGTTCCCACAGGCAATTTCTTCTTCCCCACAAAACGAAAACCAGACTTGAGATTGGGCTTGAGCATCACAGTCTCAGCGGTCTCTGCGTCCCTCCTGCTGGTTGTGAGATGACTGTTGGTTCGCTCCCAAGTTTCTGCACTCTGCTGACGACAGACAGGTGCAGGGTGTGTCGCGATGATGAAGCGATACCCCAAAAGAAAACGAGCGCGACATTTGCCTTTTTGGTGAATTCAGTCTTATTGAGCGGAATGCGAAAAAGCGGCGTGAGGGTTGCTCTAACTGAGCGGTAACAGCGCCTGGTGCAGAAGCACAGACACGCTCTGCGTGGTTTTTGGAAGGCTCCATCAGAAAGGCAGATCAGCGACACCGTGATTGTGCCTGTCTTCAGGCATCATTGCCCAAAGCCACCTCTGGCCCATGACTTTGGGCACACGATCACCCATGCAGAGCCACAGCTTGTTGAACATCTGCAACTGCATGAGTGTGTTTTCTGAAGGCTGAACTTCTTCAGCACCGCTCTTCAAGCTCGCCTTCCTTCTGTATTCAAAGCCTCCTTGCTTTAATCTTCTGTCCTCATTAAATTAGCAGATTCCACCAGATAACTCCAGATTTTTGTAACTAACTAATAATTGAACATTGGAGAGCTCGGTGCTCTGTCTACCAGGGTACTTCCCTTTCAAAGCTCTTAGCTGTCACCTCCTCTGCAGCATAACCCATCGTTGTCTTTCAGTGCCCTCAGGCACTTTTCTCATGGCATGAAAAATTGCTGTGGAAGGCTTTGCTTGGTCCCAGAGAGGACACCTTTATGACATTTCCCTTGCAAGCTTGATCTTCCATGTAGAAGTCATGCTTCTTGTTCAGACAGAAGACTTCCTCCTTCTATTCAGCCCTTTTCACTACAAGTCCAAACGTGCGGTTCTGGTCACCCCAGCTTGGTTGAAAGTCAAAACTGGGCTTAAAACTCTTCTGATTTCAGACTCTGGGCAAGATGTCATGTCCCAGTTCCAAGATCTTGAGATCAGGATGTGGCACAGGGTTCCATTTTCCTCTAGGCTGAAGATTTTTATACTTCCAGCTCTTGCTATGCTACATTAAAAGTCACTGTAAGAGGCTGGGTTCTTTCTCTGAAGGATGTGGTGTAGTTCATCTTCAAGCCTTAGACTTCCAGCAGGAGTTAACTGCCATGAGTTGTGCAGGCTGGGTTGTGTGGAACAGAGTGGAACAGAGCCCTTAAGTCCTCTGTGCATCCATGCAAGTGACCTGGGCAGGTCAACCTGCCTGCCTGGCATCTCTGCACCCACAGGTCCCCCCAAGACCAGTTCCAGGACCAGCACAGGTATCCTTTTGGTGGAAGTAACGAGAGGCCTCACTGATTATGAGCTGTCTTGACAATGATGTGTTGACAAATACAGCAAGCAGTGTGGAGTTCCCCAAATGGTAGTTATTCTGTTCTTGTGCACTTTTTATGACCCGAACCATGTTAATTAGTCATGTTTGGGTCTGAAATGGCTCTGTTTTTCCTGAACATCTTTGTGTTCTACAGGAGACACACTAGTCCCTACATACTTGATGCCTGTGTTAGTGACCTGAAAGCAAGTTTAGTAGCTCAGGCTACCAGGTATCTTACAAACCATCAAGAAAACTTTACATGTTATGTACAAGCTAAAGACAAAAAGTAAAGATAACTCAAACTATTCATCTGTGTTAGAAATGACAAGATTTCAAGTATTTCTGTATTTTCTGGTGACTGTACTGGTTGTCTACAAACTCTCAGAATAGTGTAGATATATGTACAAGGGGATGCAGGTAGGGTGGGCATTAGCTGCTTGTTCAGCTCTTTGGGTAGGCTGCATGAACTAAGAAAATCTGTGTGGCCTCAGCCTCACTGTAAACAAACACATTTCTAAAGACACAGAGATGCACAAAGACCAACAAGCCCATTCCAAGAGGTGAAACATGAAGCATAACCATATGAACCAAGTTATTCTTAAGGTATTTAAAAGGATCATTCTGTCTTCACACTCATGGCTGCATCAGAACTCATCTTTGCTAAGTGACTGGAGTTGCTGGAGGATGTTAGGTGGAGAGAACATCTAAAATTTTGTTTCTGCTGGAATCTGTAGGAAATCAAAGAAAATGAAAGTCACCGTCTGCAAGGAGTGGCCAAGGCAGGTGCCCTCTGGTTGGTGATGTCTGAGAATTTGCTCCTCAAAAACATTTCTCTGTGGAGGCTGTGGCCTGACATAGTCTCCTGCTGGGGTTGCCCTTCTCTTTCAGTCTGCGTGTGTCCCTCTCTTATCCCTGCACCCCTTCTGCCCGAGATGTTGAGGTGAGTAGGTGACGCTGATGTCTGTGCCACGTGGCCGTTGTGCCAGCGTGCTCACTGTGGGGGACCTGCCAGCAGAGCAACAGAGCCTGGTGAGACAGCCTTTGCCTGTCTTCGCTCTGCAGACTCTCAGCGCTCGCAGGGTGCCTGTGAGGTGGGACCCACGCCTCCATCTCCCGTGAGGCTTTGCCCTAGGTCAAATCCCATCTGTAAGCTGTCTGGATGCTTTCTGCCCTGGGCTGACGTGAGCTCAGGGATGAAGGTGCTTTTATTATCTGACCTGGCAGTTGCCCTGAGAGGCTTTGGGGCTGTGTTTGCTATGGGTCCAGGGCTGCTGTGGGAGATGGGAATCTTACCGTGCCCTCCCGGCTGCGCAGCCCGTTGATGGGGACGATGCTGCAGTCACTGCTACTGCTCTTGTCCTGCAATGAACAAAACCAGTTGTGCATTAGGAAACCAAGGGGATTGCTTCTTGCTTTCCCTTTTCACACTGAGGAAGGTCTTGCTTTTTAGACCTCTGGAACATGCCTAGGAAGCTGACCCGAAAGGAAGGGAGTTCTCACTTGTCAGTCCTTTACGCCCTCAGGCAGGTCCCTGGGTCAGCGTAAAAGAGCTGGGCCTGTTCAGCACAGAGGGATCAGGCAGTTTCCAGGTGAGTGTCATCCTGGGTTTGGTGCTTTGAAGCAGATTGAACATACACAGGATTTCACCCCACGCCATGCTCTTCCCAAGAGGATGGCTTCAGGGAAAGTCACCCCACGCCATGCTCTTCCCAAGAGGATGGCTTCAGGTAAAGTCACCCCACGCCATGCTCTTCCCAAGAGGATGGCTTCAGGTAAAGTCACCCCACGCCATGCTCTTCCCAAGAGGATGGCTTCAGGTAAAGTCACCCCACACCATGCTCTTCCCAAGAGGATGGCTTCAGGTGAAGTCCACTGCAAGGCCAGTGGAATAATTCACCCCTTTCACTGGTGTTTTACCAGGCAGCTGGACCAGGGGCCACTCTTCCTCTTCAAATTTGCTGGAGACCAGCTGTGGTGATCACAGGGGTGATCCCGTAGAGCAGTGCTGGATGCCCGTGAGTAACAGAGGTGCAAAGGTACAGAAAGATGAAGACTGCAGTGTTACCTGAGGGAGCTTGGATTTGGGGGAGCTGGCTGTGTCCTTCTTCAGCAAAATGTGTAAGACTGCGTCATGGATCGTGAGGAAAAACATGGACGGCTTAATCTCCTCATCGAAAAAAGCACATCTCTCCAGTTTGTCGAGGAAGCCCTCTGGGGGGGAGCAAAAGCAAAGCACAGAGTGACCTCCAGGCCAAGAGCATCCAGAAGTGCTGTATCCTGAGCGTGGCCACTGAGTGACCGCAGGAACTGCCAGTGTGCTGCACTCTCCTAGTTATCGGAGCAGATGAGTTTCTCCTTACTGAGGTGAGAAGGATGGGATGTAAATGCCCACCAGTCCTGCCCGCCTGATGCCAGGCAGAAAGGGATTTGAGCCCCATCTCTTACGTGATGCTTAACCCAGGCTGCCCAGGTGGGTCCCGGTGTGGAGCTCTACAGCACGGCGATGGCCACAGGTGAAATGAGCTGCTGAGTGTGGTCACAGCCTCCCGCAGGCAGCACGGGGTGGGCAGCTTTCGCCCAGCTGGTTATAGTCATGATTTGGAAGGTGCCAGATGGACTGACTCTGCAGCCATGCGCAGTGGTGGGCAGGGAGAGCAGTGGGACGAAGCACCCAGGGTGATGCTGACAGAAAGGCAAATACTCACCGTGTGCCCCTGCAATATAAACGTCGACATCGATCCGGACAAATTCTTTCAAAGTCTGTTAAACCAGAAAAAGACACCTTTGACTTACTGCTGGTTTTGCTAGTCACAGCCAGTACGGTGGTTGCCCACAGCACAGACACAAGCCACTTCAAAATATTTGAGATCTGTGGTGGTAAGCAGCTCCAGGCTAAAATCCTGCTGCACTCAGAGGCAGGATAGTCGTCACATGGCTGTGGACAGAGGTGACCGACCCTTTTGAAAAGGGGCAGGATTGTCATGGAGCAGGTGGTTCCATTGTACCTGCTTGACCCATGATAAAACTAAGGCTCCAAGGCCTTCTGGGGACATTTGTGTCACTGGAAATTGGAGCAGAACTACAGGAACTAAATACAGGCAGGTGTTCAGTTCCTATGGAAATAGATTTACAGAGTCTGTGCATCTCCAGTTTGTTAACTTTAACTACTACTGTTTGAACACGTTGGCTTTGTCTCTTTGTTCAGGGTCACGCTGACAGCAGGAGCAGAAATGAAGTTCCCATGCTCTGGCTCCCACCACAGCTAGTGTTGAAATGTATTTCAGACAAACATTTCTGTCAGTGTTCCCAAAATTTTACCAGGTGAGGAAAAGGTGCTGCAGCCAACACTCTAACTCCAAGGAAATTTAGACTGATTGTTTAATCCATTGCCTAGACATTTTCTCTGGAAGATCTGCTCTCAAATTCACATCAACTCAAGGGTTGCTACCTGCTTTCCAACCCGTATAGGAATGTCTCGAAGAAGCAGGCGACAAGCACAGAACAGTTGGGGTTGGAAGGGCCCTTGAGAGGTCATCTAGTTCCAAGCCTCCCGCGGTGAGCTCAGACACCTTTCAAGGAACAAGTTGCTCAGAGCTGCGTCCAACCTGACCCTAAATGTTTCCAGGGATGGAGTGTCTGCCACCTGGCTGGGCGACCAGCTTTGGTATTTCACCATCCTCGTGGTAAAGAATGTTTTCCTGATATCAAAGTCTAAATCTACCTTCTTCCAGTTGAAATCTGTCGCCCATTGTTCTGACACAACAGGTTGTGGGAAATGTGTCGCTCCACTTTCTTAAAAGCCTTTAAGTAGGGAAACAACAGAATAAAGTGTCCCTGGCAACTTGTCTTCTCCAGGCTAAACAATTCTTGGGCCTTGTGTGATAGGAGAGGCGTTCAAGCCCATTTGTGTGGCCTTCCACCAGGTCCATGTCTTTCCTGTGCTGAGGACCCCGGAGCTGGACGCAGTACTCCAGGTGGGGTCTCATCAGAGTGGAGTAGAGGGAAGAGTCACGTCCCTCAACCTGCTGGCCGTGCTTCTTTTGATGCAGTGCAGGGTACAACTGGCTTTCTGAGCTTCAAGTGCATGTTACTGCCTCATGGCCAAGTGTTTTTGTCCAGCACTGTCCCCAAGTCCTTCTCTCTAGGCTACTCCCCACCCTTTGATTCCCCCAGCCTGTAGTGATAGTGGGAATTCCCACAACCCAGGCTCAGGACCTTGCACTTGCTCTTGTTTACTTCATGAGGTTCTCATTGCCCTCCAGCCCACCAGCCTCTCTGGGTGCCCTCCCTTCCCTCCAGTGTGCCTCTCCAGTGTGACTGCCTTCATGTGTTCTTCTTTCATTGTTAGTCTTGCAAATTACCTTTTGGAGGACTCTCATGGCAGAGAAGTCAAGGAAGGAGACTGATGAGAAATCCAGAATGATGCTGTGGATGTCAACCTGGGGCACTGTGATGCCAGGTGGGAGGTTAGCACTCCAGTTGACCTGAATGGGCAACTCTGTCATGTTGGTGGGCTGGTCCAGTTCCTCTAGCCTGTTGTTGTCTAATTCTTCATCTGACTCCTGTGCGTGGTTAGCCATGCAGATCAAGCCTTTCTGTGTTGACAGAACAAGTGTCCTAATTAATGCTTCTTTTTCAAACACTGCTGGGGTGGCAGTGCCTCTTGCACCAGGGTGGGAGTGGTGGCAATGCACAGCTGATGTACCCAGGAGATGGAGCAGGACCCACTTGCATGTTACACTAGAAAAAGTTCTGCCTCTCCCTTGTCTGGAGGAGTCTGGACATGTTGGCTTTCCTCTCATCATCATAATAAGTAATTGATGGGGTTATTTTATTGTTCCCTGAAGTAGATTTTCAGAGATTTGGTAATTTTGGAGCAAGTCAACAGGAAGCACGTGGGGTTTGGGATGGGAGAAAGCCACCTTTATCCTACCACTACTGCTGCGTGAACATCCTCTGTGTGGAATCAGAGCCTGCCACCTGATGCCAAACGGGGCTCGAGTGGACGTGTAGAAGCTTTGGCCATGGTAAAGCTGCAGGTTTCTAACTCTGACAGCCTCTTACAAACTTACGTTTGAAGAGTGTTTTTGTCATGAAGGGGCAGCTTTGGGGAACATCTCCTCGGCAGCAGAGGCCATCAGGCACTCTTCTGCCACGCCAAGCTGATCGCTGAGCTCGCGCTAGGTGGGGATTGCTTACATACGGGCGTCACTTGCAGCTCTCCTTTCTTCAGCATCTTTCTGATCTTCCTCAGAGCTTTGTTGCGTTTCCTCAAGACTCTCAGTGGGTTGAAGCCAACCTGCAGAAACAGAATTAAAAGAAAACCCCAGTGATGCTAGGAAAGGAGAGAGCATCTCAGGCAGATGTTCTGGACAGTCATGGTGAGTACAGTGCTCCTGACCACTTTCCATCAGTTCAAACACTTTTCTTCATTGGAAAGATGCCTACAGGTGTAACCAGGCAGGCTCGACTGTACTAGCTTTAGGACACCAGCCTGGGCAGCATCAAAGCAGTGATGATGCTGTAGCACAGGCCAGTAGCTCCAGCAGGCTGGTGCAGTGCTGCCCATCTTCATTTTGACTTGGCCACCCAAGTGACTGAGATTAGGGAGCTCACAGGTTGTACCTGCTCGGAGCCACCTAACTGCAGCCTAGGTCACACACACATTGTTCTGTTTTCCTGAGGAGGAAAACACAGTTGATCAGAGTGACTGCATGTGTCTCTTGGACCTCTCAGCTGGTTTTCACAGAGTTAGATGGCAGGTAAATTAGGCTAATGAGGCTTACAAAAGTACTAAACTCCTTGTTCTGCTTTGATGCTCCTGTGAGTCTTCTGGCTCTTTTATGGGTGGAGGAGACAGGTGTTAGAAGGACTTGCATTTGTGAAGCGTGGCAGTGGTTCGAGCGGCTGCACTCACAGGGAAAACCTTCAGGCTCTCATGATGGAGACCCAAATTTGTCAGATCCCCTCGTTCCTCTGCCAGTTCTTCTCTCGAGGGAAGAATGGACTAGTCATTGCCAGTGCTCAGAGTAGCCACTGCTTGTCACCTTCCAGACTAAGAGCAGCAGAACGATGGGTGATGGGTGCTAGTTTGATCAGTCTGAGGATGGTGGGCCTCTCTACCGTGGTTGAGAGCTCAGAGGAAGACTGGCTGCCTTCATTCACTTTGCCACAGAAGGCATTAAGATCTCTTTGACAGAGTGTCCTCATCCAGCTTTTCTTCTGGCTGTTGTGGTGACGTTCTTTGGTGCAAGAGGAGACACATAAACACACCTGTACACTGTGATGATGTAAGTTAAGCACGAGTCCAGCTGTTGTGTTTCTCAGAGGTGGGATTACAGGGGTGGCAACAACATGTGAATTACTAACAAAAAATCCATCTTTGGACCGTGGACTGACTGTATTTATTTGTGGGTCAAGCAAGTCCTCTGTTGAGAGTGACAGCCCCGGGCACTTACAGCAGTGATGAGCTTCTCCCTGAAGAACTCAATATTAGCGAAGAAGATGGGAGCTGAGCATCTGAAGATCTTCACTCCTTCTGGCTCGTAGATCTGTACGATGAAGCAGAAGCATCAGTAACACCATCAACTGCAGCAGCACAAGTGCAGCAGATACTGAAAGACCTCGTGACATTTCTTACGTCGGAGTAATCCTTCCTGTTTCTGTAGATGTTACTTCTCCCGACGTTGGCCAGAACGGTGCAGCTTGGGCTGTGAACAAACAAACACACACACTGACTTGTGTTCCACACCAAAGCCTGGTGGAAGGGAAGCGCCAGAGCAAACAGCCTCGGCTGCGCTGACGCGCTGAAGCAGGATCCCATATCTGAGGGCTACCCCATCGATGATTTTGCTGTGCACAGCTGCTGGGCAGACTGGGGCTTGGGGCTGTTGGCTTGCCCTGTGTAGCAGGAGTTAGGCTACAACAGGAGGCCCTGAGATACCGTCATACCCAGCAAGTACTTACACCTGGGAGCGGATCACCACAGTCAGCAGCTGGAATGCCACAGCAGTTGCCAGTCCAATGTCCAGACCAAGAAAGATGGCAGCTAGGAAAGTCACCACCCATATAATCTGTAAGGAGCAGGTGGACGGCAGCGTTACGAGCACAGCAGGGACCTGCACCGAGAGCCCAGGGTGGGAGCAGTAACAGAGCTCTGTCTGGTCCAGGCTGTCCATCTAGCTGTTGTGAGGGGTTTGGTGTTTCCTTGTGAAACAGGGCCAGACTCACTGACTGGAGCCAGCATTATATAATTTCTATATAATGAAGGGTTGGAGCAATAGAGATGTGGATCTTCTGTGGGTGGCTCACTAAATGCTCAATAAAATCCATCAGAGAGGCAAGGTTATGATTAAACCAGCATCCTGGTAAAGATGAGGGAGGTGATTCTCCCCCTCTGCTCCACTGTCATGAGACCCCCACCTGGAGCACTGTGTCCAGTTCTGGAGCTCTTATTCCAAGAGGGATGTGGACGTGCTGGAGCAGGTGCAGAGGAGGGCCACGAGGATGATCAGAGGGCTGGAGCAGCTCTCCTGTGAGGCCAGACTGAGAGAGTTTGGGCTGTTCAGTCTGGAGAAGAGAAGGCTCCCAGGTGACATTCTTGTGGCCTTCCAGGATCTGAAGGGGGCTACAAAAAGGCTGAGGAGGGGCTTTTTAGGATGTCAAGTAGCGACAGGACTAGGGGCAATGGAGCAAAGCTGGAGATGGGTAGATTTAGAGTGGATGTGAGGAGGAAGTTCTTCACTGTGAGAGTGGTGAGAGCCTGGAATGGGTTGCCCAGGGAGGTGGTTGGGGCCCCATCCCTGGAAGTGTTTAAGTCCAGGTGGATGGGGCTCTGGCCAGCCTGGTCTAGGGTGGGGTGTCCCTGCCCATGGCAGGGGGTTGGAACTGGATGATCCTGTGGTCCCTTCTAACCCTGACTGATTCTGTGTGACTTGGTCTGGGTGATCCTGCTGTGGCAGGGGGATTGGACTGGCTGATCTTTTGAGGTCCCTTCCAATCCCTTTTGATGAAGTGGATGAAAAATTAGCAGAGAGAATCAACTGAAAATAGGTGGAACAAAGTGGAAAACGCACGCAGTGGGTACACGCGGCTATTGTACTTTCCAGTTGGTGGAGTGAAGGCAGGTGTAAAAAGAAAGTCTGTAAGCAGATTTGCATAACAGATGGCCCTTCTCAAATGCTTCACGGGCCTCAACTTACACAATCATACTTGTCCTTTCTCCAGAGGATGCCAACTTCCTTGAACTGCATGAGCATTCCTTTCAAGTTGCCAAGAGCCAAAGACGCAAGAACTGACTGTTAGAAAGACCAAAATATGTGTTGAAACTTCAAGTAAGCAAAGCAAATGTTGAACATTAAAACAGGGTCAAAGTGCAGCTGACATGCCAGGGCGTGTGCCCCCGTGTATCACCAGTGCCAGAAGCTCCCCAGTCCTGGTGTTGTGCGGGTGTCTGACTCCAGGTGCAAATCCCACTGAGTTTTGGCACCTAAAAGCTGATGCTGTGATGTTTAGGCACTTGCGTTCCCTTTGAGAGACCAGGTGTAGTGGTCCTTTCTGTCATGATCTGGGAAGGAGGACCAAGCTCTGCAAAACCATGTCAGGTTCCCACCGAAGCCTTTGAACACACCCAGTGACTCCAGAACAGCCCTGTCTTTGGCAAGCAGGAGCAAGGGCTACGTGTAACCAGCAAATACCTTCTGTAATGGTGCCAGGAGAAACCCAATGGCCAAGATCACAATCAGGACAATGGCAGATGAGATGATACCAGCAATCTGTATGAGAGAACAACCCCACCATCAGTACGTGCCCACGGGCATCACGGCCAGCTAGGAAAAAACTGAGCTGCCTTGTGTTAAAGGTCATCATGATCTTTCGACTTTTGTACCTGAGTTTTGCCTCCTGTGCTCTCCTGCACACCTGATCGTGACAGAGCCGTGCTGGAGGCAAATCCTTTGAATGACCCACCAACTATATTACCGAGCCCAAAAGCAATTAATTCCTGAAAAAAAGCAGAAGAGACTCTCCTTAAAAGCTGGTTCCTGACTACTTACATGGCAAAGCTCTCCTAAAATGCCTCGTGTTGATTTCTGTGTTCTTCACCTACCTGGTTGCCATCTATCGTGTAGTCATGCTTGATGGAATACACTTTAGCCACCGAGAAGGCTACTGCAAACCCCACGATGGCGATGGAAATGCTGTCACCAACACACTGTTGGAGGATACCTACATCAGGTGCAACCGGCGCCTGAAATCTGGAAGACAAACCCCGTTAGCCACCAAGGATGTGTTTAAGGAGGTAAGTTGTTGGGCAAGTGAGCCAGGCAGTGGTCCAGCTCAGGCCGAGCACTTTGGAGGGAGGTGGCACAGAACTGCAGGTCGGAGCCTTGTAAAACTTTGAGGAATCTTTAACTGGGACAGGAACTCTGTTCATCCTCACACAGCTCAGCTTGTGTCTCGGTAGGGTCTTGTTTGCTTGGCCAGGATCAGCCAGAGCTTGTTTAGTCTGGGTTGCAAGCACAGTTCTGCTTTCTACTTGTGGGTGGAGGTAAGGTCTGACACAGTGCCCTTGCACAGGCGATCTGCTCGTCGGAGGATCTCACCTCATGGCAACAACAGGAACATGAGCTCCTGTGTGGCTCGGTGAAGCACTTGAGACACCCACACTGGCTAATCTCTAAGTCAGGCTGATCTCTCAGGCTACCTATCTGCTTTGGCTCTGCCCCTTCCTGCTGCTTTGATCAAGGGCTTCTGCAGATCCTAGGGAGAACCCCTCTCTGGGTTTGGCATGGTTTGGGGTTTTTTCCTTCTTTTCCTCTGTGATGCAATCTGTAGAATCTCTTGAGCAGAAGTAGCTATTCCTCTGCAAACTTCGTCCACTGGAACTACAAGAGGCAATTGAGACTACACCCTGGTGAGGAGATGGCTGCAGTCTGCTCTCTCAGTAGATGTTTTCCCCCCTCTTTTTAATTTAATGTGTGCCTGTTAGTTCTTTGCACTTCTGGCACAGCTGGATGTACTCTCTCCGTGGATATTGAACTGCATATGTGGACATATGCTTCCTCCCTCTGAGTACTCCCCTCAGGAGCAGACTTTGAGGCTTCTCCTCAGTGCCTGAGGAGATTCTGGTGGCTGGTCAGGGGACCAGGTAGAACAGTGCTGTGTCCTGGTGGCTTCCCAGGGCTGGTGGCCACCAAACCATGTGTGTACTTCAGAGCAAATGGAGAGTCAGAAGTCAGCAGCTCATTAAGAGGGCCAAACCCCAATCTCCTTCTCAGCAGCTGTCTCAGAAAGCAAAGCATGCAGTTATTTCATGTCTAGCTTACTCTTTGCTGCACAGGAGATGGACTCTAGGGAGCAGCTTTCACCTATTGAATGAGTGTCCTCACACTGCTGAGAACAACAATTTTATTTAGCTACTGAAAGAAGATGGAGCAGCTTATTTTCATCAGAAGCATAGCTGAACTGATTACACACTGACTCACTGGAGAAGGCACCTTGCTCCACTAGTGGATTTCAAGTAAACCACTCACCCTTCCTCTAGTTTTCCAACGACAGCCACGTTAAATTTTTCTTCAAGGTTAACAAAATAGGAAATCAGTGCTGCTATGACTGTCTGAAAAACAACAAATCCCACTTCCATCAGGCACATTCAAGAAGAGTGTGAAGGAACCATCAAAAACCATCACCGTTCTACTCGCACAATCCCCCCACCCAGTCTCATCGCTAGTCGAAGAACTACCCCCAAGCCTGCACATCCCTTTGCTGTTCAGGGGTCATTCCTGCGCTGCCTCAAAGCCATGGGTTTACACTTGTCAATCACTGGAAATATCAATCACAATCAATAACAACAGAGACCATTCCCCTGCTAAATGTTGTCTACAGCAACATCCTCAAGGACCTTAGGAGCTTGCTGCCCGTGTGAGGCTTCCCCCACCCCACTGCTGCTCAGGGTGGGCAAGATGCTCTGCTGCTGGAGGACAAAACTATTTCTGCTTGGCCACAGATGCCCAGGACCTCAGGGACTGCTCCCAGCTGTGGGGCAGAGGAGCCTCAGCTGTGGGGCTGCAGCTGGCAGTGGCAGAGCCAGTTTTGCCAAAGGAAAACATTCAGTGTTTATAGCATCTCTCTTCCTGCAGATGGACTCAGTGAAGGGCAACTAAGCTGAGGTAAAACATCTCACAATTGCTCGAGAATGCTCTCACATTTTTCCACACAGGTAAATCAATAACTCATCATTTAGTGCAGACCTGGAGAAGAAATAGTTAAAACTGCTTCCTGTGCCCCTGCAGTGATGGAGCAATTGCAAAATCAAGAAGAAGTGACCTTACCACAATGAGTTCAATGGGGATGGGAGTTGGTAACTTTGCTTTGTATCGATCGTTCATTTCTTTCACCACGAACACAATAATCAGGACAACAAGGGATGTGACAAGGTCAGCGACGTTTGTTTCTGTGATGTGGCTGAAAATGCTCTCCAGAGTCTGCAAAACCAAGAAGAACAAGCTATGAGAAGTCATAGAATCATTAGGGATTGGAAAGGACCTCAAAAGATCATCTAGTCCAACCCCCCGACACTGCAGGGTCATCTAGACCAAGTCACACAGGAACACATCCAGGCGGGTCTTGAACATCTCCAGAGAAGGAGACTCCACAACCCCCCTGGGCAGCCTGTTCCAGTGCTCTGTCACCCTCACTGTGAAGAAGTTTCTTCTCAGATTGATGTGGAACCTCCTATGTTCCAGCTTACAACCATTGACCCTCATCTTATCATTAGATGACACAGTGAAGAGCCCAGCTCCATCCTCCTGACACCCACCCCTCAAATATTTATAGACATGAATGAGGTCACCCCTCAGTCTCCTCTTCTCCAACCTCAAGACACCCAGCTCTCTCAGCCTCTCCTCATAAGGGAGGTGCTCCACCTCCTTTATCATCTTCGTTGCCCTACGCTGGACTCTCTCCAGCAGCTCCACATCCCTCTTGAACTGAGGAGCCCAGAACTGGACACACTACTCCAGGTGTGGTCTCACCAGGGTAGAGTAGAGGGGGAGAAGAACTTCTCTTGATCTGCTAACCATCCGCCTTCTGATTCACCCCACCCAGTTCAGAGATTGCTCTATCTGAGCATCTCTAAATTGCTCTAAGGATCATGGCAATTGGGATTTATTCCATGTGGCATGAGATGGATTGAAGCCCCAGTGAATGTGCGTGTGCATGACCCAAACCACCCATGAAAGACCCTTTCTGCTGGCTCTTGACCCACACCTTTGTGTCCTGACTCTTTTCTCATCCAAATAGCCCTCACAGAGTCATGTCCAAATGAAATACATACATCAGTCCAGTAAAAATGAGTAATTCAATGTCTGAGGCAAAGCAGAACACTTAAATAAAATAGGCCAACACATGACAGATAAACATACAATCATCAGGGATTGGAAGGGACCTTGAAAGATCATCCAGTCCAATCCCCCTGCCACAGCAGGATCACCCAGACCAAGTCACACAGTCAGTCAGGGTTAGAAGGGACCACAGGATCACCCAGTTTCCACTCTCCTGCCATGGGCAGGGACACCCCACCTTAGATCAGGCTGGCCAGAGCCTCATCCAGTCCAGCCTTAAACACCTCCAAGAACAGGGCTTCCACCACCTCCCTGAGCAACCCATCCCAGGCTCTCTCCACTCCCATGGTGAAGAACATCCTCCTCACATCCAGTCTAACTCTACCCATCTGCTATCTAGTTAGCCCAACAGGGTGCGGCTTGATGTTCGGTAATAGCCCGACACGCTGGTCACACGTTCATAATCCATCTCTTATCTTTTTCTCTTGTCTTCCCTCCTGACTGGCTGTTTTTCTGCTGACTTCTGTCATTCCAGGTGCACACCACAGGTTCCAACAGCATTACCCGGCAGTGATCGCTCGGCACTTACGTAGATGATGCCAAGAGGTTTATTAAATCCAGGGACAGGTAACTGTAGCATGAATTTCAGCTGCGATACCAAAACGTGGACAGCTGCAGCAGTCGTGAACCCGCTGATTAACGATTGTGACAGATAGATGACGATGAACCCAAACTGGAGAATTCCCAGGAGCAACTGAAATGCAAAGAGACCGTAAGTCAGTGGGATTCATTTGTGCTTTTCAGCAACCAAAACAGCTACACTTAATGAGGGAAAAAGGATTTTCTCCTAATCCCACACATCCAGGAAAATACTTGTACTTGCCTTGCAATAGAAGTTGAGGTTTAGCAACAGGAGGCATAGGCCTAGTAATTGCTAGGGCAGTTAAACCCCCTGTTAATGAATTTCACTGTGTAGCCAAAGTCCTTAGTCAATGGGCTTCAGACCTCAGATTGTCACACAGTACCAGCGCTCGGTGAAACACAAACACCCTCATATGTTAGGCAGGCAGAAACTGTGGGAATTCTAGGTTAGGAAGGAAGGAGGAATTGTTGTGCTGTCCTGAAATAGAGTTTTAATAAAAACCTTTGCTGTGTCTGCATCATTCACATTTCTCTCACAACTACGCTTTTCCTATCCATCAGGTTGGCTTCTACTGTAGCTGGGGTACACCCGTGGGGGCTGTGGGCCAGGCCTGGGCAAAACCAGGGCATTCAGAGCATGACTCAGTGGCTGGTCACTGGGTGGGGTCAGGTGTGTCCTACTGTGAGCCAAGGGCAGTTGCGTGGGAAGGAGGACAGGGTTACTCTGGTAACTACAGCAGCAGAAACCAAAGGGGAGCAGTCCACTGCCCCCCTATTTGTACACGTGCACGCAGACACGTGTGGACACACAAACACACAGGGTAAAGACCAACCTGGAAAACCCCAGAAAGAAAGGTCACAGATGCAGCCACCATCACCCTCTCTTGATCTATTGCTGAGGTATTGGTGGAAGTGCCATTTCCAGCTGTGTCATCGGGGACCAGCCTGATGACTGTTCCTCCCACCATCAGGCTCAGGACAGGGAAGGGACCTGAGCAGCACAAGGTGTTCGTTAGAGATGCGAAGGGGCAGTGAGTTCTTCACCGATGAGGAGGGCAGTCAGGGTGCCTGGACTTACCCACTGAGATATGTCTAGATGTCCCAAAAATAAAATAGACCAGAACAGGGAAAAACGCTGCATAGAGCCCGTAACCAGGGGGGACATTCACTAGCAGCGCAAAGGCGAGACCTGCGAGGACAGAGACCCAGGGAAGGCGATGAGCGTGCTGCGGGCTGAAGCCAGCAGTGTCTTTGTGCCTGGCCCAGCAGACTGTGCCAGGGCCTGCGTTGCCCAGAGGTACCTTGCAGGACAGCCACAAGCCCTGTGTTGATGCCAGAGACAATGTCACTCAGGATCCACTCCCTGAAGCGATATGCTGGCAGCCAGGAGACAACAGGAAACAAATGCAAGGCAATTCTTTTGACTCTTTGTGGGGAACAGCTGTTAAGACACAAGAGGACAGAGCTTCACTCTAAACAGCTCAGCTGAGCTGCAGCCTGTCTTCAGAGGGGAAGTGAAGGGGAAGGAGTCATGTTCAGGCTGCCAGGGGTCAAAATCTGACCCAGACACAGCCCTGATCAGTCTGCTCTGACAGCCTTGCTTCAAGGAGGACCAGATTCTCTCCAGAGGTCTCTTCCAGCCAAAATTTTCATAGAATCATAGAGTGGTTTGGGTTGGAAGGGGCTTTTTAAGGACCATCTATTCCAACTCCTTGGCAATCAGAAGAGACATCTTCCACTGAATCAGGTTGCTCAGAGCTTCATCCAGCCTGACCCTAAATGTTTCTGGGGATAAGGTATCTACTACCTCTCTGGGTCCCATTCAGTTTAAACCCCCTGTGTTGTCACAACAAGCTCTATTATAAAGGTCCATCTCCACCTTTCTTACAAAGCCCCTTTAAGTACTGGAAGGTGGCAATAAGGTCTCCCTGAAGCCTGTGCTGCAAGTTTCCAGGAAAAGAGAAACTGCCAGAGATATGACAGTAGGAAGAATTTTAAGGGCCATCTTTAGAAAAATCTTACGTTGCATTTGGTTATTGGGCTTGCATTTGTTTTGCTAGAAGTTTTGAGATGGAAGTTTTCTGGATGGATTTCCTGCTGTCTGAGAGCAGCAGTTTGGGCTGACAGATCCATATTCAAAAAGAGTGCTTCTCCTTACCAAAAATACTGTTTCAAGTGATCCCAGAAGTTTTTATGGTATCTGTGCAACTTCTCATGTTCTTCATTGAACAAATTCTCTGAGTACACAGGTCTGGCTACAACATAGTGGTTGCCCACAGGTTCAACCATTTCTCCTGAAATGCCAGGCAAGGGTGGCAATCGGTGTGTGCTTCTTTGTGGTCGTAGTCAATTAGAACCTGAAATGAAGAATGAGGTTAGCTCCTTATGTACTGTAGTGTGGGTGTCTGTGTCATAGACCAGCAAACTCCAAACTGAGTGTTGTCACCTCTGAAGATAAAACAGAGGTGGCTGAGACTCCTACTTCACTTTGCAAAGGTCATCTGCCCTTCTCTTCCCACCACACGAATTCCTAAAGATGCAGCCAAAAAGTGGACAAGATGGACTTTGAGTTAATTTCTCTCTGAGTCAGCTGTCTAGAAAACTGCCTCCCTGAGGGAGATTAATTCCTTGCACAACAAGTAAGCGGCTCCCCAGAGCTGTCTTTAAACCACCAATACATGAGGGGAAAGGCAGAGCCACAGCAGGGTTCTGCTGTCCTCTCTTGGACTTGGAGCAAGGGTGAGTCTCTCTGCTTGCGTCCGTGTGACAAGGAGCTCCACAGTAGGGCTGCTGGTTAAGTTAGTAGTAGGACCGATTCCCACGGGTTCTGTGTTTCGCTTCTCCTCTGTTTCATGCCCACACACAGTTGTTCCAATGTCTAACCTAATGACTATGTTCTTCCTTGTCCCAGTCCAGTGTCTCTAGTGACACTGATACTAGAGGATCTTTCTCTTTGTGTCCTCTGCACTGCACTTGGTACCTCAGTGCTCGCCGGTGGTCTCGTGACCAACACTAGTTCCTCACCTGGGTCTGTCACCTGGCTGGCACTCAGGTAGCCTCTGTGCACTCCTGACTGAGACTTGTGAGTGCTCCGCGTTTGGAGATACAGCAGGTCAGATGCTAAGCTGGCACAAAGCGGTCCGATACCCGCAGGCAGATGAAAAGTTTCTCTCTACAGCAATTTAGCCATTCAAACGCGAATCACATCCTGAAACCTGACTATTGAGGTCAGCTCAGGACCCATTATCGACCTGTTTCAAGTGATTTCATTTTGGTTTCCTTCTGGCTCACCCTGGGAAAGCTCACGGATGTCTGCGAGTCCAGAGAGACCCTCAGACATTCTGGTTTTGTCGTACATTATTTTTCCAGAAAGGGCTAACTGTTTTGGTGATGGGCTAAACATTTTTGCTATCTGTTTTAACATAAAAATACTAGATCTATAGTATTTTTCAAAACCTGACAGGCAGTTATTCTAGCAGACTAATACTCAAAATCTAAGCTCATTCGAGACACGTATCCAAGCCAGTTTGAATCATTCTCCGGTCCTGTAACTGTCCCTCCCTCTCTTGGGTTCAGAGCTCTGAACCTGAGGCTGATGAAACCTCAATTAAAAATGTGGCTAATTTTGTTCACTCTCTGAGAACCTTGGTGTACTTAGATCTACAGGAAGAAGTTTTATCCGTTTAATCTAGTAGCCTTAATTGAATTGCTCTGCGTCCTAGCCTGTACCTCAGTCTTTTAGGCTTCATGTGACAGAGAAGAATATGACTCAAAGTATGGTTCCGTATGTCAGTTGGTTTTTGTTCTTTGCAAGGCACACAGGCTGTACAGTTTGTACCTTTTGAAATGTTCACGAGCCATAAAAATAAAAGTATGTGGGCTGCTTTTTCATGCTGGGTTTTCCCCAGTGCTGCAGCTGCTGTAGCTTTTGTGACTACTTCAGCTGTCACTCCTGCCCCTTGACCCACCTTTGGTCTCTCCTCATGGCAGACTGAATGCCCCAACCTCACAGAATGTACAAGTCATCCCTTCATATCTCTCTGGAACAACTTGCATTTATTAGTGCTGATCTTGATGAAGATGTTAGTATTTTGCATATTTTTTCCCTCCAGGTAGGAACCCAAACTTACCAAGTCTCCCCTGGGTTAGGTTTGGGTCAAAAAGCTTACAGCTGCAGATGGAGACCTGGTGCCTCACTCCACAGGTGTTGCTGAACTTAACCATGTGAGCACTAGTCTCTTTTAAAGGCTCTGTTGCCACGTGGCATTACGCAAGTTCACCGAGCCAGCCTGAGCCGCTGAAGTGCAGGGTAACGTGTCTCCAGGCAGCTGCCTAGCGAGCACCTCGCTGCAGCTACCAGCCACCTACGAGCTGATATTTGCTTGTTTCATTCTCTCTTCCATGGGACAGCTATCAACTACCTTGGCTTCTCTTGCTCTCTCCCTCTCATTTTCTTCCCATATGTGTTTAGAAGGATTTGCTGTTCTCCACAGACAGTTTTCTTCAGCTGTCAGTACCATCGCTGCTGAAACAGTCCTGCTAAAACATTTTAGGAGTTTTCAAGACACTGGGGATATTGTGACAAGGACCAGCATTGTGGAGGCCAAAATCCTCTGCAAATCCCCTAAAAGAGAGACCCACACTCCAGTAACCAAAACTGCCTTTCCAGAGAGCTCTCATCACTGACTCCTTGTGGGACACATCCTTGTGATGTTCTTGTGATGATTCCTATACAGTGTCGACCCACCCACGGGGAACAGGAGGACAGGCAAAGTTTACACTGCACATTGGTAAAACATGTCATTCACTATTGACCAAGACTAGGTCTGAACTAAGACTCCAGAGATAACATTCTCATTCAGTTTCNCCTGCCCCTTGACCCACCTTTGGTCTCTCCTCATGGAGATCTCCAGAGATAACATTCTCATTCAGTTTTATTCTTTATAGACCCTGCTCCAGTCCTCGGGGCAGCAATTAACAGCATCACCATCTCTCACACATGAAAACTCCGGTTCCACTGCTAAACCCTCACATCTGTGAACCTCTGGCAATGCATGTTTTGGTATTGGTCATTGTGTTGAGGGGATTAACACAGGAAACTTTGTAGCCAATTGCCAATTTATGGATTTAATTCATTGAATAATTTATTCTAAATATTGACTAAGAACTGCATAAAAGCCTGGTAACTTGAACTGAGTCATTAGGTATTGACCTGCTTCACCCCTCTTTTCTCTCTCTCTCTCTATATATATAAAACATTCCCCAGTTCCACAAGGGAAACTTCATTTTACAAGAAGTGTAACACATGTCAAGAAACATTTCATTTCTAAGCATTATTTCACATGTCCCATATCAAGGCTGGCAAGAGCACATCCTACCTGATGTATCTTCCAGGAAGCTCTTCAGCAGAAACCACACCAAGATTTTATGGGAAAAGATGTCCTTGATATTTTCAGAGGCAGTGCAGGTACCTTGTGCTGCTCTTCATTTCAGAACCTCCCTAAATACTGCCAGCACTTTAATAACTAACTTTAGTTAACTTTTACAAGAAAAGGAAGATTTCACTGTGGCCTTGACCATTGAGCCTCTCCTCAGGAGGGATGATAAGAGTAATTTCTTAAAGTTCTCTGTGATATTGCTTAACTTTGTTTGGTGAACGCTTTCTGATTGGTCTGCAGAGACTAACATAGGGAAAAGAAATGATTAAAGATTGTCTGTTGAAATCCTGTGCTGAGTGTCTGCCAGGTTGCAGCTGAGCATGGTGCAAGGTGGTGACCAGAGCTCAGTACCTTTCATTCCTGAGGGAGCATGAGCCAGTGGTAAGGGAGATGGTGCCACTGGGCATGCCAGCTCTGAGCAAGGTGTGCCTCTATGACATTTTCTCCAAGGCATCTTTAAGGGAACCTAAACTGTCTTTCCAGGAGCCACTTCTACATGCTCAAGTCATTGCCAAAAATAGCCTTTGCAGGGATTTTCAGAGGCCAGCTGTGACTTACGGGAGCTGACACCTGTGATATCCCGTGGCAAACAGTGGAAGGGTGCACCCTGTTTGTGTGGCTGTATGTTGGGTCACAAACATGGTACAGACTGGGTGGACTTCCTGAAAGATCCTGGTCCCCTCTGCTGCCTGTAGAAGAACCAAGGGAAATAATCTTCCCCAGGCCAAAGAGAGCCTTTGTAAACACTTTCCTGAGATACCTGAATCCACCCAAGAAAATACCTGAAACAGTATTTTGTTGCCTCAGGCTGCAGCTTCACTTTCAGGTGCCTCTCTTCAGGTGTCCTGTGCTCAGGAGAGCAGTAAACCTTTGGTGCTGCGGACACTATAGCATCAAAGTTTCCTGATTCTATCCTCATAATCCTTTCTTTAGGTTGTGCTGCCATAAACACCTCGAAATGCTGCAGCCACAGGAACCCATGGGCAGCCAGGCTGTTTAGGGTACTCCGCCAGGCAGAACTCCTCTTAGCCTTTGGGGGTCTGAGATCGCAGCTGCTGCCCCTAAAGAAAGGGCATGCTGAAAGGAGAGCACCCTGTGCACTCTGGAGGGCCAGGCGTGTACGGGTCTAGGAAGAGAAGATTGCCGCTCCAATCTTCAAAAAGGGAAAGAAGAAGGACCCAGGTAACCCACCAGCCTCACCTCCGTACCACGAAAGGTGATGGAACAATTCGTTCTAGAGGCTGTCTTCAGGCACAACAAGGACAGGAGGGTCATTAGGGACAGTCAGCATGGCTTCACAAAGGGAAAGTCATGCTTGACCAACCTGATAGCCTTTTATGAGGGCACAACCAGGTGGATGGATGATGGCAGAGCCGTGGATGTCATCTATCTTGACTTCATTGAGGCATTTGACATGGTCTCTCACAGCATCCTTGCAGACAAACTGAGGCAGTGTGGTCTAGATGACTGGGTAGTGAGGTGGATCATAAACTGGCTNTTGTGTCCAGTTCTGGGCCCCTCAGTTCAAGAGGGATGTGGAGCTGCTGGAGAGAGTTCAGCGTAGGGCAACGAGGATGAAGAAGGAGGTGGAGCACCTCCCTTATGAGGAGAGGCTGAGAGAGCTGGGTCTCTTTAGCTTGGAGAAGAGGAGACTGAGGGGTGACCTCATTAATGCCTATGAATATTTGAGGGGTGGGTGTCAGGAGGATGGAGCTGGGCTCTTCACTGTGTCATCTAATGATAAGATGAGGGTCAATGGTTGTAAGCTGGAACATAGGAGGTTCCATATCAATATGAGAAGGAACTTCTTCACGGTGAGTGTGACGGAGCACTGGAACAGGCTGCCCAGGGGGGTTGTGGAGTCTCCTTCACCGGAGAGGTTTAAGACCCGCCTGGATGTGTTCCTGTGTGACTTGGTCTGGTTGATCTTGCTCTGGCAGGGGGATTGGACTAGATGATCTTTCAAGGTCCCTTCCAATCCCTAATGATTCTATGATTCTATGAGAAGATTCAGGATGAGCCTGATGTTCTACCCTCCGATGTTTTGCCCATACTTCTCTCAGTTAGACCAAGGCATAATGAAGGGAGCAGGACTCCAATATCCATTCCCACAAGGTGAAGGCTCTATTAGACCATTCAATTGGGATTTTTTCTCCTGTGTTTCAGCCCATGGCTCTACATTCCGTGAGAGAATTCTTTATGGAGCTCCATTCTTTATAGAGCTCCATTCTTTATGGAGCTCAGTTACTTTTGAAAGTTGGAGCTATGTTTCTAATCAAGACCATAATTCCTGTAGTCAGTAAATATCCCAGGTCACTTTCTAAACTGTCTGAGTATCATCTCTGTGACAACAAGCTTCTGGTTTCCCGAAGTGCTGTTAGGCTTCAGGCATTTGCTGCAGTTTATAAAACTGACACAGAACCTAGTTTTGCTATTAAAGTACCCAACATGTGGGAACATGCAGAGCAGCTCAAGCCACCAAACAATTCAACAGAGTTTGTATTCCTTCCTCAAAGTGTGTGACCTGGTGTGACCCCTTTGGTGTGTTGTGTCCATTCTTCATTCTTTGTATTTAGGACAAGTTGTGAGAAGCTGCAATGTAAAACATCAGGGCAGTGTTTTTCAGACTAGGTTTAAATGCTGGAGAGACCCTTGGACCTAACACAGACAGCAGAGTCTTATATTTGGCTTCATCATGAGCACATGGAGCACTTTTATCTTGGATTGTTTCCACTAGTTCACTGAGGCCACAAGATGCTACATGGAGTGACAAAGGGAATAAGCAGTGTGGCCCCTCTGTTTGCAGCAGCGACGTTAAGAGCATGATTTTCTCCAGACAGTCTGAAAGAGGTTTCATGCACCAGGGTCATGCAGGAGGCAGGTTGCCTCTGTCCCACACCATAGAAGCTCAGCTGTGCAAACTCCTGGTATCTTTACACCTTACAGACCAACTAAACTCCATAAGGGACTGGAAAACCCAGCCTTTGCTGCCAAGGCAAAGCAGAGGAGGAAGTTAAAGACTCCTTGCTCTGTCTCTCATTGCCCTGTCTCTCAAGCAGCTCCATGCATGCAGAAAGTTCAGTGTTGTAAATCAGTCACAGACTGATCTTATGCCAAATCTCAAGTACCCTCAGCTTCTTGTTTTCATGGGAGCAGAAAACCACCCACAGGTCTTGAAAGATCTTGGTGAGTTGAGCTCCACAGGGCTTCACAAGTGTTGCCTCCTGCCCTGGCCAGGATGTGAAGGGAAGAACATGTGCCTGGAGGGGAAAAAAGCAGAAGCAAATCATATGAGTAGCTTACAAATGCAGAAAGAAATCTATTTTTCACAGAGGAAAAAGAAAACAGTTCTGCTGGAGGTGCATTTTATTTGTCCTGTGAAGAGCTCCACGTCTTTCTCTAGTGATAAATAAACACCAGTATTGATACTGGGAGATTTGCTGGCTGAGAATGTGGATAACAGCATCAGCCTGTGTGAATAAAACATATAACAAGTGACAGGACAACAGGAAATGGCCTCATATTGCACCAGAAGTAGTTTAGGTTAGACATTAGGAGAAACTTATTTATGGAAAGATCATCAGGCATTGAAACAGGCTGCCCAAGGTGGGGATTGAATTGCCATCCCTGCATGTGTTCACAAGTCTTGTAACGTGGAGCTTAAGAGCATGATTTAGTAGTGGGCTCTCTACAGTTAGGTTAATGGTTGGACTTGATGGTCTTAAAGATCTCTTCTAACTTAAACAGTTCTATGATGCTTTGATTTCCAGTGTTTCTCAATGTTTTTCTTCACCCTTCCCAGTATTTTCCTTCTTTTGGGCTGTATAAAGCTTCTGTTCTCATGTGTGGCTTTCTAGCCATGTCCCATCTTCTGCTGCCAAGCTGGTCACCCTGCTGCCAGGTTCTGCTTGAAATCTTCAAGAGAAATGTCTCTCTCAATACCGTTTCCTGTGATGCTTCTACTGCAAAACAGCTCAAACACCAGGTCTCCCAGCCCTTTCAAACATGACACTCTTCATGTCTTTCTGGGTAAAACAAGTATATTTTGCTCAGCAGCTAAGTGTGGGCAGTCAGCTGATGGGAGCCAGTTCCTTGCTCCTTTTTTGGAGGAAGGATGGGGACTCGCAGCCTGTGGATGGCATCCTCATAAAGGTTTGAAGCCCACACAGGAGACCACCAAGAAAAAGAAGCAGATGGCCCTGAGAAGTCTTCGTGGAAAGTAGAGGTGTCACTTGTACTCACAGGACACTGACACCAGAAGGAAGCACAAGTTCTTTTCCCTTCCAGCCTTAAACTCTCTAGTGCCTTGGTTTTTTTACAAGGTTCTCTTTTTAATGCTCTGAGGCACAAACCAAACAATGTGTGTTACAGAGTCACTTTTACTGGTGATGTACATAATGAGGGTGAGGATGAGTAAGTTCAGCTAAGAAACAAGTGTCTGGTAGTCAGCATAAGGCTGAAAAAGGCAGCAAGGGTCTGTTCCATTCACAAAGATATTTCTGGATTGCTCAGATTTATAGAGACCTGCAGGAAAAGACCATCTGTGTTTTTCTTAATGATCCAGAGAAGTAGAACACCCTGCTAAGGTTTGGGTCATCAAGAGTTACCACTCCTCTGTACAGAGCTGTGGTTGGTTTGTAGTGGTCAATGGGACAGAGTCTGGTTGGAGGCCTGTATCTAGTGGAGTGCCCCAGGGATCGGTGCTGGGACCAGTCCTGTTCAATCTATTCATTGATGACTTGGATGAGGGATTGGCATGCACTGTCAGCAAGTTTGCTGATGACACAAAGCTGGGTGGTGTCGCCGACACCCCTGCAGACTGTGCTGCCATTCAGTGAGATCTGGACAGGCTGGAGAGCTGGGCTGAGAAAAATTTAATGAAATATAACAAGGGTAAGTGCAGAGTCTTGCATCTGGGCAAGAACAACCTCAGGTACCAGTATAGGCTAGGGACTGACCTGTTTAGGCGAAAGTTTACGTGAAAGTAGTTTAGGTGAAAGGGACCTGGGGGTCCTGGTGGACAGCAGGATGACTATGAGCCAGCAGTGTGCTCTTGTGGCCAAGAGGGCCAACAGCATCCTGGGGTGG
>VXBP01006401.1:149379-185654 GCA_013400115.1 Rhinopomastus cyanomelas | reverse complement strand
TCCTTCCTGTACTGTGGTGACCAAAACTGGACACAGTACTGGAGGTGAGGTCTCACAAGTGCCGGGTAGGAGAAAAGGAAAAAAAGAAAAGGTTAAGCAAGTCAGTGCACACAAACTAGACACTGTGTCACAAATGCCATCACACATTCTGAGAAAAATACAGTGGGAGGTCAGTACCGTATTGGTCCTTGGGTTTTTTCACATTAGAGACCTGGGAAAAGAACATGTCAGTCAGGTAGAGAGGAGTACCACCACCCTATGTTTCATGTATCACCCCTGCCTGTGAACAGCAGCACCCTCAGCTGTCCAGACCAGTGAATTCTTCAATTCTTCAGCGTAGCTTCTCCAGCTCAACGCTCATCGGGCAGGCCTTATTCCTCAGCACCTGAACTGCATTCCTCGATGCAGGTGACATGCTTTCAAACAAAGAACCCAGACTCTGTCTTTCATGTCCAAGGTTTAAGGATTCTGGAGCCCTTCTGCTTTCTTCAGCCAAGCATGAAGGAATTCTCTCCAGTACTTGAGCATCCCCAGTTTTCCTCAGCGGTAGAAATGACAAACAGTCTCTCTTCCTGCTGATCAGTGCTAAGATGGCAGCGGACCCCAGCCCCGGCCACGTGCAGGACCCAAGATGGAGACCGACCACATGGCTGAGTCAGCAGGGGCCCCCCCACACTCTGCAAACGTGGCCGAGAGGGTTCCATGACCCTCCCCTCTCCTCTGTCCTCCTGTCTCAGCTCCAGGGGAAAAAGGAGGAATGCTCCGGTGGGGCGGGGTGGAGGAAGATGGCAGATCAGCACTAAGGTCTTGCTTCTCCAGTCAGCGGTGCCAGGTCCAGGTCGGAGCTGGACGCCAGGGTCAGTGCTGTGCAGAGCCACCACAAGCCATATGCACTCCCCCACCACCCTGGGAAGCGGGGTTGTGCGGACCGGGATGCCGGAGCCGAGGCGCTCTGTGCCGGGGCAGAAAGACTCTCGGCCACTCGCCCTTTTATCCTCTTACCTAGCCAACACCCCTTTAGGGCAGGTACTTGGGACCGTGTCACCTCCCCTCAGGACAGGTCACTGGGTGGAAGTCCTCTTAGAGCAACATAACTTGTTCTCCATGGAAGCACAAATCTATGCATCTGAAAGTTCCAGTAATTTTCAAACGGCAACAAGAGCATGTGGCGAACAGGAGCAGCCTTCTCTGTTACTGCAGCATTTGCAGTTACTTTCTACTGTGTGGAGGAGCTGGAAATTTCCAATAGAAGGGCTGGTGCCATATTCATATCTCTCTTGTCCTTCATTCACATCTCTTTTATTACAGTGATGTATTTTAATTCCTTTTTATTATGGACTTAAGTGCTACTGTGCTTGGGAAGACGGCAATCTTGGCCTGAGTTATGGGTGTTTATATGGTGGCATTACACCGTGAAGAACACAAGCACACATTCCTGCATGATGCCTTTTAATGCTCCAAGAGTTTTGTCATCCTTCTCCACCAACATTATCAATTTGGCTTCATTCTTCAAGAAAAAATGATCTTGTTTTAATCCAATGTTAATGTTATTTTCTGTCTTATGAACTTTCCAGATTTTGCCTAAGACATAACTAGTTAGCTGATTTTATTTAAAGCTGCCTTCATGAAAACATTAATTTCTTAGGAGGTTGCTCACATTAGAGACAAACAACAAGATCATTTTAGCTGTTTTTTACACAGTGGCACATCATCTGAGACTTGACCAGGCTTGGAATCACAGTGATGCACCCTACAGAGCTTCTCCTGCTGCTGATGGGCGAGTCAGGACACCTGCAGTGTCACAGCCCAACACACTCTGTTGTTGGTACAGGCACATGTGGTTTTGTTGACTCATGACTGTGAGTCATGAAGTGTTCAGACACCTGGCAAGAAGGCAGAGGTGTAGATAGCCTGTAGATAGGTTGTGGAGTGAAAGGCTCTGTCTTACCTCCACCCCCAGCTCCTTCCCACTGGCTCCAAGGACACCTGCTCCAAGAAAAAGGTCCTTTGTTACACCTTATTGCAAAGAGTCTTCAGCCACGTGAGCATGTAAAAACACCCTCTGTTTCCCAAGGCTAGAGGTTAGACATTGCAGGGTGTCCTGTCTCCCTCGGATTGCTTACAGAGGCTCCTCTGGGAGGCCATGGTGCCAGCTGCCTGTGTTTTTACACCACAGTCCATTCCTGCTCTCTGTGTACAGCATGGCAATGTGGTGTTGGCCCCAGAGAAAGCTGTTGTGTTCCCACTGGGTTTCCTTGAAAGTCTTTCCCTCCCTGCAAGCAGAAGCAGATGGCAGAGGAGGAATAGTTCATTCCCCTCTTGGCAGGAGCTGCTCACCTGCAGCCCAGGAGCTGTTCCATGTGTTAGAAGCAGCCTGAACTGGCCCATTTTAAGCACCCCTCTGAGCTGCTTCACCCTTCTGCACTGCTGGAACACTTTCCTATGAATCCATCCACAGGCCAAGATGATCTTTTTCCAACCTAAATGATTCTATGATCTTAGTCTAGTCTGGGTTTGTACCTCCCCAGAGGTTAGTGCAGACAACGATTCTTGAAGACCACAGTAGTGGTCACCTGACTTTCAATCACTAAGCCCAAAGCGTTTCTATTAAACAGGAGAAAAGTCAAACTGGTATGAAAGTAAAACCAAAACTAACCAAAACTGTAACTGGACAAAATGCTACCTGGTAGAATGCAATAAACCACTTCTCCAAATAGGTGCTGGCACCACATTTCCCAGACAAGCCCTGGCCCCTGTTTCTGGTTTCTCTTGCAAAGCCCAGCTGAGCACACTTTTAGTTGCTTATCCATTTTGAAACACCCTTAAGGATTCTGTAAAAAACAATCTCAATAAATAAATTGCAGCAGGTATTTCTACGTATCTGGTGGAACATTTGGGTATATTCAAACCCCAAATCGGAGCCGGCTCCTTGTAATCATTTATGCCTGTGCTCCAGGTGTCCCTGTGCAGTGTAGCTCTGCAGATAGCAGGGCAATAAAATACTCCATTATCTCCAGATACTTTAGACTATGCCATTACTTAAACTGCATGAATTGTGCCTGATGGTTCCCTCAGTTCCATAGAAAAATGTATTTCCCAATATTTCACCAGGTCTTTTATCAGCTGTGCTCCTATCAGCTCCAGCTTGTTTTGCAAGAATGTGCAAAATGAAATGATCTGGGGTTTTGCTTGTGGATCAGCACTGCTGTGCTCATCTAGCACAAGGGTTCACCTGCAGCTAGCAGGCTCCACGGCTTGACATGTCTGGCGTCTACGCTCCCACCACCGCTGTCAAGAGTCCGTTCCAGAGCTATTCAGGTGTGGAATGTCTCTTTATAACCTTTGGAAATCACATCTGAGTTTGGGAATTTAACAGCACCTCACCTTCATTACTAGCCTACTCTTTCCCTGGAATTGCACAAACTCAAATTCTTTGAGTTTTCAATTTACTGTTAATACACTTAATTTTTTTCATTTGTAGTCTCATAAACGTTTCCATACAAGTCTCTCAAGTATCCACAGCAAAAAAAGTCCTGCTTTTCTTTCTCTATTTACAGAGATCTTTGGAAGAAAAGCAGTTGGTTCAAAGAACAGGTGTTGAAAATCTGTAGTTTACATTAATTTTTAGATGCGTGCTAGCAAACATTCACTTCTGAAAAGTTTCCTTCTCTATATCATGCAGAGACCACATACTGTAAGAATTACATTAGAATATATTGAAGAACAAATAAAATATTAAATGTATTTGAAAATTATTATTGTAATAAATACAAGTAGGATCAATTAAAGATAACATTCAAAAGCTTAGTTCAGTTGTAAGCAGAAATTCAGCATAATTTTGTTCATCTCTCTTACTTGCAATCTACAAGCAAGATCTTTCTCAAGCTGGTAAAAAGCCCCACAATACCCTCTGTTTTACATTCACCCCCCTGAATGTCTTTTCTATCTATTTATTTGCAGACTGACACGGGGAGCTGATAAAATACCTTCATACAGATCTGCAGGTGGCCTGACCTGCCAGGTTGTCTGTCTCTCAGGAGAAGGCAAAAGTAGGAAAGTGGTAATTGAAGACTAGGAGATAATCCCAGCTGTAGTGTTCCTAATTCGTGCTGCTTATTTGAGGAGGTTTACAAGAATGGCACCTGAGAGAGCCGGGAAAAAAAGCTCCTGCAGTGACAGAGAGCATTTGAATCAACTTTTGCCTATCACCTTGTGAAACAATTGTCTGTGTTTCTGTACTTGCAGTCACAGACCTTCCATCTCTGGGGCTCCTGAGCTCATCCACAGAATTTCTCAGGCAGTTGAGCCCTGACTCCTAGTTTTTACTTCCCCTACATGATGCTTGTAGCTGACACTTTGGCCTCTGGTTGTACAACAAGAAGCCTTGTTGTTCCCTTGGCTAGGCTGTGCCTTGCATACATCCTATGTTTTCAGCCTTTTCCTTTCTTTTTAAGCCATTGATTTCATTTAAAAAAGAGGGTTATTTGCTCCCTATGCCAAACCTGAAGGAAAGCTTGGCTACCAGGGGCTGTGATCAGGCTCATAGCTTCCTTTGGATCCCACAGTGGCCACTACTGTTCTTGCTATTTGCAATATCACTGTTAAAAAGAGCTTTACTTTCTCCAGCTGAGATGAAAAATGTGTGAAGACTAACAAATCCCCAAGCACTGTGTACAAACTATTCAGCAACCAGAGGGCAGTAAGAGGCACGGGAAAACCCTCCACTGTGGCCGGGGCTGGACACCTCTTCTGCAGCAACTTCTGGGGAATGGACCCTGGCTGTAGCACCTGCTGCCAGAGCAGGTGCTTCCCTTTGTTCCTGGACAGACTGCCTCAGGGTGTAATCGTGCCAGATCAAACAAGTTAAAAACACTGTGTCTAATCAGTTTAGGATAAAGGGCATCTTGGAAAAGATAGTTGCTCCAGGAAATGAGCTTCTTTCTCAATAGCTGGCATCATTCCCACTGAGTCACCAGTGGGGCTTGGAGTTCTGGGCTGTGGGAGTGAAATACAAAAGAATTTTGGGTGAAATTGGACAGAGAATTTCCCCCATACTGAGCCTCAGACAAAAGCACTTGCAGATACTATCAGACTCTTGATACTCCAAAACATTTTCCTTCTCTCATTTCCGAAGACGTTTCCGTGAGAAGGGATCACGCAGATGATATGCTTGGAATGAGTATGTTTGGGTCATCCAGTCTGGGGGTCAATCAAACGCTTGCTCTCTGTAATGCCATAAACTTATGTGCTTCTGGGGCTTAAAGCTCTGTCCTGAAACAACATTGCAAAGTTCTACGGAGTTTGAGGACATTCCCCACTTCTGTCACAGGCCTTATCTCTTTCAGCCATATCCTTTGCAAAGGCATTAATCATAATTAATTTTTTAAGACCGATCATTATATAGTCACACTTTTTTATGTGATCTAGCTTTCAGGAAATAATCTACCCCAATGTCTGTATTCCTTTTATAGCTGTCTTTATAGTCAGAAGTTAATTATCTTCAATCTACCCACTGTGCTTGCATGATGTAGCGTTTTCCAAGGTGTGATGGAAAGACTTTTTTATTTATGACTCAAGATGGGCCTAAAATGTCTAAGTACAGCTGATAAATGTGAATTGGTTGCAGCCTAATGTCACTATCAGTATAAGCTCTGATTAAACATTTTCTGTCCTGTGATGTTCCTGGAAAAACAACCACACAAGCATGTGTGGGTTCTTCATTTTGTGAAACTGTTCTGTTTTTTCTAGCCTGCCCAGTCCTTTGTTTACTGAACCATGTATTCAGAACCTGATTTAAACAACACTGAGGAGCCAGACTGCAACTTGTTTTGGATCAGCAGGATTCGCCATCAGGAGAAAGGTCAGCAGGGACTGGCCTGAGCTACAGGATATAAGGTACCGCACAGCCCTGTTGTTAACACTGATGCCAGCTAATTTGTGGTGATGTACGGAAAGACCCAAGAACTCTGGTCAGAGTTTTTTGAGGAGGTAATTTATTATTGCCAGCAGACACACAGGGCTCATGCCTCTCCGAAAGTGTGTGCCCCAAACTGGACCCAAAACCATGATTACATGCTGTAAAATAATACATATTCATTTGATTTCCCAATACGCCTAATACATATTAATGATATCCCCGCTTCACATGCAAATTAAGTCTCCTCCCATTTGAGCATGTGCTGTCATCTGGAGTATTGTGTCCAGTTCTGGGCTCCTCAGTTCAAGAGGGATATGGAGCTGCTGGAGACAGTCCAGCGTAGGGCAACGATGATGATGAAGGAGGTGGAGCACCTCCCTTATGAGGAGAGGCTGAGAGAGCTGGGTCTCTTTAGCTTGGAGGAGACTGAGGGGTGACCTCATTAATGCCTATAAATATTTGAGGGGAGGGTGTCAGGAGGATGGAGCCAGGCTCTGCTCAGGGGCATCTAGTGATAGGATGTGGGCCAATGGTTGTAAGCTGGAACATAGGAGGTTCCACATCAATACGAGAAGGAACTTCTTCACAGTGAGGGTGACAGAGCACTGGAACAGGCTGCCCAGGGTGGTTGTGGAGTCTCCTTGTCTGGAGACGTTTAAGACCTGCCTGGATGTGTTCTTGTGTGACTTGGTCTAGGTGATCCTGCTGTGTCAGGGGGATTGGACTAGATGAGGTCCCTTCCAATCCCTAATGATTCTATGATTCTATGATTCTATAAGGGTCTTCCTGCTTGACAGCATTTCTTGTGTAATTGTTTTTTAGCAGTTTGTTAGCATCTGCTTCCTTATCCCCATCACCAAGGACAAACTACAGGGCATCTGCTTCCTTATCTTCAAGAATTTAACCTCCACAATGGATAGAGTCTGGCTCATTATCTTATTCAAGGCCTGTTTGCCTTCTTACTGTAATGAGCAGTTGTCTTCTAGTTTGAAGTTATGCTTCTCCATCAGTCAATGGTCACACTAAATTAATGATATACACAAAATTTTGGGTGTGACTCATGAGGTCCTGAACTGTGCTGAGTTGCTGCAGTTTGCATCACCCAGACTAGGCTCTGGGCCAACCCAGTTGGAAGTGTGGGCTCCTGCCACCAGCAGTGTCAAGCCCAAAAATCTTTCTGCCTCATCTTTTAGATGTAAAGTAAGGATTTGCTGACACTCTACAAGAGCCCTTCTGCCTTTCTCACACACTTTAAGGTGTTCCTGAAGTTTCTAGGACAATTTTCCTCCACCTGAAGATCTCAGTCATACTTAAGCAACTGGGGTTTGTTTGTCCTTCAGTGACCAATGAAAACACAACCCTCTGTCGTGACCTCTACCAAAAATTGATTGACATTAGCAAAGCAACCCAAAGGAAAAAGTCAGGACACTGTTAGGAGAGTTGGGAGAGCACAGGTGGAAATGCTGAGCTGCAGCCAGGTGAGATGGCAGAAGTAAACAGGAATGCCAACTTGTGGGGAGGCTGATAGGAGGTGAGCAAATGCAAATTAACCTACAAAGGGGCTTGGGCTGTGCACTGATGAGGAGATTTCTGTGCATGCAGCCTGGCACGTGTGTGGGAGATGCAGAGCCTCAACATGGCATCAGCCCTTCCATAGTCCTGTGACATCTTCTTGTGCAAGAGAGGCATGTGGGGGCAGGGCTAGGGTGGGTGATTTGGCTGCTTTCCTTGCACCCCCAGCTGAGATGCAAGAGGGCTGCTGACATGCTTTTGAGGAAGGGCGTCCCTTCTGCAAAGCTTCTTTGGAGAGCTCAGTAATCAGCCCCACTGAGAAGGAAAAGCAAGAAGGTGGCTCCATCACCATGCTGCCAGTCCTTAGTCTCCTTCTGTGCATCCCCAGGGCAGCAGAAACATCTGAGCACTGATTTGGGGCTGAAAAGAGACCATTCTGTGCTTGATTTAGCCACAGGAGATTAAAAAACCACTCTTTTAAGGATAGCAGATCATGTCTTCTCTTGGCAACTGCCAGTGTGATGGAAAATGAAACTTTACTGTGTGTACACAAGGTGACAGAAAGCTAAGTTTTTTCCAAACTGGTGCAACCCATTGCAGAACATTGTGCTCAGCCTCGACTACTGTGTGCTCTGCAGAGCACTTTGTTAATATGTAAGCTCAGTCTTTTCACTCTTATCCCAGAAGCCCAGAAGGGTTTGGATCAAGGCAGAGTTGTGTAAGCAAGACAGACCTAGTGGGTCTAAGCTGCTGAAATGGCAGAGCTCGCAATTGCTCCTGTGGACCAAGAGCTTGTAATAACCACGGGCTGGAAGCTATAGTAGATGAATCAGGCTTGTCCTGGAGAGCTCCAAGCAGTACCTCTGGTGAAGCTTTTGAATGTGAGAACTCATTGCATAGTGTCTTGGGACTGTGAAGAGAGTCACTCCTGTGAAGGAGTCTTGGTGTGTGAACAGGAACCCGCTGAGTTCCATAGCTGTAGCCTACCTGCCTTCAGCTCTATGTTTAGGAAGGACTACAAGTAGCATTGGGGTCCAGAGGTGCAGCTGGGGGTTAAGTTGAGAGCAACTTTGGTAGAATACTAATATTATAAATTACTGTGGAAGATCATCCATGCCATCCCAATACCGCAAGCGCCCAAACAAGGCCAGACAGACCTGGATAGGTTCAGTATTCTGAAGGCAGGAGGATGAAAGAATATCCTGTCTGTGCCACAGGAAGAAGGTGCCAGCAAAATGCATAGAAAGAATAAATGACACATGCAGAGTAAAGGGTGTTTCCTTAAGGCTCTTGCAAATCAGTGGCTAAATCTTCATCAGAAAAGAGGGATTATAAATATCACAGACACCGTACCCTGGACAAATACATTTGTGAAAACCTGTTTGTCTTAAGAATCAATACGTAAAGCCTTCTCCTCACTTACTAAACATCTACCCATCTGTGCCTACCTGTGCCACATGCCTTATGTACATTTGTAAAGCCAGCATAACCATTGATTAATATTGACAATGCAAACACAACCATTAGACTGGCCTGATCAGACACAAAAATAAGTTGGGGGTCTTGTGACCCTTACAAAACATTATTTTATATGTATTGTTATTTTATTATAGCTATCTATCTATATATTTAAAAATATTATGCCTTGACAGTCTAAGAACACAGGATATGAAATGCCATTGAACTCTTCTACTCCTGGTTAGCATTTGAAAATCATTCAAAAATAGAATTTTTACCCAAGCATAATTTATTAGCCCTGTTGATAATCTTTCCAATGTGTCTGAAGATAAAATGTTTGTAATATGCCTCTTATTTAATCAGTCCATTTTTCAAAAAGATAATAGTTCAATTAGAGGAATAGTGCCTTGATTAGAACAACAATTAATGGTTGCTTAAGTGTCATTTTTATTACTATTGTCCCATTCTACAGTTAAACATTACCCAAAGTATCCCACTATTAATGTATTAATGGTATGAAAACACTTCACACATTTCTCGACCTTTCACTCAAGAATCTTGAATTGCTTTATGACTGTTAGTGTGACTTTATAACAATCTTCCACAGTAGATAAAAATACAACTTTTGCTTTACTTAGACTGAAGCACATGAAAATGTATTCATGCCATATCAAAATGGGTATTTTGGAAACTTCCTTTGCAAAGACACCTCCTGCGAGGGCGCAGACAGCCTAATGCAGCTCTTATTAGAGACAGACACTTAGCTCATGCAAACTATATTCTTCACTAGTCTGGAATTAAAAGAACCTTTGGAAGAAGCTGTTTTAGAACGTGACATACTTTGGATTATTTCAAGGGGAAAAATACCAGCCTCGTGTTCTCTCTTACTTGTGCTTCAAGTCAATGGCAGATCCTTGAGAACATTATAGGTCTTAAGATCTCTGTATTGAAAATCCCTGCTCTAGAAGCCTGCTCCCTCCTTCAGGCAAGGGAGCAGGTTGTGAAAAACAGAACGGGGATTTTGCTGGGCTTGGTTACTGGCATGGTTTTCCACCTTGCTCATTGTCAGCTCAAAATCACCACCACGTCCCTCACAAGATTTGCTCCATGACTGACTAACTCATATAGGGCAGGCAGCCATGACCTTGCATGGGTTGTTGTGCCTCAGCTATGTGAACTGTGGGTAAAGGTATCATTGTTTATGTGCTGCCATCCTCAAGAATGTCTCATCAGATATCTTCCTTAATTGTTTCCCAACAATGTCTCTTTGATCTGTTTTAGTTATCTGTTAGGCCACCAGCAAAGATTCTAGACTGTGAGGGACATTGCAGGTATTTGACATTAGTCTGTTAGACATTAATTTGGCCGTACTCAGCTAACACGTTAAGAATGTGATTATGAATCAGGTGATCTGGGTTGATCTAAGGGCCTATGGGTTCCAATAGGGAGGTCCAGCTCCCCTCTCCAGCACCCTGACGCCTCTGCTGTCCGTTTCTGATGTGTCCTTTGACATGGGGTAAAGGTGCTGATGTGTAGCTTGACTGAGAAAGACTTAGGAAAAGGGGAGAAAGATCAGCCGAAATTTGGCAGCTGGCAGTGAAGCCAGACACTGTGAGCCTGCTCTACAGTTTTCTAAGTAAACATCCTGCATCTGCCCTTGGCACAGATAGGTCACAGTTTTACAGCATAAATCAGGTTGGAGAAGCAACAGCAAAGCAAAAGCTTTGAGATGAACCTCTACTACGAAGTTCCTCCAGCAGCGCTTTCAGGGGTCTTTGTGGTAGCAACACAAAGCACAGTCCAGCGTCCAAATCTTTCCCCAAGCCTGGTGCCTTCTGAAGTTTTCAAGTTGTGTGCTACCTCTAGAAGGAGATAAGTTATTCTGAGTGAGGCAAAGTAAATACGCTTGAACCACGGGCATGGGGATTCTGGAGTTGAACTACAGCACAGTTGTTCTGCATTTTGTTCTAAAGGCACAAAGTTACCTCAGATGGCTGCAGCTGCAAGAGAAATGGCTGCAGTACTATCTCGGTGAAGATATCCCTCTACAACAGATAGGGAAAAGAAATAGATTTAATCCATGTCTTAGTGTTTTGCTCAGACAGATATGTCCCAGTTAATATGGGCATTAGAAGGAGTGAAAATCCTTGAAATAAAGATTCAGTAATCCTGAGAAGGAGCAGATAACCCAGATGTCCTCACAGGTTCTGACAATGTACTTTAGGCTACTGCTTGGTGACGTTAGAATCTTGGAGCATCTGATCACCCAGCAGAGCACTGGGGACAAATCTGCCCTTTGGAAACCCTAAACTGAGAGGGGGAAAAACCACTTTCCAGACAGATCCTAGCCCATCTTCATGTGAATGTATTAATGAAAATGATCATTTATGTCAAGGTGTGGAATGGAAAAGAAGATGAGGTTCACATTTTTTTAGTTGAGTATTTATTAAGGCTAGCTGGGGAGGAGCAGTAATTAACATTAGTTATCTAGTAAATATTTAAATATAACTCTGTGGCTGGTTTAGAATCTTCTTGATTATTGCTGTTATTCCCTTCAGTGGCATCAGTATGAGTAACCTATTAGGATCAACTTCTGTGCCATGTATGAACCTTTAGAAGTGGAGATTGGAAACCAGTACACTGTTTTGAGTCTCTAAGTTACTTCCTGCTACTGGTTTATTTAATTTGAGTACCCGCAGCATCCTCCTGCAGTCCCATTGGGAACATCAACATCAGTGTGTTGACTAAGAACACAAATCTTTTGATCGTCTCCCATCCGCTGTTGTGGGTGCCATGGTGAAGCCACCTCAGACTGCACGAACCCAGCTCCTGGGGATGAGGCTGAATAGGAAGATGTGCTCATGGTGTGTATCCATGCGCAGTTGCAAAGGGGAGTTCAACAGAGCCAGGCCACAGCTCATCCCAAACAAAGAAAAAGATTGAAATGTGGACTCGAGGTCCTCAGTATCCAGAGCTCTGCACCAACAAATACATATCTTTTTGTATGTATTCTGTGGTGTAAATCCAGCCAGCAGCTAAAGCCTACTCAGCTCCCTGCTCATTCCTCCTTTCAGTAGAATGGGGAGAAGAATCATAGACTCATAGAATCATAGAATCAAGAATCAGAAGGGTAAGAGTATGAAAACATTGTGGGTTAAGATGAAGATGGTTTAATAGATAAAGCAAAAGCTGTGCAAATAAGCAAAGCAAAACAAGGAATTTGTTCACCACTTCCCATTGGCAGGTAGGTGTTTGGTCATCCCTAGGAAAACAGCTTAATCACGCATTGCAGCTACTTGGGAAGACAAATGTCATCCTTTCTTCTGCCCCCAGCTTTTATTGCTGAGCACAACGTTGTATGGTTGTTGTTGTATGAATATCCCTTTGGTCAGTTGGGGTCCGTGTGCTTGCTGTGTCTCCTCCTTGTGCACCCTCAGCCTCTTTGCTGGCAGGGCAGTGTGAGGAACAGAAAAAAACCTTGATCCTACACAAGCACTGCTTAGCAATAATTAAAACATAGAATCACATTTAGGTTGGAAAAGACCTTTAAGATCATCAAGTCAAACCATTACCTTAACTGTACCAAGTCCACCACTAAACTTTAGATCTGTCTTTAAGATCCAGATCTACATGACTTTAAACACATCTGGGGATGGCAATTCAACCCCCCTCTCTGGGCAGCCTGTTCCAAGGCCTGATGATCATTTCAGTGAATAAGTTTTCCTAATGTTTGAACTTCAGAGCTGTTTTCTCACCAGCTGGAATCCAGTCTCCACAGTAGCATGGGGTTAGTGCTGCCTAGGTACACAGTTTTGTTACGATACACTACTTTAGCAGGCCAGCACACAAGATCAAAAACAAACAGCAATGTTAATATAACTAATCTATATCAATTATTCTCAAAGGGCAAACTACAGATCAGCACAGTATGTGCACCTTGATTTTTACAGTGTCCTTTGATTAGCTGTACTGTAACAGGACATTCTCCCATCCAGGTTCCTTACGGACCATACCACATTAATACCACAGTCACCTTAGATGCAGGAAATACTCTCTGCTTATCACACTGTTATCACCAAGAAACCTCCAAGCTGTAAAATCACATTGTGCTTTGGGGAGGACTTTGACTTGCATAAAGCCAAGATGATCTAACAATAAGAGTTTTCTGTCTGAACACTGTCTGTCCCACAAAATGCCCTTGCTCAGGGGATTTAAAGGCTGCGAGATTAGGAGAGCAGAGCGTGAGAAAACCTGTTCCCTGAGCAGAAAGTATGCTGTTTCCTTGATGTAATACATTCCTCTCGGAGGACATCTGTGAGTTAATTGCCTTGTTACTTTGGTTTTATTTTTATTTTAAATACCTTGTTTGCCAGAGCTTATGGAATTGAAGAAAATGGGGACAAAAGACAGATTTTTAGTTACATGAAAACTTGTGGAAACTAACTTTCCACCTTAGTTTAGATTTACATATTTTCTAACGACGGTAGAACCAGTGATGTTTTACAGGTGCTTAAGAAATATTTCCAGTTTTGTTTTTTATTTAAAAAACATGGAATTTCAACTGTAATAATACATTAGATTAAAGTGCTTTTAAAATTTGTTTTAAATGTGAGAATTAACTGTCACTTTTTGATCAGCTCCAGAATAGATGTTTATTTGGAAGTTTAAATGGGCAATGATAAACTGAACAAAAGACAAGGAAAACACCCATAATACTTAATCCCATCCTAATTCTCATGACGAAGACTTCGAGTTATGGGCAACGCATAGTTTTATGCTGCAGTGTGCCCTCCTTTTCTGTCGTGTAACTCACTAAATTAGTGCTGACTTTTTCCCACGTTCCAACCAGGCTTTCATTGGCCTCATCTGTAATCTTCTCTTTAGCTAGGAGGTGACAAGTTTTCAGAACTGGCTGATGTACAGGGAACAGAATTTCCAAAGTACACTGAGTTACTGATGTGCAAACCACCCGCTGCTATTGCGAAACAATACCAGGAGGAAGTCAGATGGAAGGAAGTTGGAGGGAAAGACATCAGACAGAGCTCTCACTTTTTTTCTGTGGCACTGGTTTTATAGAGATAAGCAATATAATGGCTAAAGAGGGATTAATATCTGCCCATTCAGACAGCAGCTTAGTTGTGCTCCTGGGACACCCAGGGCAGGACTCCGCTGAACTGCCTGAGATGCCCAAGTAACACCCAAGTTGTCCTTGCCTGTAGAGGCACTCCTTTGTAAATGAAGTGAACTTCCTTTTCCCCCACCAGCTTTGGGTGTCTCAAAATCAGATGTTAGCATAGGTTCTGGATACCTTTTCTGCTCAGTGGATAGTAGCACTACACTCAGCTCTTGGAAAGCAATCTTTGACACCCACCTTGGGACAGCATGAATAATGCTCTCAATTTGCCAGTGTTTCTACATGTCCTATATGAGCCCAGAAAACTAGTTTTTTTATTAGATCTGCTGAGCCAGACCTCCAGCCTTGACAGCTGCAGTGACATAAGACTATCCCTACTTTGATTGCCCTGAGGAAGATAGCATTAGCCTTCATGTATGTATATAAGATATGAGAAGGGATCTCCTGGGTGCTTCTTTTCAAAGGCACCTGCTGAACACCCAGGGAGTTTAGGGTCTCACGCTAGGAGGAAGGCTTCACTAGAAGCCCAATATGTAAGTGCAGAGAAGAATCACTTCCTTATGTGAGGCATCTGCATTGCACCTCACTCACAAGCCAGCTGCCAGGGCAGGATGCTGTGTGTTCAGCCGTGTTATGTGGTGAGCCCTTAGCTGTGCCACACTTACAGCTTGGACCAACAAACGCCCTTTGCAGTGAGAAAACCCAAGTGGGTCCTGTTACTAGATCCAGCTCTGGCATGCTTTGTAAGTCCTGGGACTCCTGTCTAACTTGCCTTTGGCTCAGAAATGCAGCACTTTAGCCTCCCTGGCCCCCTGCTTGCCTACGTGTGCTCTTTCAGAGCTCCAGTTAGCAATGGAATGTCCCAGCCGCTTAACTCTTCTGCAAGCATTTGGGAGCCACAGATCTTTGCAAAATACTTGCAGAACAGAATACATTCCAGGGCTTCTGATATGCTTTCAAGACACTTGTCCTGCCTTTTTGGTGAATCTAAGGTATGTTGCTATTTGCATCTTGCCCTGTCCTTCCTATTTTATTAACCACATATCAAAGCAGAACCTCAGAGGTCATGAACTTGCTGTAGCTTTGTCTCCACTTCTCTACTCATCTTGCTCTAATGGCTGAGCAGTAGGAAGCTTTTGTAAGCCAAGCAGTAAATTGAGCAGTTTGGAAAGTAGTACAGTGCACTACTTTGGACAAGAGTGCAGAATAAAATGCTACTCCCATCTCTTTCTGGATGTAGCTTATCCTGCCATTCTCACCAAAGAGACTTTACCAAAAGGATTTACCAAAGATAGGAGGAATCAACTGCAAATGTGTTTTGTGAAGTAAGGCTTTGCAAGGTACAAGACACTGATGGCCACCATCCCTGTGGTGGGTTGTTTAGTTCCGCTTTCCCATGCCAGAGTCAGGGTAATATTCTGTCCACATTGATAATTTGGTAATCTTGACATGTACAAATGAACACGTGTGTCTTGCAGGTTTATTTGTAAAAATGCCAAAAGATATTCAGTACTTCAAAGTATAATGTTGTAGGTTTCATATGTACTTCTGGGAAAACATCCTTGCAGATCTCCACTGGCCTGTGCAGTCATGTTGCCCTCTGTTGGATGTGCCTGCAGCTTTCCTCTGGCTGCGGGTCAAAGCTGACTTGTTCTCAGACCAGAAGACTTCATGATTCAGTTTGTTTTCATAACACAGAATTACAGAATGGTTGGGGCTGGAAATGACCTCTTGTACAACTAGCAGCTCAAGCAGTCACCTAGAGCTGGTTGCTTAGGACCAGGTCTGTCAGTCACAATGACCCCAATGGGCAAGACTGTTTGGAAATCACTGCCAGGCCTGTGGTGAATGAACAAAGGGGTCCAGCCCTGTGGTCACCTGTGCCCCTTTGCTTTCCCACTTCCCTCATCTGCCAAGACATGCTTTGATGCTTTTTGCATTTCTCCTGGTCCCCTACACCCACTCATTACTCCTGGGTCCTGAAGCAATCACCGCACAAGCCCCTTACCCTTTGGTAGCCAAGGGTATAAGTAGCACATCTGCTCTAGTTCGAGAAAACCTTATGGTGCAGCATGAGCCCATGGCTGAACCCTCCAGCTGGGACATGAGGAGAGCAAGCTAGATGGATAATCCCTAAGCTCTGCTGGGGATTTGTCTTCCCCCACAGATGGACATGGGGATGAGCAACCATGTGCTCTGCCTTGTTCTGGCATTTGCTGCCCACACATTTCACTGTTGGCAAGATGTGATGTGTCCAAAGCACATCCTTCAAACTCTGGAGTAATTTCTTGCAGAAGGTTGTCTTGTTTGCTTCTAGCAATAACAATGTGCTCATGGCATTTAGATCTGTGTCTGAAAAAAGAATAACTTCCTCAGAAACACTCAGGTGCTTCTGAGCCCTGCCTGCGCAGCCTTCCTCTGAAAGGAAAATAACCTGCTGTGCACTAGGGCTGGGAAGCTGCAGGAGAGACCATGGGGGATTAAAATGCATTGGCATTTTAATGCTGATTTCAGTAAATTTCAGTTACTTACAGCTGGAGGATTTTTGCTTTTTATTCTCTTTGGCCTACTCATTAGTGAGGATGGGAGAGAATGATGGAGCTGTGATAGTTCCACTGCAAGGGGGGGGGGGGGGGGCCAGGCTGCTTTCTCATTAGGCAGCCAAAAAGCTAAAGGTTTTAGCATAAAAATACCAGGTACATCCAGTCTCCAGTGTTGTTGGAGAAGCAGTCAGAGAAAAACTTGTGTAGAAAAATAGAAGAGGAATCATGAAAAATAGAAGAGGAATCCTGCCCACTGAGTACGGCCTTTCAGTTTGAACCTGGTCCCTTTCACACACTGTAATTGGGTGCCTGCGCCTTCATAAACTGTTGTGCTTTGAACAGATCTGACTGCGCTTTATTAATGGATTAATTGGTCTTTCCCCACATGGTTCCTCTAAATAATTGAAGCCTGCTATATCAAAAAGGCTGACATTTATTGATATGCCTCTCTTCTAACAGACCTCCGAAACTGTGCTTACTGTGTGCTTCTCTGTAAGGAGAACAACTGCATGCTGCCACCTGATGGGAATCATGATTTTGTGCAAGAAATTAGGAGGTTAAGTCCCAGAAAGCTTGAGAACTTTTTTTCATAAAAAATATTTCCACTTTTGGGCAAAATGGGCACTCAACGTAGTAACATAAGTAAAATGTGGTGCATATTACTTACCTAAAGCAATGTTTAGTTGTTTTTGCCCCAAACTGAACAGGATATCGCACTTTTTCTAGGCCAGGTGGAATTTGGTTCAGAATCAAAATGATCTGTTGCTGTTCCACAGGGCAATGAAAGATTTAGGTTTTCAAGCACTGCTGCGGTGAAGTGCAAGAACCAGAGAATCGTGGGGGTGTGCACCTTTTTTCTAGAGGGTCAATTGTCTGGAAGACTACAAATAGCATTAAATTAAGCCATGAATTATCACAGTACCACAGTATCACAGTATTACCAAGGTTGGAAGAAACCTCATAGATCATCAAGTCCAACCTGTTACCACAGAGCTCAAGGCTAGACCATGGCACCAAGTGCCACGTCCAATCCTGCCTTGAACAGCTCCAGGGACGGCGACTCCACCACCTCCCTGGGCAGGCCATTCCAGTGGCCAATGACTCTCTCAGTGAAGAATTTTCTCCTCACCTCAAGCCTAAATTTCCCCTGGCGCAGCTTGAGGCTGTGTCCTCTTGTTCTGGTGCTGGCTGCCTGAGAGAAGAGAGCAACCTCCTCCTGGCCACAACCACCCCTCAGGTAGTTGTAGACAGCAATAAGGTCTCCCCTGAGCCTCCTCTTCTCCAGGCTAAACAATCCCAGCTCCCTCAGCCTCTCCTCATAGGGCTTGTGCTCAAGGCCTCTCACCAGCCTCGTTGCCCTTCTCTGGACACGCTCAAGCACCTCAATGTCCTTCCTAAATTGAGGGGCCCAGAACTGGACACAGTACTCAAGGTGCGGCCTAACCAGTGCAGAGTACAGGGGCAGAATGACCTCCCTGCTCCTGCTGGCCACACCATTCCTGATGCAGGCCAGGACGCCATTGGCATTGTAACACATTATTTAGGATATCTTATATATTAAAATATAATATTTATTATTTTAAAATCATTATAATTCTTGCCCATGTGGCCAAGAAGGCCAGTGGCATCTTGGCTTGTATCAGCAATATGTGGCCAACAAGAGTAGGGAAGTGATTGTCACCCTGTGCTTGGCACTGGTGAGGCCACATTTTGAGTGCTGGGCTCAGTTTTGAGAAGGACACTGAAGGGCTCAAAGTGTGTCCAAAGAAAGCAAAAAAAGCTGGTGAAGGGTCTGGAGCACAAGTGCTGTGACAAGTGGTTGAGGGAAATCGAATTTTTTAGTCTGGAGAAAAGGAGGCTGAGTACTACAGCTACCTAAAAGGAGGTTTGGCCTCTTTTCTCTGTCAGCAAGTGATGGGCAAAGAGCCGTGTCAGGGGAGGTTTATGCTGGGTATAAGGAAGAACTTCTGTACTGAAAGGTTATGAGGCATTGGAACAGGCTGCTCAGGGAGGTGGTGGAACCTCTGGAGGTGTTTAAAGGACACCTAGACGTGGTGCTTAGAGTCATGTTTTGGTGGTGTCTTGGCAGTGCCGGGCTGACAGCTGATCCTAAGGGGTCCTGCAAGCAGAGATTATGTGATTCTGCAGCAACCACGACTCTTTCAGTTTTTTTCCCTTTTAAATAAACTGAAATACCGAGTCACTTGAAATTCTTTCCTAAACGAAGTATCTTTGATTTTATATTTTTTCAATATTTAAAATTTGCAGTATGTACATTCCACTGCCATTTGGAGCAAAGATGTTTCATTTTGAAAAAGCCGGTACTTTCACTTTCTCAGTCCGTTCCCACATTTCATTTTGATTAATTAGCTGTGGGTTGGTTACCTGCTTTGCTCCACCCCGCTGCCAGCCTCGGTGCCCGGTGCGCGCCGCCGCGATCAGCCTCGGGCGGGCCCTGCCGCTATAAGGGCCTCCTTGGCGCGGCCCCGCCCCAGCCTCTAGCTCTCGCGCTGCACCGGGGGGCCGCCTCCCACAGGGGGCGCCGTGTTGCGGCGGCGCCGACTCGTCCCGCCCTCCCCTCCCGCTGCCCGGGGCGTCGCGCCTGCGCGAGTCCGAGGAGTCCTTGGAGCAGCGGCCGGGGGGCGCGCGGGCAGACATGCAGCGCTGGGGACGCGTCTCGTGCGCGCTCGCGCGGGTACGGCAGTGCCGGTCACACCGGGGTGGCAGCGCGCGAGGGTGCTGGGCCGTGCCGGGGAGCGCGAGCCGGGTTTTACTCGCCCCCTGTCCTCCTCCCAGCTGCGGGCTGGAGGGCGGGTGGGGCCGGGACTGGGGTCAGCGCTCGAGGCAGGGGGGGTCCCTCGCCCTTGTCCGCTTTCGGCCGTTTTCGTGGGGAAAGGGAGGTTCGGGTCCTGCGCGGTGCCCGCGGTGTTTCCTGGGCGCCCCAGGAGCGCTGTTTGGGGCCTGCTCCGTTCCGCCGTACAGGAGCTGGCCCTGCCGGACTGGAGGGTACTCGGCCCGCGGAAGGCTCTGGACGGGCGGAGGCGGGAGCGAGGGCGGAGACCTCTGTTGTTGCGGAAGCCGCGCACTGTCAGGGGTCCCGTCCCGCCTTTGGGTCAGTAGTGGGCCTTCCAGGAGTACTTCCAGTAGCATCCTTTACTCCGGCGGTGTCATAGTGTGGTCCTGTGAGGAGTTGTAGATAGCTGTGCTGCCCCATTATCACTAAAAGGCTTGGTGTCCAGACCCACGAGGTGTTGCATGCTCGCTGGAAGTGGCCGAAGGGGGTGGTTATGGAGTAAGACTCTATGTAAACTAGTGTGGCTGTCTAATTTATGTCATTAAGTGTCTTGAGAGCCCTGTAATGAAGGGTTGAAAGTTTGAGTAGTGAGACACAGCCTTAGGCAAGGCCCACCCAGGTGTAATCACCAGCTGAGGTTGCAGAGCAAATAAATAGCAGAGCAGTTTATACTTCTTGTTTCATTCATTGCCCTCCTTGTCTGCTTAAGTCATATTGGTTTTGCTTTGGTTAACTGGTACAGTGGCACTCAGTGGCAGAACAGGGGGTGGCAGGCATAAACTGGAGTACAAGGTGTTCAAGGAGGAAATTCTTTACCTTGAGGGTGGCAGAGCCCTAGAACAGGCTCCCCATGGTGTTTCTGGAGTCCAGCTTTGGAGAAATTCATAACCTTCCTGGGTGTGTTCCTAGGAGAACCTGCTCTGGCAGGGGAATGGGACTACATGATCTCAAGAAGTCCCTTCCATCTGCTGTTGTTCTGTGATACTGTGAACGGGTGACATCATAATGTGGTTAAATGCTGCTGTTTCTTCAAGAGTAAACTTCAACTTTTAAAACTTCAGGATTTTCTTTTTCTAGAGAAGCCATTTTGATCAAATTCATCATGGTCTCCAGGGAATTGGTGTGGTGTCACAAAGGACCTATGCTGATCAAGGTAATTAATTGTAAAGAATTTAATTGGACAAAAAAAGCAACTCTAACCTCCCGAAAACCCACAAACAGGGGTTTGAAGCGGTGCTTCAGACTCAGAAGTCAGGGTTCCAGATGACCGTGGAATCCACATCTGCACAGAGATTTAGATGACAAAGAGTGGCTTATTTGCCTTACCTGATAACAAGCTAAAGCTGTAAATAGCAGTTGTACTTTACATAATATAAGAAGAGTGAGGGTAATTAATATTCCAAAGGAGACTGTGATTACAAGATTTGAATTTGGCACAAAGTTCATAGCTTCAGATACATTTGTAATTAACAGAGGTTGTGTAGACACCTAGTTCAGCCATCTTTCCTCCTGCTGCCTTTATGGCATCAATAAGCATTTATCTTTTGCACTAAACAGCAACAGAAGCTATAATGGAAAATGTATAATGAATTTTCTGGACATACTGGAAAATTTATATATATAATTTATATAAAAGTTCTTAGAGGGTTTATAGCAAGAAGGGTGGGTTGAACTGATTTTGGTTTCCTTATTTCATTTGGTGTTGTTTTCCCTGTACAATTTAAGACTAGCTGTTTTACTGCAGGGTGAGTACCTCCATAAAACCTTTCATTTTATCCAGAAAGTTACTTTCAGGTTTAATTTATGTAGCTGAACCTAGTTGATTAAGTTACATCCTTTTTAGTAGCTGTTTTGCTTTTAAAATATTTTCAAACATGAATTATTTTAGAAATTAGAATTTAGAAATTTTAGAAACTGCTGAAACAAAAATAGCTCAAATGTTCTGTGTTTCAGTTGATGCTGATGTCACCGTTATTGGCTCTGGTCCTGGAGGTTACGTTGCTGCTATCAAAGCAGCTCAGCTTGGATTTAAGGTATGACAAAACTCAGCAGGTGGAGTTAAAAGGTGGTTGTGTGATAAATGAAAGTGTGAAATTCTTCTCTCACATCTTGGGCTGCCAGATGCTGTTAGCATGTCACCAATCTCTTTACCTTGCTTACCCAGATTATACAGAGGATGAAATAGAGGTGTGAAAGTATTAGTCTGTATAGCCCTGCTACTGACAAAGCTGCTCAGGACAGTTTACTTTTGACTGGAAGTGTTAATTGAGGAGGGCTTATACTGCCATGGAAGAGCAGGTGGGAAAAGAATGCTAAGAAGGAGTGCTTTCTACCAACAAAGAAGGGGAGGAGTAATTGGAAAAATTGTTGACAAAAAGGCTACTGAAAAACTCTCCTGAAGAGCAAACTGAGGGAAGTCGGGCGTGGGGGGGGAAGTAATCAACATTTTGAGTGTGAGTGGAATAATTCCATTACCATGTGAGACATTTACAGGTGAGAATGTGTCTGTAGAAATGACTGTAGTATCTAATCTACCATTAACTTTTGTTCATCTCTGTTGGCATTGAATGTCTTTTGAAAGAAGAAGCTGATGTGTTGTGGCAGTTAACTAACAGGGACTTCGCAATGTGAAACCAGCGGAGACATGTATATATCTTTTTATACATTCTGTCATCACTGTAGATACACTTAGCTTCGCACCATTATTCTTTAAACTCATTGGTTATACAGTGTATAGGAAAAAGCAAGAAGAGTAAGAAGAAACCTCTGAGAAGATTAAGCAATGTATCAATTAATGCATTCCTTAGACCTTCAGTCTGCAGCTTGTAGCTCAGCTACCTTGCTGGAACAACTGAACTCAAGGACAGAGCTTGCACCAGAGATCAAAACTATACAAACTGTTCCCTCCCATAATGTGTGCCAATGGTACATCCTTTAATTTGAGTATTGGGGCATGCGTAATGCATGTCACATTTTCTAAACTTGGGAAAATATGGAGTATGACTTTAGCAGAATATTTTTTGTGTTTACCTTCACTGCGTAATGAGTCCAGCTTACTGCATTATTCTTCACTTAATTAATTTGAAATCTGAGCACTGCTTGTTCTGACTCTTGCCCTTGTTCCTGCTGGCTTATGAGAGATGACAAGTGACTTCATGATGAAAATGAGTTAAACTACCTGGACAGGAGCTCCTGTTGATGAATGGCGTTCCAGTGAAGCACTAGAACAGAAGTCCAGCTTGCATGTAGTCTTCATCCCTGGATATTTTCAGAACTCACCTGTGCAAGGCCCTGAGCCACCTGATAGCTCTTTGATGTTGTCTGGTTTTGGAGCAGAAGGTTTGACTAGATGGCCTCCAGAGGAGGCCCCTTCATCCTAAGCTTTTCTGTAATTCTGTGTGTTGTTCCTCATGGGTCATTACTCCCACAGCTGTATTTCAGTGATGTCTCTGTGAATCTTTGCAGCCTCCTAATCTGAACTGATTTTTACATCTGACTGTGACCTAGTGCAGATAATTGAGTTGTCTTTATCCATGTTTGTGAATGATGTTTTGGACTTGATAAGTAGTGCTAATTTCAGATATATGTTGTTACAGAGATACTTGTAGTCAAGAGAAAAGATGCTCACTGCTACTTTTTAATTCAGATTGTGGGCTTCTGTCATTTTTTTTAAAGCTATTTTTGTTGCTATATGCCTTCTTTTCTTGGAGCAAGACTGTCCTCAGATCCTTTATGCCCGAGATTAACAATAGGAAACCTTGTAGAATGAGGTTAAAGGATATCCTGGATTCTGTTTTCCAAAACACAACAAAAAGAATTTCATTACACTGCTTCACAGTTAGAGTGAGCAAAATACTGGGACATGTTTGCATGTGTCACCTGTAGCACTGAATAAACATGAAGAATGCCTATGCTGTCCTTGGGGAGCGTGAGACTGGCAGAAAGAAGAACCTAAGTGTGCTCTGCTGATCTATGGGACATTAATCTTCATTTTATATCTGCTAGCATGAACATTAAGTCCTTGTGTCAGCACTACAGCATCCCATGTTATTGACAGCAGTGTTTTCTGGGCATTGGCTTTTCAGTAACTTTGCTTGGCCTTGTCAGTGAAGTTGTTGTAAAATGATGACACACAAGCAGCCTGTCTGTTTGATCCATAAGTGCAGATTTTGAAGCCCTTGGATCATTTTTCACACACTCTTGTTTGAAACAAGAAGGCTAGTCAGGGGATTGGTGTGTCTCTATATGTATTTGATTTGATGAATTCTGCTCTTCATAATGTGTACTTGAGCACAAAAGCAGCAATTTAAGGATGTTACGAGACTTTCACAGTATCATCAAGGTCGGAAGAAACCTCATAGATCATCAAGTCCAACCTGTTACCACAGAGCTCAAGGCTAGACCATGGCACCAAGTGCCACGTCCAATCCTGCCTTGAACAGCTCCAGAGTTGGCGACTCCACCACCTCCCTGGAATTGGCCATTCCAGTGGCCAATGACTCTCTCGGTGAAGAACTTTCTCCTCACCTCAAGCCTCAATTTCCCCTGGTGCAGCTTGAGGCTGTGTCCTCTTGTTCTGGTGCTGGCTGCCTGAGAGAAGAGAGCAACCTCCTCCTGGCCACAGCCACCCCTCAGGTAGTTGTAGACAGCAATAAGGTCTCCCCTGAGCCTCCTCTTCTCCAGGCTAAACAATCCCAGCTCCCTCAGCCTCTCCTCATAGGGCTTGTGCTCAAGGCCCCTCACCAGCCTCGTTGCCCTTCTCTGGACACGCTCAAGCACCTCAATGTCCTTCCTAAATGGAGGGGCCCAGAACTGGACACAGTACTCAAGGTGCGGCCTAACCAGTGCAGAGTACAGGGGCAGAATGACCTCCCTGCTCCTGCTGGCCACACCATTCCTGATGCAGGCCAGGATGCCACTGGCCCTCTTGGCCACCTGGGCACACTGCTGGCTCATGTTCAGGCGGGTATCGATCAGCACCCCCAGGTCCCTTTCTGTTTGGCTGCTCTCCAGCCTCTCTGACCCCAGACTTTAATGTGGGTAGTTGCTTTGATGCAGGTTGGAGGTCTTAAAGTATAAAGGGAGGAACTCTGTTTTGAGTAGCTGTGCACCTTGCAAAGAAGCAGATGCCAATTTTTTTTGCTATGAAAAAATTTTACTCTCTTCACCCCCTAAGTGATCTGGTTTTACTTGAAGTTTGGTCAGGTGGTTTTTTTTCCTTTAGAATGAGGTTGAATATTTTCCATCCCTGTTGGTATTGACTTTAGTTTTGCTTTGCTTAAATTTTATTTTTTATAGGTATTGGCACAACTTTACTGCAGTGTACTTAGCAGGATAGTATGTTTGGTCAGGAAAATGTTGGTTTTGGTTTGGGAGATTTCTTTAAAGAAAACAAAAGAGAACAAAAGATTACTTCATGCAGTTTTAACCAGTGCTGGCTTGTTCATCTATTGTTTGGTTGCAATTAATTGCTTTTAAGAATCTCCTGCATGTTTTGATTTTGCAGGTCTTTTGTGTTCTAGTGGTCTTTTTTAAAGGGAAGCTGCTGTCACATAACTCAGTGTTGTATTTAATTGAGGCAACTTTATGGATTTTTTTTTTAAGTAGAAGAACAGCACTTACGCTTGTATGAAAGTGTAAATGATGCAGTTAGAGAACTTGGTTGCTGTGAGCCAACTTGTGGATTTTAAGCTAGGGGAAAAATGAGGGAGAGGAAGTCTGAGCCACACAATCTAGGAATGAAATTAATTACACTTGTAGATGAAAAGTTACTAGATAAATGCCTGGTCTTTGTCATCAATTCTAACTTGTGAAATATCCTGTAAAGAATTTAGAGTACTGCTGCTAAAAGAATTCTTTCTCTACCTCTTCTTTTTCCTTAGACTGTCTGTGTAGAAAAAAATGAAACATTGGGTGGAACTTGCTTGAATGTTGGATGTATTCCATCCAAGGTAAGCGTACGCAGTTTGTCATAATTGTGTTAGGAGCAGCTGATAATATGTGTTGCTTGGGAAAAGAGGGAGTTTCTCAGGACTGACCAACTTCCTTTAAAAGCAGAAATTGTAACCCAAATGAACTGAGGATCCAAATAAACATAACAAAAAGGGTTACAATTTTATTTGCTCACTAGAAATGGGGGTTTTTTTCCAATTCTGTTTTGTGGACTTTCTCTGAAGAGACAGAAGAAGAGGATGAAAGCCAGAGGTATGTATAGCATAGCACAGCTGTACCTCATCACTCTGAGCCATTGGTTCTGTGTTGTAACTGGTAATGATGGCTGTCTGGGATGGTTCTACCTCTGGTAGTCTACTTTAACTATTTCAGATGGTTTGTATTTTACCTTACAAACTACGTTTTAAATAATTTCAGAACTTGAGCCCTGTAAAAGCAATGCTATTGCTAGACAAAAGGAGTCTGCTCCATTAGCAGCCAGCAGGTAAAGACACTGCTAATGTCAGGCTCTAGATAACAGACATAACATTCTTACTAAGATCCTTCCTAACTCTGTTGCTATTTCTAATCTGTTTGCTCAAAGAGGTTCCTCTAGCATGGTAGGAGAAAATGCAGTATAAACACAATTTTTAAAAAATTCTACTTTAGTATTCCTAAACATTTTAGTAAGTTCTGGTGAACTTCAGAATATCTTAATATACTGAGGTGAGATTCAAATGAGGTGTTGATCCACACAGTGGTACCCTGAAAGTTTGGAACTCTACTAGCATCTTTCTAACCAGCTTCTGGAGGTTGTAGTGTCTTTTGAATTTCTTATGAAAATATTTCTGAACCTATGGTTAAACTTTGATACCATCCAGAATCTTTTTGAGAGGCAATCCGCTTGTAAGAAATAGATGTGTAGGCTTCATCTGCTGAGGCAATAAAGATTGTCCAAATATTCTTTTCCTTAAAGTCACCCAAATACTACACTAGGCAAGGATTTTTTTTCCTTTTTAATTGCTGAAGGTTTGAAGTGGTGGCCTTGTCTTTAATGTTGGGTATTACAGATTAAGAGTTGTGACAGCAAAATGAACAAATTAATTTTAAAGAGAAAGATAACTTCCATAAAAATGAAGTTGCATTATTCTGTTTTATTAAAGCAGGCAAGGCAATTATGTGAAAATGTGCTTTGAATCCACTATGCCTACTTTAAATTTCAGTCTGTCCAGATTGTCCTTCATGTGAGCAGACTGGTAACTTCTTGTTTGGGATTACCGTAGCAAAAGAAATGTACTTTCTCTTACCAAGATCCCTCCCTAACTATATTGCTCTTTGTAATCAAAACACATTTATAGAGGTTCTGCATTGCAAGCTATCCCTGACCCATCTACTTTCAACTTAAGGAGCCCTGCAACTTGAGCACAACAAAACTACAAACTCTAGCTCACACACGCTAAAATTTTAACAGAGAATCTAGTCCAGATCTTCATCATCCAATTTTTCTGGGGCTTTTTTGTATCCTGTTTTTGCTGACAAGTAATTTCTTGTCTGAGGTGATAAATTCTCCTGTCAGTCAGAATCATCTTTCTTCTACTTGAAGTCTCTTCCTTTATTTTTAATTTTAATACCTATGCAGTCCTTCCCAGTTTCTATGTTCAAAGGAACAAAAAGGATAGGTGTGAATTTAAGTCTTTCCTCTTTTTATGTTAAATATGTAATTTTATAAAACATATCTGTAAGAACTACTGTGTACACTTGCTGCATTTTCCAACTTTTCAATTATTGTTTTCTAATAGTTTAGTAAATAACAACTTCAGACGTGAACGTATGTCCCAGTTCACATTTCTGTGTTTTTTAGGCCTTGCTGAACAACTCCCATCTGTATCACCTGGCCCATGGAAAAGATTTTGCTAATAGAGGAATTGAAAGTGAGTCTGAAGAGCAACCAGTCATTGCCTCTTCCTATAAGTGGTGTCTAGAAACAAGTAAAATTAATTGTTCAAATCTGATTACTGTAGTTTTCTGATCAGAAAATATCTTAGTCTTATAAATAATCCTTCTTCTGTCAGTTGGAGAGTTAGGGATGTTTGTTTGCTTCTTGAGCTCCAAATCAAGGATAGGTAAGCTGTATTTGAAGAGTGCAGTGCTGCTTTTTACCTTATCAGTTATATTAATCTTTAGCATTAGTAGGGCTGTTCAGCACATCTTACTGTGTCAGAGCTGTTAATTGTTTGAGTTCACTCCTTTAAATAAAAACTACAGTGCTTGATAAAAAGATTTTTTTAAATCCAGTTACAGGAATCCGTCTGAATCTTGAAAAGATGATGGAACAGAAGAGTGGTGCAGTGAAGGCCTTAACAGGTGGAATTGCTCATTTATTTAAACAAAATAAGGTTAGTTTGGGGTATATCCATGAGCTTTTCTGGTCTGAATGTTTTGCTTTTTATGCTTTAATATTCTTGCCATATGAATTAATTCAAGTGACCAACTTGGCAAGGGTAGAATTTGAATGTCAGTTCCTTCTGATCTACTTCAAAGAGTAGTATACAATTACTTTACACAGGGTGGTGATGCAGAGATACATGTTAGCAGCTTCTCTGAAGCATTGATGAGATTTAGCTGAAATGTAGTGTGACTTAAGTAATTTGAATCTGAATTTACTGTGGTCTGATTACTAAAGGTTCTACATGTATCTGGGTTTGGAAAAATAACTGGCAAAAACCAAGTCACTGCAAGCAAAGAAGATGGCAGCACACAAGTTATCAATACAAAGAACATACTTATAGCCACAGGCTCAGAAGTTGCTCCCTTCCCTGGCATTACTGTACGTATTTTTCAGTGTGTGTATGTATTTTTCAATGTTACTACTTTCTTCAGTGTTGTAGTCCACATGATAACATAATATTCCCATGCAAGGCATTTGATGTTTTCTTTTAAACTAATGAGACAGTTTTTACTGATAAACCACTTAGTGGATAAGGAGTTGGCTGGATAGTTGCACTGGAAGAGTTGTGATCAACAACTCAGTGTTCAAATGGAGATCAGTTACCAGTTGTGTTCCTCAGAGGTCTGTTCTGTGTCTGGTGTTGTTTAACGTCTTCGTTGGTGACATGGGCAGTGGCAGAGAGTGCACCCTCAGCAAGTTTGCTGATGACACCCAAGTTGTGTGGTATGACTGGCAATACCTTACAGCAGCCTTCCAGTGCTTGAAGGGGTACTATAGGAAAGCTGGAGAAGGACTTTTTACAGTAGACTCTAATTATAGGACAAGGGGGAATGGTTTTGAGCTAAAAGAAGGTTGATTTATATTAGGTCTTGGGAAGAAATTCCTCACTATGAGGGTGGTAAGGTACTGAAACAGGTTGCCCAGAGAAATTGTGGATTATACCCTCCCTGAAGTGTTCAACACCAGGTTGGATGGGGCTCTTGGCAAACTGGTCTAGCGAGAGGTGTCCCTGCTGAAGGTGAGGGGGGCTTGGAATTAGATGAGTCTGTGGGTCCCTTCCAGCCAAAGCCATTCTATAATTCTGCAGTTGAATTTGTAACAGTTTCTAGCATCTGACTGCACTTGGTGTTTTATATGTATGAGAGACTTGGTGCTTTATATGTATGGTGTTTGCATGTATGAGAGACTGTAAACTCCTTTTGTGGATCTTTTTGTCATTAGATTGATGAAGATAATATCGTGTCATCCACTGGTGCGCTGTCACTGAAAAAAGTTCCTGAGAAGATGGTTGTAATTGGTGCAGGAGTCATTGGTGTGGAACTGGTGAGAGGATATTTAAACCACTTGATCTTTAATTTATATAACAGGGTGCTGGTGTTTTTGTTATATTGGATTGTGTTGCTGTGATTTTAATAAATGTTTGGTTGAATGAGTTGTAGTGAAACTGTTCAGGCTTTATAGCCTGCTAGCTCCCTTTTCTACCAGAAAAGCTGGGAGTGTCTGTAGAATCCATGCTCCTGCAGCTGAGTAGCTAAGCAGAGAAATGAAAGAGGAACATACAGGACCTACCATACATAAGATTTTTCAGGGGCGGGTTTGCTCTGGTGAGGTTTGTACTTGCTCTGTGTTTATGCGAGAGAGCTTCCCTTGTTTCAAAGGGAAGTTTGTTTTAAGTCAGGATGAATTCTTGTGTATTGTAGTTAATCCTAGGAAATGTTCAATGTGGTATGATTGTACACATTCCATCTAACTACCAAAAGAGCAGAGACTTTGAAGTCCATCTTGGACTGAGTTGTTTTGCCTTGTACCTGCTTCAGAAAGAATATATATTTGCTGATCTTAGAACTGCTTGAAATTTTGCACATCTGCTTAGTGGTTGCTTATCTTGCTGACCATTAAGCAGGGAAAGAGCAGGTGAAGTGAAACACTGTGTTGGATGGGTGTGGGTAGCTGCAGGCAAATAAGGTGCATGTGGATTAAGTCTGCTTTTCAACCCCTTTTTAACCTGTATCACTGTGACGTCAGGGTTCAGTCTGGCAGCGCCTCGGTGCAGATGTGACAGCTGTTGAGTTCATGGGCCACGTTGGTGGAATGGGAATTGACATGGAGATATCTAAAAACTTCCAACGTATTCTTCAGAAACAAGGATTTAAGTTTAAACTGAACACCAAAGTTACTGGTGCTACCAAGAAACCCGATGGAAAGATTGATGTGGCGTAAGTATTTAAAATAAAACTAAAGGAGTGCTGTATCTGTTATTCACTGTGATCCATCAAACATATGCAAATATGTGGTCAGATCCTGTTTTTTTAAAGGGGAAAAACAGACTTAGGATGAAATGTAATTCTTCAGTGAAATTTAATTTTTATCCTGTATTGTAAACTAGAGTCACTGTTTTGGGTTTGAGTCCTAGACTGCTTATACAGGAGGGGTTACACTCACTTATGTCGAAGGTGCACTAGTATAAAACCAGCCTTGCTGTAGTAAGATCAGTGGTAGAAACACAACTGACTCATTCTTTCTGAGGAAGATCTTTGCTTCTGATATAATTAACATAAATGCTGTCATTGTTCATAGAATCATAGAATCATTACTGATCGGAAGGGACCTCAAAAGATCATCTAGTAGTTTTACAGCCATTCATTCAAGACAACTCCTACAAGAAGAGTTATCTTGTCCAAAACCTCCCATTGCCTCAAAATAAGCATCTAAAAGCTAATGCTTTTAAGCAGAAATAACTACTGCAGAGTATCTTTCAGTGGCCATGCTCAGGCCATTAAAAAGACTTTGGATCAGCCAATACAGGAACATACAAAGCACATTTGCATTGTACAAGTCCATACATATAAACTACTGGTTTGAGGTGTTTTTGTTAACGTGGTCTCCGTGCAGAAAGTGTAGCTTGAGTTTTAAGAAAATGCCTAATGTTCCTTAACAGAGGTAAACTGAAATGTTTCTCACTGGGGTCCTAATATGGTGACTTGTATTTGCTGTGTTGCCATTGTTTGGGATAGTCTGTCCCATACTATTGTGAAGGTGCTAGATCTTCTTGAGGTGTCATACTGGTGCTGGCTTGATCTCTCCTGTAATCTGTGTCTGTGTTTATCCAGGTTTCTCACTTACCTTACTTTTGGTTCCAGTGCTCTCAGGGCATATGAGCCTCACTTGTTCTGGATGCAGTTCAAAACAAAACTGTGTTTTGAGGGGTACACCTGATGCAAGGCAACTGTTAATGGGTGTTTGGCTTTTAGGCCAGAAGAAAGCTTGCTCAGAATACATGGCCCTACCTCACTCCAAAAAACACATAGTTGGGATCTTGAGTGCTCTGCACCCATTATTTTGCTATGCAGATTTGATCCTGTCAGATTGTGTAACTTGCTGGTGGATACATACCCTGAGTTTCTATCCTAACAGTTGTCAAGAAATGTAATAGATGCAGTCACCATCGGGATCATGTTAGTTACTGGTCAAGGAAATGCAGTGCTGAGAGTTACAGCCTCAGGCTTTTGCTTTTTGTTTTTCTGTAGTGTTGAAGCTGCTGCTGGTGGCAAGGCAGAAGTGATCACTTGTGATGTGCTCCTGGTTTGCATTGGTAGACGTCCGTTTACAAAAAATCTAGGTCTTGAGGATCTTGGGATTGAACTTGACAAGAAGGGGAGAATCCCAGTCAATAACAGATTCCAAACCAAAATTCCAAAGTAAGACAGACTTCTTTTGAAGTTTCATCATTTAAAAGTCACTGCATTGCATGTCAGTAGTACTTTTGGAAGTGGGGTCATTCTGTGGAAACTGCTTTTACATTGCTTGTTTCTTTTGACATTTAGCATTTCAATCTGCTTTGTTTAGAGCTTTCACACTGACTTATATAAGGCAGCCTAGGTATGCTAGGATGTTTTTAAACAGTGTCTTGTTCTGTCTCATTGATCTGATAGCATCTATGCTATTGGTGATGTAGTTGCTGGACCTATGCTGGCTCACAAAGCTGAGGATGAAGGCATTCTTTGTGTAGAAGGGATGGCTGGGGGAGCGGTTCACATTGACTACAACTGCGTGCCCTCCGTGATATACACTCACCCTGAAGTGGCCTGGGTTGGCAAATCGGAAGAGCAGCTGAAAGAAGAGGTACTGTGTGTTCCCTTTTTGCACAAAAACCTGGTTTTCCACCTTCGCTGTGGTTTTGATGTCTGGTAGTTGATCCTAGCTACTACTGCTGGGAGAATTTCTGCATCTGAATTAGTTGCATAAGGTATATGATGGAATTATTTCCTCCTGCACACCACTGCTCCGAGGATCATAGCTGTCTTTAATGACATCTATTCTGTGATGCTAATATTGTTCACTTCCTGATTAACTTCAACACCCATTTTGATGGCTGTTCTTACTGTGTCATAAATGTCTTGTATGTTTTGCATTGCTCCTGTTCTCATACTTACCAAACTGTCTGTACCACTACACTGTTCCTGTTGGCCATTATCTCAGTGGTGCCTGTTTTGTAGGGTGTAGAATACAAAATCGGGAAGTTTCCGTTTGCTGCAAACAGTAGAGCAAAGACAAATGCTGACACAGATGGTATGGTGAAGATTCTTAGTCAGAAATCAACAGACAGGATGCTGGGAGCTCACATTTTAGGACCAGTAAGTATTGTAAATTGTGCCTTGGCTGTAAGAGTGTCTTATATTTAGTGTTGCACAGTTACCAAGTAGTTGTGTGGGTTGGAGAAGTGATACTGGTTAAAAAAAAAAGGAAGATAGGAGTCTTCCATAGTAATTTTTATTTACTGTTCTCTTCTGCAGCCCAGCCTTCTTTCCTACTTCTGTGTTGCTTGGGCATTACTCCTGGCATTTCAGTATTTATTACTTTCCTCCTCAAATTGCTAGGGTTAATTGGTTTCTTTTTTAAATGAAGGCTGCCAAAAACACTAGAGAATAACAGAAATTGTTGACTCAGGTTCTGAACATTGAGAGAGCTGAATAGCCTGTGGTGCTTTTTTTGGTGCTTTTCATTGGTCTTTTTACCCCTCTTTGAACTTCACACTTCAGCAAAACTGGTAACCTTATACTTCAGTTACCAAACCTGGGATCTGTAACTTACAGGACCCTGATTAAAAATCCTTTGTAAAGGTGGTCAGTTGGAATTGCCTTTGGGAAAAGACGCCGTCCCACACATTCCCAAGTGATACTCTAATCTCTCTTTTGTTTCCTAACTCTAAAGAATTAATTGCTCCCCTGAAGGTGTAGCCACAAGTACTGCTGTGCATCTTTAGTGTTTCTCCTGAAGAGAACTACACAAAAACTGCCCCAGTGCTGAGAGGAGTGGAAATTCTGTTGCTGTGAGTGGATATACTGTCAGCACTAGTAGATAGGTGTTTGTTTCTGAAGCTGCATCTCATCATTTCTGACAGGAATACATAGCAAGATGTTATGCTAGTTATTTTTTTTCTCATGGTGCTGGTAATTTTAAAAGCAACCTTCCTTAAAGAAGGCACGGCTTAGGTTCATAATTGTGAGACCTGTAGGTATGGGAAAGGGCTGGGGAAGAATCTTAAGAATGTGGAACTGAATGATAAAAATGCAGTAGGCTTCAGTTAACTTCACTTGGACTCATCAAAGAAGTGATCTGTGAGTACAAGCATCTAAATAAAACAGGTGAAAACAAGGGTGCAGATATATCACATTTTTGTGTTCCTTTCAGAAGGGCATTGAAGCTTTGCAGAGGTTTCAGCAGTGGTAGTGTACACTGCAGCTTTGGAAATGTGTCTGACTAGTACCTTGTAGGAGAAACGTGCTTGGATTGTCCTCAACTCTCAGTTAATGAGAGAACAAATACCCTCATTAAGAATAATGTTCTGATTTACACTAAGCTTGAGTACAGTCACCAAGTGGATTAAGTACTTGGGACTTAATCTGTGTTCTAATGTGTAATACAGCTATTTTAGCAAAAGGTGCTTACTTATGAGCTGTTACTGATGTGAGAGAACCTGGACAACTGCATGCAGCCTTCTGCTAATTACAAATACCATTAAACTATAGGGTGCTGGTGAAATGGTTAACGAAGCTGCCCTTGCAATGGAGTATGGAGCATCATGTGAGGACGTAGCCAGAGTTTGCCATGCCCATCCAGTAAGTTTGCTCTGAACGGTGTGGAACACCAGGGTGACACAGACAAGGTGTTAGTACATGTAACTATTAATAACTCCTACCTTTTTGTGTTTCTCTCTTACAGACAGTGTCAGAAGCCTTCAGGGAAGCAAACCTAGCAGCATCTTTTGGCAAAGCTATCAACTTCTAAAGTGGAAGAGCAGATCCTTGTACCTATATAGTAAATCTCTGGAAATGGACTGTGGGCACTTATGGAAGGCTGAGTCTGAAGATTTTTAGGACTGAATTAAGTTAATCTTTTCATTTTAAACATTATTTTAAAAAGTAGAGTTTGGAACAAGTGGAATTACCCAGTCTCTGTAAATTAAATACCTAAAATTACATGTTTATTTACATGAAGAATGTTGCAGAAAACCAGCCTGACAGAACTCTTCTTTTTCAGAACCAAACATTTTACTGCTGCATGGGACTTTCTGATGTGGTGGTCAAAGCTCCAGCATGCCTGGTGTTTTCGTATTTGAAGTAGTGATAGACTAGGCCATTTGAATCCTGGCACTTAACACCACCACTGGCACTTAAAATGCCACTGTCACTTCCGCACAACAATCTAGTTCCTTCTGAAAGGGTTAACTTTGTTATTTAACCTACTTCTTACATACAAACACCTAAACTTGTTGTGGCCCAGTACTCTTAGGATGTTGGGAGAAGAGGGGCTCATGTAGTTTCATTAAAACTATATTGACTTTTTAAAGGGAAAACTGCTCTGTGTGTGTGTGTGATTCTCCACATCATGTTTTCATATTGAAACCTCCTGGGGAAGAATAGTGTGCTGGTGAGGAAAGATTGAAGAAAAATCTTACTGGTACTTATTTTTTTTGTCTTTAAAGTTTCCATTGTCCAATTCTCTTAAACTTGAAAGGCTAAAACTGGTTATTGAAGCAGTGCTTGCTGCTAAGTGCTATGACACAAGGGTTATTCTGCAGCTTTGGTAATTAAGGGCTGCAGTGTCAGCTCCCCACACAATTAAGGCTTCTTTTTCTCCTGTTTTCTATTTTGTGCTCTCTTTCTGTTTCTTCTGTAGCAGGAGAGCTTAATAAATACTTAATGTGCCTGGTGGGTCGTCTTGGGTTTTGTTTGATCAGCCTTGTTACTCCTTCTAGGTGTCTAGGCAGTTGAACTGTGAGGAAGCTCACAAACAAATGGCATGTTTGGAAGGTCCCAAATGTGTATGGAATGTGTCCAATTCCAGTAGCTCATTTTATGTTTTGTTTTGCAGGCTGTCATTTCTTTTTTGTTCTGCTCTTCTGCCTTGAAGAAAACCTTAGAAGAAAGCCTTAACTGCTGGTATTGTGTGCATCCTCTTTCATTACACCAGTGAAATGAGAAATGTACACTCAAAAAATGGTGCAGAAGCTACTTGGTTTTGTGTTTTAGCCAAAGTGGTGGTGCCCCTCAGCCTTCATGTAGAGCTGCTTGTTCAAGCACTGCCCCATTACCAATACTGCGTGATGGAAATACATGCCATCGACAAACCCCAGTGGTACTGTTCTTTGTTTTGGTTTGGTTGGGTTTTCATTTTTTGACTCATTTTAAATGGAGATGGTGTTAGTGCATGAGTTACCACCAGGCCCTGAGTGAGTCAAAGTCCTGGATATGCTGGGTTATGTGAATTAATATGGATCTGCTTTCTGGGTGTTAGTATGAAGTTTCTGAAGGGAAAACAAAAGTGAAACAATAGCGAGGGAACTAGAATTGGCTTGTTCTAGTAGATCTTGGCACTTTCTCTACTGTAGGTAAATACTATTAAGTGTTAATTCTGTGCTTTGCAAGTGCTTTCTAGAAGCCCTACTCTTTCAGAAGCAGCTTTGTATTGATTCCTGCCTCCATCAGTACTTGTAGCGCTCTTGCTGCAATTCAGCCTTGAGGTCAATCAGTACAGGTTCTCATATCTCATTTTGTTCATGTCAAATGAAGTATGGAAAAGTCACAGAATCATTAGGGATTGGAAGGGACCTCGAAACAACAGGATCACCTAGACCAAGTCACACAGGAACACATCCAGGTGGGTTTTAAAACCAGTGAAGGAGACTCCACAACCTACCTGGACAGCCTGTTCCAGTGCTCCATCACCCTCACTGGGAAGAAGTTCCTTCTCATATTTATGTGGAACCTTCTCTATGTTCCACCTTGCAACCATTGCCCCTCGTCCTATCATTAGATGACATTGAGAAGACCCTGGCTCCATCCTCCTGACACAAACCCCTCAAATATTTATAGACATTAATGAGGTCACCCCTCAGTCTCCTCCAAGCTAAAGAGACCCAGCTCCCTCAGCCTCTCCTCATAAGGGAGTAGGTGCTTCACTTCCTTCATCATCCTCGTTGCCCTACGCTGGACCCTCTCCAGCAGCTTCGCATCCCTCAGCTGAGGTGCCCAGAA
>VXBP01006401.1:85488-147737 GCA_013400115.1 Rhinopomastus cyanomelas | reverse complement strand
CTGGACACAGATTTCTAACTCCTCCTGCTCATTCCCCATGCTGCGGGCATTGGTGTGCAGGCATTTCAGGGAGTGAGCTGAGCGCTCTGACTTCATCCTAGGGCAGTGAGAGGTCACCTGCTCTTCCTTAAGATCAGAGCTCTGCCCCACTGGTGCTCGCCCATGAATATCCCACCCCCCCCAAATCTAGTTTAAAGTCCTCTGAATGAGCCCTGCTAGCTCCTGCCCCAGAGCCCTTTTTCCCCTCTGAGTTAAACCCCTCCCATTTGTATCTACTAAGTCTGGTGTCTGAAAGAACCCAAAGCCCTGCCTGTAACACCAGTCCCATAGCCAGGTGTTGATGGACTCAAAAAACATCACTGCAATTACACTGGAGTCTGTAGTTTCCCAGATTCTTGAAAATAAAAGTCAAGGCCTTGAAGTTGTTCCTGTGTCATTACTTCTCTCACTGTCATTCCTGCTGTAGCTAAGTGTACAAAGAGTTTGTGAAGGTAAAAGTTGAGCCATGTGCCTGTGAGTTGATGGCAGTTGTTTTTGACAGCTGCAAGGTGTAACGGCAGTGACATGGTGCTGGTATGGGAAAACACTCCTGCAGTGTACTTGTGGCTGCAGCATTTGTCACCTGTAGAGCTTAGGGGTAATAATTTGTTTATTTAAATCATACTGCGCTTTGGTGTACTTAATTGTAGTATGTCGTGCCCTAGTTGTCCTGAGTTTGGATGGCATTAGTCGAGGTTGGCGAAGGTGCTGACCACAGGATATATGCAAGATGTGTTCCTCAGGGCAGAGGCAGTGCTATGGGGGTGCAATTGCTTGTTGCAGTTTTCAGTGTAGCTGATGAATGCTCCAAGTCAGTTTGTGCAGTATCTGGTGAACTAGGTGTCACTCTTGTACCTACAAACATCTTACTTGTGTTTTGTCCAGCACAAGCTGTTCTTGGCGGGCTGTCTGGGTGTAGCTCCACTGCTGTCTCACATTAAGTGCCTCGTGAACGCTTGCAGTTCTGTTTTGATAGACTTCAACCTCCAAGCTTGGTTTCTCACATAAATGTAGTGCTTAAAATATAAACCACATTCACTGTGTGTTTCAGCGTTGACCTCTGTCTGCACATCATGTGTTCTGTAATCAGCGATGTGGAACCAGTGTGAAGCCTACGTGGACATGATGCGGAGGGTAAACAAGCGCTGTGGCGTAACAGCAAGCTAGTCACAGGGGGATGGCATTTCTTTTTGCTTGTGATTTCATCACAAGTGATCATCCTGTATTTTGCAGTAACTGCAGCCCTTATTTAGAATTAGAGTTGGAGCCAAGATCCAGTTTTAAAGCAAGACTTGCTAAAGGATTAATTGCTGTACCATGGCAGCTACTGAACACAGGAACGTAATGAGTCACACTAGTACTTACAGTGATACAAAAGTACTGTTTAATTTCAGTATCAAAAAAGTTACTTGTCTTTGGTTCTGTGACTTGAAAGTCAATATAAAACCTGTTAGCTTTGTCAGGTCTTAATATAATGGCAAAAAGAACTAGTGTAATAGTTGTAAAAACCATCCTGAGCACAAGCATTTCCTGCTGCCAGTTATAAGCAGGTGCTATAAACAGCAACCTTCTGGCTGATTGTCTGCAAGAGGGAGCGAACTGTCTCTTCCAGCTCCACCAACTGCTTGGCTTTGTCTTCCAGAACTTTTTGATTGTTTTCGTATGTATTTTCCAAGTCTGTCAGCAAAGAAAGAGAAAAACCAGCTTAATTAGGGGTGTGTTAATTCAGTGAAATACCCATCCTTATAGCTGCAGCTAAACTACTCTTCCAGTTGATTTTTATTGCAGAAGAGAATGTGATCAGGAAAAAAGGCTGCAATGGCACTTTTTTCTTAGCACAGGGACATGAAGCAACAAGGAAGTTACTTTCCTTCAGTGGAAGTCCAAAAGTGTACTACGATTCCCACTGAAAAGAACTCATTCTCTGCTCTGTGATGGCTCTTAGAGAACAGTTAAATGTTTTGGCTTGTTATGGGTAAGGCCATTCGGTGAGTCACTGACTGTGCAGGAGCTGCTAAGGGGAAGAATGAGTTCCTGGCCTGGTGATCCTGGCCTGGCAAAAACAGAAGGAAAACAGTTCCCTCCTGGTTTCAGTCAACTGTAATTAGTAATAGTAAATGTTAATATGTAAACTAGAGCTGGTGTGTCCTGATTACTGTTTGTTTTAACAGCTTTCCAGGGTGGGGTGTGGAGAGTATTGTTTGAAGATGAGGATCTTGGTTGACTGGGTCAGTCTTTCTCTTAAGCACAGTAGTTATATTCCCTCCACTGAGGTGCTTCTTGGAGCAGTGATAGGTGCCATGTGAGAAGCTTGTGTCTCACTTCTAAGCTTTGGTGTTTTTATAGAAGTCTTTGGTTCAAAGTTGTGTACCTAACAATAAGAATTAACTCCTTTTTTCCCCTGCTGCTGCTGCTGAATAGCCTGTTTAACAGCATGAAATGGCTTCATTTCTTCAACAGAGCAACCTTACCTCTGAGCAGCTGGAGTTTGCTGTTTGCTTGAACCAACAAGGCTTTAGCTTCATCTTGCAACATGCTGGCTTTCCTCCTAGCATCGGCCGACTCTTCTGTCTTCTTGGCAATGAGGTCTTCCACTGTTTTATACTTGCCATTCAGCTCGGTGTTGAGGACCTGTTGTTCCAGATTCAAGCACAATGTGGGGCTCATTCAAAAGACACAGTAAGAGTTTGCCTTTCCTGCCTGTCTTGACTAATCTGGTCGTAAGGAGTACTTACTAGTACGTTAGTTAGCAGCAGAAACAGTGTTGGGTTATTTCCTACTTAGTATTTCAGACTTTGAGTTGAGGTGAATGCTCAGCAGTTGTCCTTTTACAGGTCTGTGGCTGTTTTACAGCTTGAAGACTGACATTTGGCAAAGATTGATGGGATTTGGTTGGACAGTTCTGTAAGTAATGGGAGCCCTGGCCCCTCTGCAGCTGGAAAGCTGCACGTAGTGAGGAACTTACACTGCTCTGGTTGAAGGCTGCCCTTTGGGGAAAAGGCCTTGTTGCCTTTTCAGCAATGGGAGCAGCTGCCTGCTGCGTGTAGGTGGAGGTGCTGGAGAAGTCATGAGGTTGGCTTCTCAGCTGTGATTTTCTCTGCAGGGTTCCAATTAGGAAGTCCTGTGACCCAACTGATTTCAAACCATAAGCAAGTTAACAAGCTGTGGCAGTACTGCAAGTCTCTAGTGTTTACCTGACAGCCATCTGAAATCTGATTTTGGAAGTAACTGATCTGCTAGAGAATACACAGCCCCTGGCAGAAATGCCTCTCTGGAGATAAGAGATCAGAGCCATGAGATTCCTGCAGCAGGTTTGTCTGATAATCTGGTTACTGAGCATTCCTGTGAAGGCCTGTGGCTGACACTGGGAGTGATGCCCTGTGGTCACAGAAGATTCTGCACATCTGATACTCAGAAATCACTCTGGGTTCATATCGAGCTAACAGCTTTTCTTGTGCCAAATTCCAGGTCGTTTGTCCTGAACCCATCCTGTCACAGAACTGTGGACACTATAGAAGGGCAAGGAAAAAAATGTACTAGTTCTCCTGACAGTAAAGCTGAGGGACAGAAGTGAATCTGACAGACCCACAGTGAGTCAGAATGCCAGGCTTCCTGCAGCTGTTACACAACCTGCTAACTTCTCAGTAATTCTTTTGTGGATGGCACCAACACCAGCAAAAAGCTGCTGTCCTTGGTAAGTACATTCTGTGGCCCCCCAGTTTCTTTTTGCCCCCTGTGCCTAACCAGATCAGATGTGTTCAACTGATGTTCCTTGAGCCAAACCTGGGGCGACAGTTTTGTTGGGCTTTCCCCTTTAGCAGCTTTGTGAGCTGAGCTTCTCACCTTCTTCACTTCTTCAGCATTATGTTTTGCACTAGTGATTTTTTCTTCTATATTGTTCACATTCTGTGAATTTGTAGCAGCCTTTTGTTTCAGGTCTTCGACGCTCCTCTCCAGCTCAAACAGACGCAAGGTTGCATTGTTCAGTGTTTCTTCAGATGCTGCATTTTCAGATTCGATCTAACACAAAGAGGGGTGAGAGTTACTCCTTCAGAAGATGCTGAATATAACTAAATGTTCTGGATAAGCCCTGATCAACTATTTAAACGTGTTCCCTGATGCTTCTGCAACCCCATAAGGACCCCATCCTCCAGCAGCGGGCTCTTTCACCCTGACTGCAATTGTCTGAGGCTTATAGCAGATCCGTGGACACAAACTAATTAGTTAAATACTTGTTTGTATTACACACGCTAGAGTTGCCTAATCCACTGGGCAGCATTTCAGGTAACAGTGGACTTGTGATGCTGTCTGTCTTCTGAGCTAGCCAAGCTTCATGGGTATAGGCAGCACTGTGGTCTCAGGAGGATTTTCAGATGCACTCGGAAATGCATCTTCTGACAAGACAACAGCAAGTACCACTTGAATCCACCACCTATTCATTGTAGCCTTGTGCTGTGGTGGTGGGTCACACAGGCTGCGTGGCTACGCCAGCACACTGCAAGTGTGGACAATGACTACGCTCTCCAGAGATCCTCCACAGCAAGTGAGTTAGAGGGCTGCAGTTCTCGTTTGATTTCAGTGGCACAGGACAGGAGTCAGAAAAGCCTTTGGATTTGAGTTTCTAAGATCAAATGGTCCCCACCATCCATCATACTCAGAAGCTGGTCTGAAGGCAGGCAGGGCTTTGGTTCATTTAAAGTGCAGTACCCAAGAGCCTCCCCTAGCCAGGCTTCCATCAGACTTGATGCTGCCTCTGCCCCTTAAGAAATACTCATCAGGAACTCACTGAGGTCAGCAGGTCCTGAGTTCCTTTAATATCTTCGTCAGCTTGTTTGATAGCTTTTTCAGCTGCATTTTGAGCTTTTTCAGCTTCTTCCAGTGCTGCTTTCACCATGTCTGCAGTGACTTTAACATCAGTTGCACCTTTGCTGTGGAGCAAAACTACATTAATGTTAGAAGTGCTTTTATTGCAAACTGGAAAAAGAACTGGTTATACCCTGCAAAGGGCCACTTCTGGCACTTCATGAAGGAGTAAGAGTCTACGTCATGGCAAGTGAAACTCTGCATTTTCTGACACAATGGAAGTCTCATGTGAATGTTTGGTAACAGAAAACATCCCACAGAGTTGCGTACCTTGCTTTCTTAGCTTCCTCCAGCAGCATTTCTGCTCTGGCAATGTCTCCAGCGCTCTGCTGCAGAATGACCTCTACATCAGACAGGCTCTCTACTCGCTCACGAATATCTTCTGTTAGGGCTTGCAGCTGCTGGGGAGTGCTTGGCATCTCCATGTTCAGCACTTCATTAGCCACTGCCTCGATGCTGTCCAGATCAGCGCTGTCTTCTAGAAGAGGGACACAAATGTGAGTAAGTGCTTCCTTCTAGCAAGTCTTGGTACTCAAATTCTTGTCCAACTGCTCTCTTGAAAGGAAAATAATGAGAGAACTTCTGTCCCCCTTGGGGAAAATCAAGGTGTTAAAACTGCTTCCTTAGGGTGAAGCTTCCCCTTTAGGAGAGACCTAGCAGGCACGAGGGCCCTGCTGGCAGAGCTCTCTTGGAAGCCATCTGATGATCTTGGTGACTGGCTACACCACACTGGGGCTGGTAGGGGGAGACATGAGCCCACAGCAACTGAAGCAAACAACTGCGCGTAAACGTGTTTGTGCTCACAGGATACTCAGCGCTGTGCAAACACAGATTGCCACGCTGCCGCCTGCAAGTGAACACGGCCCTTGCTTAACCTTCATCTGCTTTCTGATGAAGCCATCAACCTGCAGGTTTGTGCTTTCCTCCCCTTTAACAGTGCTTTGTTTTCCTAGCAGAGCTCAGGAACACAGTGAGCAAACTACAGCGGTACCAGAGCCTCAGCTGAAACAAACACAGCACGTCAGTGCGCTCTAGCTTTTCTGTTGCCTTTTCTCTTGACTCCAGGTTTTATCATCCCCACTAAGTCTGGCTGCAGAGGGAGGCTGAGGAGATAGCTTTACGGCTTCGTGAGTGGTGCAGAGCTAAAGACAGTTTTCACAAGCACAAAATGAAAGTATAATTCAAATTAAGGCTTTTACGCATCAGGAAGTCTCTGATCTGCTTAATAAGGTTTCTCAGATCTTCATTGCTTCTGTCCACTTGTTCTTTGGTAGCATTGGTTTTGAGCAGAACTGCTTGTGCATTTTGTTTTGCTTCATCAGCTCTCTGTTTTGCCTCAGAAACCTAAAGAGAGGAAATGGAAGGCTTGATTGCACATTTGGTTTTGCTTTAAAGCCAATTTTAAAACAAAAATCCAGTTGAAGTCAGAGATAATAGTAACGAGAAGTGCCTTTTCTCATAAAAGTCAGACAGCTGGCCAAGCTCCATACCACCAGTGCTAGTTTAAACAACTCAGGCTAATGTTTAGAGTTATCTGCAAAGCTTCACTTCAGCAAGCTCCCCTTCTGAGGAGCTTTACAAGCATGGTGGTTACGCAACCGAGAGGCATTCCGAAGGAAGCCAGGAACATACTTTGTCAATTAGTGTCTGCTCTTACGTTACAACTAGAAGATTTTCTTTTTTAAAGTATCTAACAATTAGGTTGGCACTTTACCATTCTGGAGAGTTGCTCAACTTCCGCTAATGCGCTGAGGATGTCTCTGTCAAAATCCATGGCTTTCTGCCAGGCATTGTGAGCTACGGTCACCAGCCCCTCACAGCCAGGTCCACCACACTTCTTCTGGCCATCCTCTGTCCTGCAGTTCAATCCGCCGCACTCGGACTCGGTGCAGGAGGCTCCCAGAGGGGTGCCGCACGTCTGCAGGGAACACAGCAGGCATGGGAGGCAGTCACAGCGTTCCTTCTAGCCCCAGCTGCCAGGGCAATGCAGTCAGACACTGCTCTACATGTCGTCGTTTCTGCCCCTTGCAGTAGCACCCCACGTACCGCAGGGAAGGAAGCTGAAGTGGAGCTCCAAGCAGGTGACTCCTGCAGCAGGGCCTGACCAGCATGATCGTAATCTTTCTTCTGTGCCCACCTGCACCTTCCTGCCTTTACCTCCATCACAAATGGCCAGAGCCCTGATGCTGAAGTAGCTGGAGGTTCTGAGCAAAGCCTTACAGTGCCTGCATCATCTACTTTTCCTGTAGATAATTCTTCAGAGGAAAGCTGCATTTCAGCTCTGGTTTCCAGCCAGAACCAACTGTCCTCTCTATGGCTTTTGTTTTCAGTCTTCACTACTGCTGGAGGCAAATGGACTACCCCAGGAAGCTATTCTAAAAGGAAGAAACAGGGTTGCCTGCAGAGTAGTGTCTTTGCTTTAACGCCCCAGAAATGAAATGAGAAGTTGAAACGTTCCAAGTTGAACAGGAAACATCTTTTTCATCTCCCACCACATTTGCTCTGATTGAATCTTTACAAAGCGTTTTCCAAGCTGTGAATTATTATCAAGGAGATGTTCCCATATAATATTTTGGGGTCCTTTTTTTTTTTCCAAAGCCAAACTACTCAAATAAGCAATATTTATACTGAGAATTCTGCCAATGAAACCATTCTGGAATTGTTTTTGCCAGAGGGAAAAACTGGAAAATTCCCCATCACTTTGAGGCTCTTTTTCGTTCTGCCCTACTCCTTTTGCCAAGATGTACTTTGCAGCCAAAAAACCTCTCTGGGAAAACCTAGGGGCTGTGCCAAGCTATCTGCAGCTGCCTCCTGTGAAGTGTAAATGAGTCCCTCTTACCTGTCTGGCATGGAACTCAGCAGTAGCTAGAAAGCAAAAGGGGATTTTTGTGTGTCCTACAATTAAACCTCCAAGCAACTTGGTGTTTATGGCCTTGATAAACATCTATCCAAGGTTGTCAGTCCTCTGGAACAGTTAAGCAGGAATGCAGGGAAGGGAAACGAAACAAAAAGATGCCTCTTCCCTCCCAAGAGGAAAGCAGGGCTACGGGAGTCGGGAGGGATGACCCCTAGTTATAAAGGACAGGGGACAATTGAGTGTGTGAAGAACTCATCCTCTAACACAGGCCTTGGGCTGCCCAGGAGAGTTAATGAGCGGTCCCCCGCAGCCTGCCTTCACCAGGGATTGTTCTCTGAGGGCAGCTGGCCGACTTCAAAGCAAAACTGAGGGAACACCCAGCCTCTCCCAAGAAAAAGCCACCCTTGATCCTATTTACAGATGAGCAGGCAACTTCAACAGAGAAAGTGCCCTTTTGACTCCAGCTCCCTGTAAGTTCTGCTTTGACTGGAGCACGAGAGCACCTCGATGCTGAGGAGGGAGGGCAGCAGCAGCGCTGCCTGGCTGGGCAGTGCACAGGCAGTGTGCACCCTACAGAGCCGCAGGAGGAGGAGAGGAGCCCAAAGGCAGCCGGCGCGTGAACAGAAGGGACACTTCAGAGGATGGCTTTCAGTCCAGCAGAGTCACTGCACTTTTCCACATGTGGGAACTCTGTCCACAGCAAAAAAAAGGCTTTGGGTCAGAGGGAGGGGTCATGAAAAGACAGGTGCTCTGCTGGGGCTGGGACGGGTGTGAGGGAGACCAACATGAACAGCCGGCTCCTGCAGGCTGACTCAACACCTCTGCTCTAGTCCACAAAACACCCCATCATCCACAAAAGTGCATTTTCTGATAAGCAAACACTATCTCACTGTCAAGCCTGGAACTGCTCCTCCCTGCCCCTCACATCTTCACAAACCCAGCTTCCTTGTTGCTGGAAGTTCAAGACCCGGGATTCTCCGCTGCGTACCTGCTCTGCCACTTCGGAGAGGTCCAAGCTCTGCAGCTTGCCTGCCAGTTCATCTAGAAGGCGTGCCTGCTCCTCCTGGTTAGCCTTGAACTGGGCCTCCTTCTCACTGATTAAGTCTTCTACTTCCTGTCGTGTTTGCGCTGACAGCTCCACGGTGCTATCGAGGTGAACAGTGGACGCATTGACCCTCTCCTCTGCCTCCAGGGACATTTGGAAGTACTTGGTGATGCTGTCCAAGGCTCCTGCAGAAATCAGATGGAGCTGCTCAGAAAATCTGTTAAGTAACCCCAAACAATCTATATGATGGCGGTTAGCAGACGACACGTCAGGGTTAGTGATGCGGCTATCAGGTGAAACCACCTGCTAGCCTCTGCAGCTGTACCCAGCACCGCTGCCATGGTGACAGCATTGGCCTGTTGTGACTGAAAACAAGCAAAATGCACTTTTTTGCTTGGATGACACAGTGCCGTGTTTGCTGGTCGTGACGTTAACCTTTCTCTGACTCTCATGACTGGATTCTGCTTGTCTCGAGGGCAAACGGTGATCCAGTCTTTTAGGTTTACAGGGCAAGTGTTTCTTCTGAGGAGTCACAGAGCAGAGAGTCACATAGGATGTAGAACTATCCTATGGAGATCCCATGTTCAATGGAAACAACCTCAAGACTTCCTGCAAAGCAGGACTGAAGTCAGCTTAGAAAATTTCCAAAGAATTTGGTGACATTCTCCCACAAAGTTTGATTCTTGGCACATGGCAGTGTGCCCATGGCACGCAAAGCTCTGGTGGCTCAGAAGAACTGGGCCCTTATGCTTCACTCTTAGTCACAGAGATCCAGGTGGTTTTTCTCAACCAGAAACAGGAATTTAACAGATTGGGGCAGGTCCAGGTGTATCTTGGAATCTGCTGCACTTTCAGCCAGCGTGTCTTATCTAAAGGTATTAATCAACACACTGTTGTACCCCAAGAACTGGAGCTGACTTTGCAATGTGCAGAGGAGGAGAGAGGGGGTGAGAGGCAAAACAACATTCCCACTGCTCTGGCAACTCTGCTAACACACAGAAAGGAGCTGCCCTCCCATGAGCTATGTTTCATTACAAGATTAACCCGGTATGTAAAGCCATGCACTGATTAAATCTTTGGCCACCCCGCTGCGTTCTCCTCCTCGCGGTGACACTTACCCCGAACATCAGAGATCTTGATGAACTCTAGCTGTTCTGCAAGTTCTTTCACAACATTGTCTAGGCTCTTGGCATCCGTCTCCAGCACGCTCAGGTCGGTGTCTGTGCTGTTGCTCTTCACTGCCAAGGCTGACAGATTTTCTTCTACGTCAGCTACCTTAACCGTAATGTCTGCTGTCAGCTTCCTGTAAAACACAGGCAGGGGATTTCGAGGAGGAAGGATTCGAAGTGTTGGTGCTCCACTGAAGACTGGTGGTCAGAGCCATGCTGAGCCTCTCCCAGGCAGGACCTGCCCTCCCTCAGTGGAGGTGTAAGCATCTTGTAAAAACACGCTCACCTAGAACACTGCTTGGTTTCGTTTATCGTACAAACCTACATTTATCATACAAAACTACAAATCTACAGAGCACCAGAATGCTCAGAATACAGCTGCTTTGTGTAAGATTTACTGGAGGCAGATTCCAGAGGACTGCCGTAATGCTCTCGTGTCATGGCAACTGCACAGGTCACAGTTGACTACTATGATCCATGCAGAATTTGCTTCCCATCCCACACAACTACAAATGCAATTTTGATTACTGTGAGCTTGTGGGACAGATTTGAACTTCAGGAAGGGGGGGGGAACTTTAGTTTTAACACAAAGGATTCTTTTGACTTGTCCACAAAGATCCCTCACCAGCAGCTTCTGTAGGACTAGGAAGGAAACCCTCCCTCCCGTAGCATTCAGCATGGCCTCTGTGAGCCAGAGCAGGCAGCTAGTGGAATAACCCTAAAAGGAAAAGCAAGTGTGTGTTATGCATCAGTGCTGCTGCAGAACTGAAGTGGGCATGGGAAGATATTCCCATCCATGGTGATGCCACCAACCCCAGCATTTCCTCATTTAAAAAAGATTCAGGCAATATTTAAGCTATGTGATCAGCTCCTAGCTCTCATCAGACAGCCCAACAGTGTTGGGCTGATAGTTTCAGGAGTCCTCCAGAACCCAGTACTTGTATACAGCCAGAGAGGAGCACATACAAATGTATGTGAGGGAAAAGCAGCTTCTCAGCGGCTTTGATCTACCTCAGGACACAAACAGACCGGGTAAGGAACTGCAGGGCACATGCATATCCTCAGTTGAGACATTTGTGCTTTAATCCTCGTCATAGAATCATTAGGGATTGGAAGGGACCTCAAAAGACCATCTAGTCCAATCCCCCTGACACAGCAGGATCACCTAGACCAAGTCACACAGGAACACATCCAGGGGGGTCTTGAACATCTCCAGTGAGGGAGACTCCACAACCCCCCTGGGCATCCTGTTCCAGTGCTCCGTCACCCTCACTGGGAAGAAGTTCCTTCTGGTATTTATATAGAACCTCCTATGTTCCAGGTTACAACCATTGCCCCTTGTCCTATCACTAGATGACACTGAGAACAGCCCAGTTCCATCCTCCTGACACCCACCCCTCACATATTTATAGACATTAATGAGGTCACGCCTCAGTCTCCTCCAAGCTAAAGAGACCCAGCTCCCTGAGCCTTTCCTCATAAGGGAGGTGTTCATCATCTTTGTTGCTCTATATTGGACTCCCTCCAGCAGCTCCACATCCCTCTTGAACTGAGGAGCCCAGAACTGGACACAATACTCCAGATGTGGTCTCACCACAGCAAGGTAGAGGGGGAGGAAAACCTCTCTCAGTCTGCTAACCACCCCCCTTCTCATCTACCCCAGGATGCTGTTGGCCCTCTTGGCCACAAGAGCACACGGTCATCCTGCTGCCCACCAAGACCCGCAGGTCCCTTTCTGCTATGCTGCTCTCCAACAGCTCAGTCCCCAGCCTATAGTGGTCCCTGGGGTTGTTCTTGCCCAGATGCAAGACTCTGCACTTACCCTTGTCATATTTAATTACATTTTTCTCAGCCCAGCTCTCCAGCCTGTCTGTGTCCCACTGAATGGCAGCACAGTCTGCAGGGGTGTTGGCCACTCCTCCCAGCTTTGTGTCATCAGCAAACTTGCTGACAGTGCACCCTAATCATGTCCAAGTGCATCCAAGTCATCAATGAATAGATTGAACAGGACTGGTCCCAGCACTGACCCTTGGGGGACTTCACTAGACACAGGCCTCCAACTAGACTCTGTCCCACTGACCACCGCTCTCTGGCTTCTATCCTGCAGACAGCTCACGACCCACCTCACTACCCGATCATCCAGTCCACACTGTCTCAACCCCTTTGTTTTGTGCAGCCCCCTTCCAACTCACGAGCCAGTTTCAGCAGTTGCCCACAGGGCTACAAAGCATCTGTAATCCCACTGGATGTTAAAATGCCCTGTCTCCCAAAGCACAAACTATCATCTTTCGTGTGCTCAGTCCTGAAGAACGTGAAAGGCTCCTACCCTGAGAAAAAAGGAAACAATCCCTGTCATAAAGCTGGTGCTTCCCCCGCACTCTCAAAGGGCAGAAAGAAGCCCAAGTTTCCAGCTCATCAGCTGCCCAAGGAAATCCAGGAACTCAATCTCTCCCCTCTTCATTCTCTCCTGTAACAGCAGTGTTTGTCCTTTGCCCTGGGGAGGGCTGGCCAGCGTGAGTGACTCCCTCCTAATTAGCTGCCCGGAGTGGTGTGAGCAAGACGGCCTCTGCCCACAGCACGGCAGCTGCACTGCTCCTGCCTTCCCAGACAGCTTTCTGCTGGTGGCACAGATGCTCACTGCTGGTGCTGAGCGTGGCAAGTGCTCTCTCAGTGCTTGGAGTCACAGCGTACCCCACCCAGCTGGAGGAGTGGAGCCCAGCACGAGGACACTGGTAAGTCCCAGCTCACCGGCACTCCCACTCCTTCCCACCCTACACTTGTCTGTGTCTGTACTCACTCTGCTTCCTCAAAGAGATTCCCAATGTTCTTCAGGGGCTCGGCAGCAGGATTCTGAGCGATGATGGTTTTAATTTCACTGAGCTGCTCCTCCAGGGTACTGAGCGTCTTCTGGTATGGGCCAGTGACTCCAGTGATTCTGAGGGCGTTAGCCCTATCCAGGAACTGCTGGGTTTTGTTAGCCAGCTCGCCGATGATCATGTCCCAGAGGGCAAAGCACTGGTGACATGGCACACAGTCAGGGAAGAAGCCTGAGTAGCCCCGGGAGCACTTGTCGCAGCGTGGCCCTTCTACCCCTTCATTGCAGATGCACTGCCCCGTGGCACGGTCACACTGGGGGGTCTGGATGCCACGAGGGTTGCAATCACATGCTGAAAGGAGAAAAGAGCACGTGTGAAGGCTACGGTGAGGGAAAGCACAGGGATGCTGCCAGGGAGGAACCAAAACTGGTTGTAATGAGATGGTGTGCAGCCCGTGTCTGGGTTACAAAAATCCAGTCATGGATGTGTCTGCTGGGGGACAGGGGAACAAGTGACAGCAGGGGACATGTGAAAGCAGCGGAGAGAGAGTGGAGGAGATCATACTAGGATTTGCACATCTCAGCAACAAGCACAACAACAGAGCAAGGACGGACCCTTCTGGAACCATTTGGATGTCATTTGGACAGCAGCAGAAGACACAGATCCAAGTTTCACTCCTACAACGAAGACTAAGTCACGCAAGGCTTTCCAGACAGGAAAAGAGAGGACAGGCAAGCAGAGAGCAGAGGGTTTCAGAGCCAAGCGTGAGTGAAACGGGAAAAGCAAACATGGACTAACAGCCTTTGAGAGATCTTCTGTGTAGATGATCCCGAGCCTGGCTCAGGCTGTGCTCCTGCCATGGGTGGTGGGAGACAACAGGCATCGAGGAGCCTGACAGTTTGGGGTACAGAGGAAATGGGGAAAATACCAGGCACTGACAAGGAGAACAAAGAACGTGCCTATGGACAGCCCTGTCTGAGGGAGAAGAAAGATGTCTTCTCCAACACAGGTGCTAAAGAGCAAAAGCCTACGCACTGCTTGTCATCTTCAAGTGGTAATGAAGACAATTATCAGATTAAGTTTTCTTTAGAATCACAGAGTTATTGGAGTTGGACGAGATCTCCAGACATCCTCTAGTCCAGCACCGCCAAAGCAGGGCTGCCTAAAGCCCTCTGCACGGGGCTGCATCCAGGCAGGTCATCGGTATCTCTACAGTTAGAGGCTCCACAGCTGCTCTGGGCAGCCTGTTCTGGAGCTTTGTCACCCGTCGAGAAGCTTCTTCTCGTATCTAAATGAAACGTCCTGTCTTCCAGCTTGTGTTCATTGCCCCCTGTCCTGTCACTACTGAAAACAGTCTGGCTCCATCCTCCCTACATCTACCCCACCGTTCAGGTATTTATAGACACGGATAAGGTCTCCTCTCAGTCTTCTCTAAGCTAAATGGTCCTAGCTCTCTTAACCTTTCCTCACAAAAGAGATCCTCCAGAACCCAAATAACCTTTACTGTGCTTCGCTGGACTCTCTCCAGTAGTTCCATGTCTCTCTTGAACCAGGAAACCCAGAACTGGACACAGTACTCCAGGTGTGGCCTCACAATGGCAGAGCAGAGGGGGAGGACAACCTCTCCAGACCCACCTAAGGCAGCCTAAGTGTCATTGGCCTCCTTGGCCACAAGGGCACATTGTTGGCTCAGGGTCAACTCATTGTTCACCAAGACTCTAAGATCTTTCTCCTCAGGGCTACTCTCTAACAGATCTACCCCTAACCAATACTGAAGCATGGGGTTGTTCCTCCCTAGGTGCAGGACCCTACATGTGCTCTTGTCAAGTCTCATTAGGTTCCTCTCTGCCCAACTCTCCAGCTTGCCCAGGTCACACTCACAGCCCTCTGTTGTGTTGGCCACTCCCTCCTCCCAGCTTTGTATCATCAGCAAACCTGCCTCCTCGTCCAGGTCAATGATGAAAATTGTTTCACACTTTTTTCACTTTTGCAGCCGTGATGACCACGTGTCTTTAGATGTTAGCCAGGTAAGACCCAGAGGCTTCAGCTGGTCGCCTAACTGAAGTGGTAAAATTTGGGCAACGTGCTTTTGCAAGCTTTTAGAACACAGATACACTTCCTCAGCACTAATGAAGAGAAGTTACTCCACTTATCTAACGCTGGTCAGTTCCAAAAGCACAGACACACTCTGTAACGTGACCCAAAGCTCCAGTTCCATGCAGTGGGGCTGCCACTTGATCTCTCTTCCTCCTTAATTACACAGGCAGCGCCGCAGAGGAAATTACCAACACGCAACTCTTTTAATAATGGGAGGGCAGCAAAGACTCTTTAAAAACAGAGGCTTTGCAAATAGACACAACATCAGCCTAGCAGCCTGACAGGGCACGCTCAAAGCGGTTCAAGCAGACACACACAAGTTCCCTGAAAAGGACTGTGGTATCTGGGGAAAGCCTTCACTTACCCATTTTAACAGGCTTCCCTGGAGGAGGTTAACGGCTCACAAAGGTCCATAAATCCATCTGCACACCCCAAGCACGAGCCCCCTCAAAGACAGGGCGCGACACAAAGCCGCTGTCCAGACCGTACCCTGTTTGCGTCGACGCCGAAACAGTGGTGGTCTTCAGAAATCACACAAAGAGCCTCAGCAGAGCACTCACTGCCCAACAAAACAAAGGTCTTGTACAAAGTGAGTGCGATGGGCAAGAGACAAAAATAACTCTGCCGCCTGCATCATTGAGCAAAACGGTCCTTTGTCCTTCGAATCACACCCTGACACTAGAGAGTGTTTTTGTTTTACATCCAAAGTGCTTAAGTAGCCAACTCACCATGGAATATGTTCCCTGCAGGCAGACCATCAATTTCCTGTTTGAAGGACGGGTCCGTTAACCCTTCTGTCACCTCCTAAGGGCCCTGGTACAATGGTGAATTGTCCAAATGCCTCTGTGCAGAGAGAGGCTAAATGGCAAGTGGTTTGCCTCAAAGGTCCTGAGATCTGATCAAGTTACAGGAACACTTGCCGCTGGCAAATCAGATCACTGTAATTACTGGTGGATTTAAAAAGCTTAAAGTGAAAAAACCCAGCACTCCATGTTGGTAATTCTACTCCTGAATGCCTGCTTGATCAGGAAAGGCAGATGACACAGCCTGAGGAGCATTTACTTGGTAACGTGGATTCCAAAATCTCAGGAGCCAGAAAACGCTTGAGAAGGGGAGAGGAAGATACAAACACCAACTCCTTCGCAAGGTAAAACCCAAACTCCACGGCTGCAAGAGCCACGATGCGATGTATTCAAAATGCTGGTTGGAAAAACCACCACACTTCTAGAATTCTACTACACTTCCAAACTGAGTTTTATAGGACCCATGAGAAACTGTCTGAGGCGTCATGAAACGCTGCTGTAGGCTGTTCTCCTTTTCAGGGTTCTCTGACAACCCCAGAAGCAGCCAATGCTGGTTCTGCAAATCAGAATCACTCCGGTTGGAAAAGACCCCTGGGACCATCGAGTCCAACCATCTACCCTACAAGTTCACCCCTAAACCAGATCCCTCAACACCTCATCCAAACAATCTTTAAACACATCCAGGGATGGCAACTCAACCACCTCCCTGGGAAGTCCATTCCAGTGCTTGACCACCCTTTCTGTGAAAAAGTTCTTCCTAATATCTAGTCCAAACCTCCCCTGTTGTAACTTGAACCCATTCCCTCTTGTTCTATCACTAATTGCTTGTAAGAAGAGACCAGCACCAACCTCTCCACAACATCCTTTCAGGTAGTTGTAGAGAGTCATGAGGTCTCCTCTCAGCCTCCTCTTCTTCAAACTAAAGAGCCCCAGCTGTCTCAGTCTTTCCTCACAAGATTTATTCTCCAGGCCCTTCACCAGCTTAGTTGCCCTCCTCTGCACTTGCTCTAGCACCTCCCATCTCTCTTTTATAGAGGTGCCCAAAACTGGACCCAGTACTCAAGATGTGCCCTCACCAGTGCCAAACACAGGGGGACAATAACCTCCCTACTCCTGCTGGCCACACTATTTCTAATACAAGCCAGGATGCCAGCTGGGNGGGAACAGTGTCAAAGGTTTTTCAGAAGTCCAGGTAAACAACATCCACAGCCTTTCTCTCATCCAATAGTCAGGTCATCCTGTCACAGACGGAGATCAGGCTCATTAGGCAGGACCTGCCTTTAATAAACCCATGCTGACTGGGCACTTGGTTGCCCTGTCTGTGAAGTGTGATGGCACTTGAGATGATGTGTTCCAGGAGTGTGAATATAATGTTCATGTTTCCTGTGTGACTTGGTTTAGGTGATCCTGCTGTCGCAGGTGGATTGGACTAGATGATCTTTCGAGGTCCCTTCCAATCCCTAATGATTCTATGAAATGGCTTTCAAAGTGCTTGCTTCACACTTGCTCCTCCATTTCTGCAAGATCTTCCCAAGTTGCTGCCCAAGCAGAGGACCACACCAGCTTTCAAACCAAAAACCAAAGGTAATTTTACCCCAATTTTTAACTACAATCACAGGGTTTAATGGGAAACAAGATAAAAGCATCCCTTGATAATGGGGTAAGAAGATTCCAGTAGATTTTATTTTCTTTCCCTTTTGAAAATTTAGGTGTTTCTACATGGTAGTGGTAGGGTCTCTCTTGCTACAACCCTCAAGCAATTCCTTGCTGTGGCACCCACTGAAGCATTTCTAAAATTCCCACAAAACCAACACGGCTGCTCTTAGAGCTCATGTCCTGTGAGCAGACCTTTCATCTCACCACAGCACGTGCGCGACAGTTCGTGGTTGCATGCCATCTATTCTGAAGTCTAGATTACCTGAAGTCAAATGCTTTCACCAAACAAAAGCATCTCTGCTCCTTGCTTGAGTCACTCTCTGAGTACTTTCCTCAGAAGATGGAGCCCAGTTCTGGAGACTGTATTAATAATTAAATGACATCAGCCAGAAACCCACAGAAACTAGTCATGTGGAACAACCATCTCCAGTATTTTTAGTGGGCGAGTTCTGTAGCCTGGCCACCACCACAGGCTACTTTATACCTCAGTTAGGAGCATATCCAGGGCTGCTGCAGAGGTCATATTCTATAGAACCATAGAACCATCAGGGATTGGAAGGGACCTCCTTTATATTACGGTGAGGACCGAACCCTCTCCTGACCTCAGCTTGGCCACTTCAAGAGGAGGAAAGAAAGCCCAGGATAAGAGCAGATAAAATCTTCGAGATAGTGAGGATCATCTTGAACATCACGAGTCATCAGGCAAATAGTTCAGTGCCCAGGTTTCACCTCTGTGCATCATGCAAAAGCTACATATGAACAGCCCACTGAGTTTGATCTCTGAGGGCTCAAGGCACAACTTTGTCCTAAAGTGAGAAAAAAAGCAACTTTGTCCTAAAGAGGCAAAATCAGTGGCAGGATCCCTGTGACAGGAAAGGAGGACCTCTTAGCAGACAGAGGGTGGAACAGGCTGTCATTCAAAGGATGTCAAAACCCATCATTCGTGATGACGGGTGCACATCTGCCAAAAGGAGCCATCTGCCATTTGATAACCTTCCACGAACCAGGATGTGAAGGCAAGAAATGCCTTGATTCCTATCAGCTGCTAGAAATAAAGCAAACACAGTGCCAGAACCACCCAGCTTCAGCTTTGCTTTTCACCAGAGCACCCCAGAAGCAGACCTAGTCACACTGGAGTTCTTGCTTCTTCCTCAACACCTTCACGTGAACGTCCAGCCATTCCCGTGGCCACCAGGCGAGTTAACTCCTACGCAGCCAGTGCTACCAATGCCTTCTGTCAGAGCAATTCTGTGCTCACACAGCTTAACTCAAACAGAATTCTCTGAGGGACCACTTTGCTCTGAAGATTCTCATTCTAAGCACCACACTCCTGGGTCTGATGGAACACCCGAGTAGTCAAACTGCATCTATTTTCAGCATCTGCCTGGTCAGGCTAATTTTTTCAAGAAAACATGAAACACACAGGTGGTTCTGATTCTGTAACTTCTCCAGTGAAGTGATCCTGCCGTGGCAGGGGGATTGGACTGGATGATCTTTCGGGGTCCCTTCCAATCCGTAAGGATTCTATGATCTAGGGGTGCCAGAAGTGTGTCAGATATTCCTCAACAGCTAGTGACAGCCTCATACTGCACTTAGCACAACATCCCTGGAACAAAGACATGAGTCCTGCAGGCGCCTTTGGAATGTGCTGCCTACGCTGACGTGACTGGGAATTGGGAAAAGCTGTTCATTTCGCACTGCGACAGATGTTGAGTTCACCGCAAGAGAGACTGACGCCTTAACCACCTTGGGCTGGCACAGGTCTTCAGGAAAAGTGATTGGCCTTCAATGCAGGGGCACACCTAGGCACAGATGTCCCTCCTAACCCTGACTGACTCTATGACTTGGTCTAGGTGATCCTGCTGTGGCAGGGGGATTGGGACTAGATGATCTTTCGAGGTCCCTTCCAATCCCTAATGATTCTACGAGCGGCCACAATGGGCTGCCTGCTCTGACCACCAGTGCTAGGCAGGGATCAAATCCATCCCTGGGTAAACAGTGGGACCTTGTAGTACCTCCCACGGAAAACAGGGCGGAGGAAAAGAAGTCTTTTTAAATAATCGCCCAAAGATTTGAGGGTTTCCAAAGGAGCACTTACCAAATGAAACAATAGGTTTCTGTTTAAACGTCCTTTGGAAGTGGGTGCACTGTTTTCCTCACTTCAGCGTTTAACTCAGCCAGACATTCTGTTGTGGCATGCTCCAGTTTCAGTGAAATCACATTTTTTTATGAAAAATTTCTAGCCAAATTCTTCGGTTGGCATTAGCAGCCTCTGAGTGTAAAGAGACTGTAGCTGCTGACAGATGCACGTGCGCCCAGAGCATCCATGGGTGTTTCTTGCAGCACAATGACCAACGCCCCTCTCTTTCAGTAATCCCTTTTTCCTTGGCAAAAGTAAACTTAAACACCTCTACTAAACACAGACTTGTAGAAAACTAAGGGAAACAATCCCAAAGAAGCAAAGGACTTGCTAGGGTGTTTTGCTTTAAAGTCACAAGGCTCTATTAACCACTTTATCTATCACTCATTCTGACAGCTATGCTTTTAAACATTTAGAATGTTTAGGCTTGGATGTGTTCCTGTGTAACTTGGTCTAGATGATCCTGCTCTGGCAGGGGGACTGGACTAGATGATCTTTAGAGGTCCCTTCCAGTCCCTAATGTTCTGTGAGTCTGTGACTCAATTCCATTTAAACACCATAATTTAGTATGTGGTCTATTTGCCCCCAGCTTCAGCTAAAGTGAGCTTTGTCAGAGCAGCTGATCCTACAGCTGATGCAATGGATGCTGGAACGACTGTGTCTCAGTGCACTGGTGAGACCACATCAGGAGCATTGTGTCCAGTTCTGGACCCCTCAGTTCAAGGACACAGAGCTGCTGGAGGGAGTCCAGTGTAGAGCAGTGAAGACAATGAAGGAAGCTGAGCACCTCCCTTAAGAGGAGAGGCTGAGGGAGCTGGGTCTCTTTAGCTTGGAGGAGACTGAGGGGTGACCTCATTAATGTCTATAAATATGTGAGGGGTGGGTGTCAGGAGGATGGAGCCAGGCTCTTCTCAGTGTTATCTGGCAAGAGGACAAGGGCCAGTGGGTGCAAGCTGGAACATAGGAGGTTCCATACAAATATGAGAAGGAACTTCTTCCCAGTGAGGGTGACGGAGCACTGGAACAGGCTGCCCAGGGGGGTTGTGGGGTCTCCCTCACTGGAGATATTCAAGACCTGCCTGGATGTGTTTCTGTGACTTGGTCTAGGTGATCCTGCTGTGTCAGAGGGGTTGGACTGGATGATCTTTCGAGGTCCCTTCTGATCTCTAATGATCCTATGATGCTCTGTTAGGCACAGGCAGGAGTCACACATCACCCTACACAGGGGAGAAACCGTTTTTGCAGAAATGTTTTCTTTACTGCCTGAGATAGGGTCCGGAAAGCATCAAATGTTTAACTCCTCCACAGCAAAAAAACCCCAACAAAGGGTTTGTTCAAACATGGTTTCCTGGCACAGTTTCCCAGCGGTGGAGAGTCACTATGATGAGAAAACCATTCAGCAATTTGTAAGGTTGGAAGTCTTGCAGAGCTAGCAAGTTTCTTCTGAACAATCAGCTGTAGACTTGAACTACCCTGTAAGCCCACTGCTACCTTCTCGGTGTTCCAGTTTTCAGTCCAAGTGCCAAGATCCCTGTGTGCTGCACCGTGTCACGCCAGCACAACTTGACAAGAGGGCAACCTTCTGGAATTTACATGCCAATATTTTACGTCCACAGGCCAACTGAAATTATATATATTGTATTTCCTTTAGCACAGAATTTGTCTGACTTCTCTCAGGCCTCTGCACAGACAGAGAAGCAGCATCTGCTAATCTTCCTCCACACTGCAGCACCTCCTCCTAACAGTGGCCTGTGTGATGCAGGTGTTAAATTCAGATTATGAAGTCTTGTCTTAATTGGCAATGGAGTCACTTCCAGTGAACAGATGTTTTGGCACCAGGTACATAACAAGAAACTGAGAAAAACAACTTTCTGCTAGCATTGGCAACGAGTATTTGATAAAATCACAACTTATTTTTATCTCAGTTCAATTACATTCTGTTTTATACAGTCGGGCTTGATGGTAGAGTCTGGCACAGAAAAATACTGATGAAGGTGTGTTTCCTGTAAAGGGGAGACAGCGATACAACCCAACTCTGAGTCTCGCACAGTGCCTTTTGCTAACTGCACTCTGTTCTGTTTGTCTGTTTAAAACAGTAATGAGAAGAAATCTGTTATCTCCTTTATAGGAAACACACAGACTTACAGCAGCTACTGTGCAAGGCCATTGTTCCAGCTGCCTCTGCAGCCATCCCATAGCTCAGAGGCTTCCCAGGAGCCCGGACGCTGCTGCTATGAGTAATGTGCTTTGTGGGCTGAAGTTGTCGCAGAGCCCAGCACGCCCAGTCCTGCACTTTGGTTGCTGAGCCTTGGAAAAGCTCCAGTAGGACACCTGGGAGATGCAAGTCTGAGGCAATTTGTGATCTCATTATATTTACTACCTTTGCAAAGGTTCTTATGCACAGGCACACGTCCACGTGCAGGCTGGTGTAGAGCCGCTTGTCGCTGAAGCGACATCCAGAGCAGCCCTGCAAAGGACCTCGCGCTGCGCCTTCCAGAGCAGTCCATGATCACCACACAGCTCCTGCTCTCTCTAATCCTCACAGGGAGCTGCACAAGGCCAAGGGAGATGTGCTGGATCTCCTGGTGCTCTACACCTTTCTTTCTGCCTTGTTCCAGGCACTATGTTAAGTTAAATAAACAATCACTGCAGTTTTTTTAAAGCATGAAGGAAGCAGTTCTCAAACACCAGTCCCACACACTCTCTGTGCTGTGCACTCCCCAATGGACACCCTCAACCCAGTACTGAGGGGTTGGGATGCTGCCCAGACCTTAGCTTGCCTCAGCAGTCTGGTCCCAGTGTGCTCACAGGGGATGTGCAGAGAGGAGACACTGGATAATGTTTTTTCTCCACCACAGACTGCAAATCCAAGCACCCAGTCCAGGTGCAAAAACCTGCCTCCCCCAACCTCTGCTTCCCCATCTCAAACCTCACCAAGATGTCTACAAATCAACTCACAGACAGAAGTCTGAAATGGTCACTGCTACTGCTGGGGACACTGGGGAAGTGTGCCACGGCTCATGGTTTCCCATGGAGTAGAATCTGGGATCCTGGGGCACAGTCACAGCTTGGTCGTACTGTGAGTGCCTGGGAACCCCAAGGGGTCTGCAGCCTGTGCTACATGAGCCATTTGTACATCTCCACATCGCCGTGTCCAGAGGTTTCTGGCAGGCACTTGTGTTCACATGTCCTCACCTGTTTTTTTAATAATTAAAAAGCTTATAAACAGTGTTATAGCAATTGGGCAGTACAGCCCCCATTTCTCAGCCTGAGCTCAGACCTCTTGGTGCAAACAGCCTGAAAGCTTCTTGTGCAGAGATAACACACTATTGTCACGAGTCATGTGCCCTGCAATTGCCCATCTCAAACACATCCCATGTGCCCAGCCAGTGGAGGACTCCATCCCGGAGTCATCAGGACTGATGTCCACACCTCCACAGCAGCTCAGTGCCCATGGTGAAGACAGCCTGCCCACACTAGCACTGTTCAGAGCTCTCTGTGTCCCCATCCAGACTGGTTTGTATTTTCTCCCTAAAAGCAGCCCAGGAAGTGGCTGCATTGGCTGCCTGAGCAGGTATGTGTGTGCCAGAGGGCAAGTGGCCAACACCATGGCCAGGAGTTCATGTGCCCCTGCAGCTGAAGCCCATGTCTGTGACAAACCCCTGCCTCCATTTCGGCGTCACCTTGGCTGCAGGCCATGTTTAAGCTGTTTTCCAGGAGCACTGCTCTGCTCTGCAGCTCCTTACGCGGCAGAGCTCTCCAGTTTGCCTGCAAACCACTTACACTGAGATTGCCACCTGCCCACACAACCCCTTCCGCCCACCAGGACTAAATAGGAGCTGAGAAATTGCTTCTCATCCTGCTAATCTTTAGGACAGGAGACAGGGCAGGAGGCACTGACCCCACCGTGCTGGGGAGACTCGGCACCGCTGTGTGACTGAATGTGCTCCACGAGCGAGTGCACACCTGCAGCCAGCCCAGAGTTCCCTCACTGCCACAGGGACCTCCTGTTGGATGCCATCCTGAGGGAAATGTCACATTTCCTCCCAAGTGAGTCTCCTACAGAAAGACAGTACAGAGCTTGCCTGACAAAAACAGGCTTTGAAGAATAAATCCTCTCCCTGCTTGAGAAACACTAAAAAGCACCATTTTCACATGCTCAAGGCGCAGCAGCAACTTCACCAGAGATGCTGGTATGCTGCAAAATCTTGCTGATAAGGTATGTGAATGGCCTTCATCAGCAAACTCTGATGAAGACAGCTGATACCGAGAGACAATCCCTGCCCTGGAGCAGGCAGGGTCAGTGGCCTCTCACCACACCAGAACACACACAGCTTCAGAAAGGTTGCCTCGCCCCCCATGAAACCAAATATGTACTCAGGAACTGGGACAATCCCCCAGTCCTTTCATCTGCAGCATTAATCAAGCAACTGTGACCTGCCTATCTGGTTAGATAAAAGGCTCTAAGGTGCCTCCATTCTAATGGATTTGTTAAAGACCAGGGCAAGCACATTCCTCCCTGCCAGAAAAAATACCTTCATCTACTGCAAACCCTCCTGGCAAAGGCTCCTATTTGAACAGATCAGAGACACAGGACTGCTCTGGTCTGAACAGTGTTTGAAATGTCTGTTTCAGCTAGAGAACAGACTTGTTTATAATGAAAGGACAGAGAGCATCCAGTTTTCTAAACAAGCAACTTCATGATGCTTTGTTTTGCGGCACGTAGCTGTGGCTACCCCACTGCACGGTCCCTACCCACGCCTTTACTTCCATCTGAAATGTAGGAAAAGTCTCCTACTAAATCAAAAGTCTATTTCCTCAGGAGGCCCAGCCTCCCTAACAAGACCTGAGAAGAGCCAGTGGTCTTCTACCACACACAAGTGAAAGGCAAAGGAAGCTGCTTGTCAGACCGACTCTCAAACACCAGAGCTTGCAGTATGGACCCTGGCCACACCAGCCTGCCTGACACACTGCAGCACAGAGGTTAGAGAAGAGTTTCTAATCAGAGAAGTCTGTGTCTTAATAAGGGTGTGACAAGAAATAAATCGAGCAGTTGCTGGGGCAGAGACCTCCCCACGCCCTTGTCTCTCGTTTCCAAGGCTTATGCAGGCCCTGGCGGAGGTCATCGCTCCTGGTGGGAGGCCAGTGCCAGCCTGTCCAAAGGAGCAAGTGGAGCAGGCGCTGTGGTTGGACTCACCTCGGCATTCCACGCTTGGGTCACCCCAAAAGAGCTCCTGGCACTCACGGCAGGTCCGGCCTCCAAAGCCTGGCATGCACTGGCACTGCCCCGTGAACTGTCAAAGAAGAGGAGATGTGACCACCCCACCAGCGGAGCCCCACGCCAGAGCAAAGGCCAGGCGCGCCCCTCACCTCATTGCAGGCAGGTCCCAGGGAGCGTGTGGGGTCACAGTCGCACTGCTCGCAGCCAGCACCGCTGGCCAGCCTCCACGTATGGGGGGCACAGTGGTCACAGGTCTGCCCCACCACGTTGGGGAGGCACCGGCACTGCCCCGTGGCCGCCTCACACTGGCAGTTCTGAGAGTCCTTGCAGTCCTCCTGGACAGTGCCCAGGATGTTGCAGATGCATTCTGTGAGGGAAGGAGAGTGGTGCCTTGATGTCAGCCTGCCCTCTCCTTACCAGACTGCCCCAGTTCACATTTGGTTCACTGCGAGTCCTCGGAGGTGCCAGCAGATGCTGGTGAATCTCAGTGCCTATGGCCAGCCCTGGCTGATCCAACGCTCAGTGACACCCAGCACGGTGCACGAGCCCTCTCCATGGCTCGAGCTGGCCACCACTATTGCTTCTGCCCCAGCAGTCCCTCTTCTCTTTTCCTCTTCCGTACACAAAGACCAAATCTGCCCAGCCCCTCTCAGCTCCCACGTGCCTGGAGCATCCAGTGGCAGGCTAAGCAGCGCAGAGGTCTGCCTCCTCACCCAGAGACCACCTGCCCTTGCAGGCTCTGCCTAGTGTCATGGGAGAGGAGGCTCTGTCTCCTCAACACCCAGATCATCTTGCTGCCATGGCCTCTGATCCCACTGTCCAGCCACATCTGCAGGGTTGCTGATGTAAACAAAAGCCAAACCTTCACCCACTCACCCCCATCTCTGCAGAAGACCTAAACAGGCTGCTAAGGAGAAGACGCCCTCCTCTCATGAAAGCCTGTCCTAAGGTAAATGCTGTTGAAGGTAAAGGAGCATCCTCCAGACCAGAAACCCCTTGGTGCTGCAGGACAGCTGCACACAGGTCGGGCTGAAGGTCTGCCCTCCAACTCACATGCCCCTAAGGCAGATTAAAAGGAGTTCAGGTGGCCACTGACAGAAGGGTTGTGGCTGCAGCTGTGTCCCCACTCACTTCTGCAGTCCTGCTGCAGGGCATTCCCATAGTAGCCCTGTTTGCAGAGGTGGCAGTTTCCTCCCTCCGTGTGATACAGGCACTTCACACACGCTCCCGTCCGCTTGTCGCAGGCCTCTGGGTCAGTGGTGTCGATGTTGTTGTTGCACTGGCACGGCTGGCAGCCACCGCCAACCTCATCAGGGCTCCCAAAGAAGCCAGACGCACATTCATCACATCGGCTGCCTGTTTGAACAAACAGGCAGGGTGGGAGTTACCATCAGGGCTCCGCAGTGCACAGCCCGCCAGCAGCGAGCTGAGGCACGGCAATAAGGCCATTGATTAAAAGGGATGTTAATTATATTAATTAGATTGTGCTCAAAGCAACCAGTAGTGCTTTGTGAGTGAGGTGGTGAGAGCTTGGTGCAGCATGGACGGTCCTGCCTGGGGCACCAAGGCCTGGCATTGCTGCCCAGTTACCAGCACGCTTGTCTTCTCAGATCCACCACTGTCCTGTCCACCCCTAGTGACCACCAGCTTCCTCTCACCCCTACTGACCACACCAGCTTCCTCTCACACCCCTAGTGACCATCAGCTTCCTCTCACACCCCTACTGACCACCAGCTTCCTCTCACACCCCTACTGACCACACCAGCTTCCTCTCACACCCCTAGTGACCACCAGCTTCCTCTCACCCCTACTGACCACACCAGCTTCCTCTCACACCCCTACTGACCATCAGCTTCCTCTCACACCTCTACTGACCACCAGCTTCCTCTCACACCCCTACTGACCACACCAGCTTCCTCTCACTGTGCTGCCAGGGATTAGGTTCACGGTGGTACCAGCATCGCCTGCACAAGCTACACTGTCTTGGCACCTTCCAAGCGCTGACAGCCTCCAGCAGCAACACACGGATGCTGGTGCTACGGTCACATCCAACGCTCCCCTTCTCAGCAGGAGGTTTAACCCAGCCAGCCCTGCTCCACGCACCCACCACCTACCTATGTATCCCACACTGCAAACACACGTGACTTGCAACGTGACCGGATCCTGGTAACAGCCGCTGGCAAACTGGCGTCCGCTCTCGGGGCCATCCGGGCAAGGGCAGGGACGGCAGTGGTCACCTGATCCCAGTACGGGGTCTCCGTAGTAGCCAGCCTGGCACCTGGGCAGTGGGAATACATGGCATGGCAGGGGGACTGCGGCAAACAGACCCAGCCTTGCTGTAACTATACTTGTGTTTTCAGCCACTGTGAAGAACCAAGAGGCAGAAACATCCTCATGGCTCTCCTGTGCCACTCTGAGCAGCTGTGCCCACAGAGGCAAATCTTGTGTCAGCACAGGGGCTGGGGATGGGGCACAGGCAACATACCTCTCGCAGTTGTGCCCTGCCGTGTGGTCCCGGCAGCCCAGGCACTCCCCAGTGTAGGGGCTGCAGTCTTCGGCGTGGCCATTGCAGTGGCAGGGCTGGCAGCTGGGGAAGCCCCAGAAGCCCGGCAGGCAGCGGTCACACTGCCGCCCATATACGCCAGGGAAGCAGTGGCACTGGCCCGTCTCTGCGTCGCAGAAGGCATTGTAAGAGCCTTGAAGGTGACACTCACAGGCTGCAAAGAGATTGGGAGAGGGGCTGTAGAGCAGCAAGCACTAAAACGCAGGACCCCAGCCGTGCTGTGGCACAGCCCAGAGCCAAGGGTCTAACATACGTCGGCATCCGCTCGGCCCGAACCCAAAGGTGCCAGAGGCACATCTGTCGCACTGTCTTCCGACAACGTTGGGACGACACTGGCACTGTCCTCCGCTGGGGTCACACACCAAGCTCAGGGAGCCCTGGGGATCACACTGGCAGGCTGAGAAAAGAAAAAGCATTGGGAGGAATGAGTCGCACGGAGCGCAGGACGCGAGTCGCCTGCCTTGTCCCATGCACACGCCTTCCTCGCGCCAAGCACCCTGCCCACAGGGGTCGAGCAGCCTGTTTGTAGGGAGAGTGCAGAGTGCTCTACGTACACAACGCGGTCTCATGCAACAGCGCAGAAATGCTGAATATTATGTTCTTGCAGACGTCCGTCATGGGGGTCTTCACAACACTCCGGCTGTTCTCCAGACACCGGTATCTTTGGAACGTTTCCCAAGCACTGTTGGTGACCACATCTTCACCTGAGCCTCCCACGGTGAAGATGTCCAGTGATTTGCAGTGTGGCATCAGAACAAGCTGCAAAACAATCGTTTGTGGTGACAGGGTGTCACTGGTGGTAAGCAGCCTCCTCCAAAATCGCGAATGTTGAGTATCATCCTGCTTCCAACCACCCAGACAGACACAATTTGGAAGGGAAACGACTGCAGTTCTCTATTTTTCTCTCTGTCAATCTACCAAACTCTAAACAAATCTACCAAATGTTATCAGTTCAAAAGACAGAGGCTGATGGTGACATTCACGACACACAGCCACCGTCCCCAGGAAGATGTGGCACTAGCTGTAGAACACAGCAGAAGTCTTTTAGCAGAAAAACAGCGCACGTCCTTTGAGACTGAAGAGACTGACACTGCTTTAGCCTCATCAGGATCTGAGCTCAGCCATAAGCAACAACAGTGCAAAACACCACTCTGGGCTTACACAGGCGTGTGCCAGAGGAGATACACACTCCCAGGCTTTTCAGTACACGAGTACCCCAGAGCATCTTGTAAGTAATGTATGCTCACAGAGTCGATAAGGGTGTATGGGCTCTCCATCTCCGTGTCCACCGAGGAATACTGGGGCAGCTCCAGGCGGACGGTGTAATTCAGCCCCTTCTCGAAGCAGACGGGCCGCGGAAGAACGACGTATCTGGATTAGGAACAGGAAACAATTCTTACTTCAAGCATCCAGCACCAAAAAGCACTTTGGGTGGCCCTGTAAAGCAACTGAGGTAACAGAAAGCAGCCAGGACTGGGCAGAACAAAAGCTACAAGGTGAAGGAGGTGTGTGGAGGCTTCTGCAAGCCAGAGCCAGAAAAGCTTGTCAGCAAGGTAAAGAGTTGTACCCGTGCTCGCCCATCGGCTGTGCAAACACTTCCCCCATCTTCACTCAAAGAACAAACCAGAATGAAAAATGAGTTTAAAGCTCTGAGCCTGCAGACACACTGATACAGCCCACTGGAAATTAAGGGCCATCCATTTTCACAGGGGCAAACTGAAAACACGACGTTAGTCTCCAGAAATTTTTGACATGTTTTTTTTCTCCTTTCAGACCACCCAGTTTTACCCACCTGGATCCAGGTGACAGTGATACCACCTGATTATCATCATCGGGAACTGTATTGCCACACCGACTACCCGTGGGAATCTTGCCTGGGCGCAAGACACTGATCACAGCTTTTTCCCACTGATCTGGCAACTGGGGGAAAAAAAGGGCTGATCAGCATTGAGCAAAGTCTTCAAGCTCCTGGGAGCATCCAGTGCTCAGGCCATGAAAAGTGCAGACACACACATACAGGGGCATCACTGCACTTGCAGGAGGATGAGGCTGCAGCTCCAGCATCAACAGGGTCTGAGATAAGGCAAGTGCCCTTGGGCATCCTCCAGCACATCAGCCTCTTTCTCTCCTTCCCAAAGAAACGTGACTAGGTGTAGGTGGTCAGCAACCCCATCAGCGTGGGGTTTGGCAGCCTCCTCTCCCCGCACCTCAGTGTTTCACTGCAGCCAGCTGCTGCCAAACTTTGGGTCAGGAGCTGGGGGGCGGTTTTTCTCTTTTCCTTTACCCTGTGAATTCTCCAGTCAAAACTGGCTGCAAACTCTCAGTTGCAGACATTCAACATCCAGGTCAGGCAGCCTGTCTCCTAAAGTGCAAAACAGTGTTTCCACCCATTACAAGGCCACCTGGCTGATGCCAAACCAGCAGTCTAATCTGTCCTGACAGGACTTGTCACTTTTAAATCTGGTCATTAAATGGTGCTGAGACAACGTGAACACAAAAGAAACTGTCAAAGAACAAACCAGAATGAAAAATAACATCTCCAAGTAATACTACTAATTGTCAACATCTCTGTGAATGTTCACAATTCTCAGACACTTAACTGAGTCTCCAACCTTGTCTTTGAGTCCTGGTGACTCCTGGAGGCACTGTCAGGAAGCCAGGACAGGTAGCACCTGCCAGGATGCAGCAACACCTACCTGTGGCTCATAGCGGATCACAATATCGTACTCCATGGAGTAGGGGATGTTGTCAATGTAGAATTCCAGGTACGCTCCCTCAGGGACCCTGACAAATCCTACACCTGTCCACGACGGTGTGCGGTCCGGTGTGTACTGACGCTCTATTATGTTCACTCCCTGCAGAAAGGGGGAACAGAGATCTTAGCACCGATACATGAAGACGTGTGAGACCCACGGCAGCTCACAGAGTGATAAGTTCTGCTGATGGATCTCAGCAGAAGCATCTCAGCAAACATGAATTCTCTGTCAAGGCCATGAGCGTGCACAATGCTGCCTTTCTGCTTAATATACAGAAAGCAATGGAAGATAAAACAGAAGATCACTGCTAACTCTTCACCCTTTCCTCTGTTATAGTGGGGAATTAGGTTTCAAAGCCTGTAACTTGTAACTAAGCTGGTCAGTGAAACAGCTCATTAAGCTTAAGGACTTTCCACATCATCCTTGCAGCAGCAGGATTTACTGCAGCGACACACCAAGTGCCCACGGCAAGGACAAGCGCTTCCTGACCGCTCAGGACGACATTTGAAAAGCAGATCACAGCTTTGTGAGCAGAGTGTCACTATGTGACAGAAACCCCAATCACTGATTTGTTTGTGTTTCCCACTTTTTAACTGCAAAACACTTGAGGTATGAAACAAATGTTTTCCATGCACAAATGGTTGAAACAACTTGCCAACAGCTATGGACCAACAGGCCACCAAAGTCGCTACTCACGGGACCCAAGTTGGCTTCCTCCGCCTCGTAGATGTAATGGTCAAGTGAAATGAAGTAATAGCCAGGCTCCACCTGGTTGCACTGACGTCCAAACATGTGAGGCCAGCATTCACACTGGCCAGACTGACTCGAGCAGCTACAACGGAAGAGCAATGAATTTACAAGTAGCACAGCACCGGCTACGCTGAGACCACGTTCGAGCTGTCTTCTACTTTGACATTTTAAGTGACACACGATGATCAGCACTTCTGGACACAGCTGTGTCCAGACATGGGATGCTTTCAGGTCCTGCAGGTAGACAACTGCACTGCTACAACAGCAGCACAACCTTGGTTCAACCCAACAACTCCTAGACTGAGGCTGGGACTAACCAAGGCAGGGAGCATTTCCAGCAGGCATGTGGTCTCCTCTGTTTGGATGGGGAGAGGATTTTATGCTGTGGATGCCTGGTGGCTCCCTGGGGCCAGACATCTACCTCAGACAGGTTCACTTGATACCACAGACATAAGATAGCCAAGACACGATGTGAGAGCACATCTGGAGTACTGTGGCCAGTTCTGGGCTCCTCAGTTCAAGAGGGATGTGGAGCTGCTGGAGGGAGTCCAGCCCAGGGCAACGAGGATGATGAAGGAGGTGGAGCACCTCCCTTATGAGGAGAGGCTGAGGGAGCTGGGTCTCTTGAGCTTGGAGGAGACTGAGGGGTGACCTCATTAATGTCTATAAATATTTGAAGGGGGGGTGTGAGGGGGATGGAGCCAGGCTCTTCTCAATGTCATCTAGTGATAGGACATGGGCCAATGGGTGTGAGCTGGAATACAGGATGTTCCATATAACTATCAGAAGGAAGTTCTTCCCAGTAAGGGTGACAGAGCACTGGAATAGGCTGCCCAGGGGGGTTGTGGAGTCTCCTTCTCTGGAGATGTTTTAAACCCGCCTGGATGTGTTCCTGTGTGACTTGGTCTAGGTGATCCTGCTGTGTCAGGGGGATTGGACTAGATGATCATTCGAGGTCCCTTCCAATCCCTAATGATTCTACAATTCTAAGAGGCATGTCTGTCCTGCAAGCTAAGGGCAGCCTTTGACTTCAGGCTCACAGACCACACAAGCAACAGGTCTGTTTGGGCAAAGCAGGAACTTGCACGTCCTTGCACACACCCTGGGACACTGAGCTGCTCCCACAAGCAGCAAAGCACATCCCAAGAGGCCACCCAGCCAACAGTTATGCACAAGGGAAAACCACACTTGGGTGCTTTAAAGAAGGACAAACACGGCCATAAATGCGGTTCAGACAAAGCCACAGCTAGGGAATGCAGAAGGTCTGTCCTGACACAGCAGCTCCACTCCCTTCAGAATGAACAATTTTCTTTCCTTGATACAGCTCTATCCCCCCAGCTGCCTTCTGGCAGTTCTACTGTCCCCAGAGAATGCACCCCACTTGACCAAGACCCTTCGGGCAGGCTGTATCTTAGCACGCACCTGGCCGCGTGTTTTTAGAGGAAGGTGTTTCGGTCCATCAAAACGCAGCCCTTCCTTTACATTTGAGCTGAATTTACAAACATTTTCAAAAGCCAAGCCACTCTGATAGCTAGGAAAAACTTCTGGGCTTCTCACGTCCCCATTCTAAGAGTCACTGAAACTGAGACCATTGTTGAAATTGCAGAAGTTCACTCGGTGATGCCCCAGCTGCCCCACAAGTGGGGCTGGGATGTTTCCCCTGTGGGGATGCTGGTGATCCACCACCTGGATTACAGCGTGGGAGTAAAGGTTTGCTCCAGGTGCTGCATTCCACTCCCTGAACAGGGGCCAAAAGGCAGCAATTCAGCAGTTGAGGAGCCCTAGGGAGGGCAGAGTCTCCCTTTCACAGATGTGAAGGGAGTGAAGCTGGGAGCCGGCGCTGGGTTTCGAGGCTCTCTGCAGCCAGAGGACAGCACAGCTGCTCCCTGCCCACGCCAAGACGCCGCACGCTCCCTCCCCATGTGGTTTTGCAATCACTGGGCTCAGTGCATGGGAACCAGTCTGAAAAGCCTTGCTGAGCCATACTCCAGTTTCCTGGAAGTGGCTGCACAGTCAGGGCTGTTACGAGCTGTGTGGTTTAACTGATCCGTGCGCAGGGAGCAGGCACGGAGGAGTAATTAACCACTAACAACCACCACGCTGTCTGCCAGAGGCTAAGAGTTCAGTCAGGAGCTCGGGACATTCTCACAGGCCGATCCTCGCCAGCAGATGTGATGTCAGCATGCTGTGATGACCTGCCGGAGTCCCAAACTCCCCTGGTGTGATCCTGAGAGCTCCAGTGGGGAAACAGTTTGTCCAACCCCTTGGGAAACGTCTGTGGCTTTAGACAAAGGTAGGATGTTTCAAAGAGTTTGTGGAGGGATGGGAAAACCCACAGGAGAACAAAGGGCTGTGCTGCAGTGGAAAAGCCTGGGGTTGGCAATGCTCAGCAAACTGCTCTGGTCAGAGAAGCAGTCCAGCCACCCAGCTCCTGCTGACGGATGCATCTTCAAGTGTTTTTCCTTTGAAAAATCTCCACCTCCCCAGGGGACACTTCCAGGTCCACATCCCGCCCCACTCAGCACCACCAGGGCAGTGTAGTAGTGCCATGCAGCCACCATGCTTTCCCCTGCACTGGTGGACAGGCAGACTAGCCAAAGGGCCAGTTCAGGAGCCAGCCAAGAACCAGCCTGATGGCCCATATCATCACCGCATTCCTACTTTGATCCTGTGAGAACAAAGCTTTGACATGGGCCATACCCAGGGTTGTGGCCAAGGCAGAGCTCCGACCCTGGCTGACCAAGGGAAGAGTTGGGTGTGTTCACCTCTGACACAAACAGCGCAGAGAAGACACGGATGCCTCCACCAGCCTTCACTGTGATCAAGACCTGCCACTTTCTGGAGCACAAAACCAGTCCCAAACATCCTAATCCAGAGCATGAAGACCCCTGGACGTTGTGGTTGCAAACGAAGCAAAACTCACTGGGGTGAATGACCACAGGAGAGTAACCCAGCTGAGACTCACTTGTTGTTCACTGCTCCGCCCTGGTCGCAGTCGCACGGCCGGCATCCGTCCATGTCGTTACTTAGGCCCCAGTGCTCAGGCTGCGGGAGAAAACACAACTAACACCTGAACCGGTGCTAATTCAAACAGATCTGCCCCCAGGGGCACATTTTGAAATATGCAGCACAGGTACCCCGGACTGCCACCCTGACCCATGAATTATGCTCCCCTGGCTGTGGATCTACCCCTACAACCACCGACAGAACAGCCTCACCTGCTCTTCTCCACCTCGTTCACCATCTCAAGAGGAAAAAAAGTCCTACTGACTTTTCCTGACCCTTAAAGGGCTTGGAAAATCCCAGCCCTCTACAAGAGATGGTCACATGTGGGGTTCTGTGAAGGGCATTACCTCTGCAGGGTTACTGCTCTGCCACTTGTTTGTCCACAGGCAGACAGGCTTGTTTAGCTTTCTCATCTAGCTCACTGGTAGATAAGACAGCCTGTCAGTGTTTAAACAAACATGCCCAGTTCTCTGACCGCGACACTCCAGCACACAAACACCATATGCATGAAATAGCTCCTGCCTGAAATAATGGCTGGTAGGGAAAGCAGCTTCTTTGGTAACATTGCTCCTCTCACCATTTAGTCCTTCACCCCTGCAAGGGCTCAAGCAGAACTGTTCCAGATCCCTCTTTTTCACAGAGTACAGGTGTCTGACTCTCTTACTCCTTGTGGTCTTGGGCATTAATGTGGATGCTCCTGTCTGCCTTGATGTGCTCCCCAGCTCCCCGCAGCAGTGTGCTTCATGGCTTCTGGCACCCACAGGTACTCATCCCAGCCTCAGCGCTGCGCGTCTGCTCTGCTGACAGGCAGGGACAGCAGCCAGTACCCTGCCCCACGCTCTTCACACACCAGCTTCCCTCACACCAGCGTCGCCCAAGTTGTTTTACAGTTAAGCCACCTACCAGGCACTGATCGCACTGCTTTCCTGTCACCAGCTGCTTACAATAGCAGTTTCCTGTCTCCGAGTCACACGGATTCCCCCCGGGATGTGTACCCAGAGGGTTACATGCACAAGCTGGGTTGGGAAATAGTCAAAACACAGGACCACAGTCACATTTTAGACAAGGTGCAAATCAAATATTTACAGAAAAGCTTCCCCTGAGCTCCCCAGGACAGGGGTATATGCTGCCCACCACACTTTCCAGCCAAACTTCCCCAGCTTAAGAGATTATAACTAAAACAAATGGGGAGAATTCTGCCCTTTCCACTGAATAAACTAGAAGGATCTGCTGGGAAGCTGAATTTCAAGGATGGGTGGACTCCAGGCTATGACAAATCTACAGGAATATTTATCCTACAGCAAAACCATGACACAAACAACCATCTCACAAACCAACTCCTAACAGCCCCTCAAAGAGCTTTTGATCACACATAGAGGAACATGTGTTTTTACTCACATTGACAACCCGCTGGGTCATCGGCACTCAGGCCATAGAAACCTTCTTTGCAGAGGTCACAGCGCTCCCCTTCAACAAATAATTTACACCGGCACTGTCCGGCAATGAGGCCAGTGGAGAAGTCAGTGTAGCGATCGCAGATGCCACCGTTCTGGGAGCCAGCTGGGTCACAGTTGCAAGCTAGGAAGGAAGCAGCACATGTGTTTGATTAACTGCTACAAACGAAGAAGCTGAGTCTCACAATGATTGAAACTGAACCACTGTGCGGAGGGCGTACCGCTCCCACAAGCATTAGACACGGTATGGGTTGAACACATCACGACCAGACAAATCTCCAGAACTCCGAGGCAACCACCTTCCCTTAAGGGTCTTTATTTGGGAGCCGTGCGTTGGCCAAAAGAAGGCCAGTACACCCAAAATTCCCCAGGGAAAGCCTGAGAGAGCACAGTCAGGATGCCACACCACTCCCACCCCAGAGGTGGGGCTGCACTTACGCTCACAGACATCAGGGTCCCGTAGGTCTCTCTCTGGGTGCTGGAAGTAGAAGGGCTTGCACTGCTCGCAGTTGCGTCCCACAGTGTTGTGCTGGCAGTCGTCGCACACCCCGCCGCTGGTGTTGCCCGTCGCCATGTACACAGCCATGTCAAAGTGGCACTGGCTGGAGTGGCCATTGCAGTTGCACTCTGGGAAGAGGACAGCAAAGTTAGAGCCTTGGTCGCAGGGAGATGCAGTTCTGCAAGAAAGGCCAGAGACTTCGGGCACCGTCACAAGCTGCCGGACGACAGCACGCTCACAGCAGCTCTGTGCTGTACCCAGACTCACTTTTGCAAGCATTACTGTTGCGGCCTTCAGCGGGTCGCCACGGTAAGTCATGGTAGAAATCCAAACACTGTTCACAGTTTAACCCTTTGGTGTTATGTCTGCACATGCAGTGCCCATGGACCTATCATGAAAAAAGAAAAGAGCAAAACAGTTGGTTATAAAAAAGGAATCACAGAATCATTAGGGATTGGAAGGGACCTGGAAAGATCATCTAGTCCAATCCCCCTGCAACAGCAGGATCACCTAGACCAAGTTACACAGGGACACATCCAGGGGGGTCTTAAACATCTCCAGTGAAGGAATAAAAAACCCCGAAGCTCCAGTTATTCAAAATATAGCTAGAACATAATGGATAGACCTTAGAGCCTTTAATGTGTGTCACTGCATGCAGGGCTACAGGAATGTCCTCTACCTGCCAAGGTAAGAATGTCCTCATAGAAATGTGTCCTTCTTTCCTTACCAGAACTCATGCCTGAATAAACGCTTCCCGATACAGGAGAGCACCGTTTGGCCTCAATAATCACAAAGGCCTATTAAAGTTTTACAATTATTAGCTATTAATTAGGTATTAGCATGTGTCTCATTACACTGGTACGTCACTAGCCTTCTTCCCAGCCCTATCCTGGTCCCCAAAGCAAAAGGGAGAGACAGTTTTTACCCACCAACTCCAGACTTTGCCTTACGCGTGCACAGAACAGGCTCTGTACAGCCCAACAGTGACAGCTCCTGCCACAGACACCAGGGACTACCAGCACCGGAGCCACGATTCGAAAGGCAAAGACTCAGGAGAAGTGCAGGGCAACAGAGCACATCCATTTACCAGCATCTTGCAGCCCCTAGGACAACCCAGCCTCCCCACATATCTCCACGTCTTCATCCAGTTAATAACTCACTCATTAACAGGGCTGCTATTACTGCTTGTCAGGCAAAAATCATGGGAAAACACAGAACCCAGAAGGGATGTGACACCTGTGCAACAGGGCAAGTGACAGCATCTTCCTTCAGAGCTTGCTGCTAGTTAGGGCTACGGCTTCCACTTCCCAGCTGAGAACAACGGATAAAAACACAGGGCATGTTTGATTTATGAAGGTGCTTCATCCTTTGATGCCTCTATTCAATACCAGGGCAACCAAGCTGAACCACATGGCCTCCCTGGCACTCCCTTTCTGCATTCTTGTCTTGAATTTTCATCAGGTCTTTAACAAGGAACAACAAACCAGTTTTTATCTAATCTGAGTGCTCACTGCTTGACTAACACCCACAGTGACAGACACGTTTGCTGAAGAGTAAAGGTTTTAAAGGTTTTCTTGTTGGAAATAGAGGGTGGAAAGCGTGAGAGCAGAGTATCACCCTTACATTTGTGTTTACATCTCTTAAAAAAGGCAAAGACAGGAAGGGCTCGATGCTGAAAACCGAACGCTTACCATTCCTTCCACCTCTTCGTTGAAGCCCTCCACCGGCGCGCACTCGCTGGCGTGCCCGTAGCAGAAACAGTTCCCACGAACCACCATGTCGTAGATGGCGTAGTAGTACTTCTCTCTGATCTCCATCCTCGAGTCCAGGAGGTTATCTCCCAGCGTGTGCAGCTTGACAAATTTGACTCTCAGATTTGTGATCTTTAACAGGTCTGCAGGGGACACAAAAACAACCCCAACGAACCCCAGCTTGGAATTATTTACTGTGTTGGATGGGAGGAAGCCAGGAGTGACTTCCCACACACACGTCCTATGGGCAGATTACATCAGATTTAATTTGAGCACTTACATGCTACACATCACTTCGTACTCACAGGTTGTTAAAAAATGATGTGATTTTACTGTATGTTGACTGCTGTAGAAGTTACTAAAAATGTGAATCTATTTAACTGAGGGCCCACAAGGAACAACATGAAGGGCATGCACAGCAGCATCACTGAACCAACACTGGCTATGTAAGACAGGTAAGGCTCTGATATCAAGGAGCTGATGGACTAGGTGCTTTAAATTACAAGCCTTTTGGAAAAAACCTTAGTTGGAAACAAGATGCAAACACCTCCTTAACACCCAACTTCCCTACGTAACTAGTTACACTTTGCTAGAAGAAGCCACACTCCATCATTGACCACACAAAGGAGAACTTCTCAAGGGATAATCCATGGAAAGACAATGCTGCAGCAATTCTTTCAGTCTACGTGTTTGCTTTGAGAACTATGAAACCTGTGCAGCTCCCTGCATCCTTGAAACTAGCATTTCAAGCCCGTGAAAGCAGCTTCTCCGTTAAAATGTTGGTTAAGAAAGGCCATTCAACTGATAGAGCAACTAGCAGACACTCTTCCACTTCAGGCAGTTGTTCTGCTCCAGTGTTATGCTAAAGAGCAATGACTGAAACTGAGAACACATTAATCTGGAGGTCAAGTTGAAGGTCAAGCACTGCAGCTCCCTACACAGTGCCAACGTCCCATGAAGATTTTCTCCGAGTCATGCTCAGCAACAGATCTCTCTACCTTTTTGCACCTGGATTGCCATCACCCTACGTGAGTGCTACAGCAGTTTGTGGTTTATGACCACATTCACGTGGTGCTACCAAGGCCAAACAGTGCAATCACAACTGTGATGTTCTATAAAATAAAGCACAAGCCTAAATTTTAGCCAGAAGTGCTACATTATGCAAGTGCTTGGTAGTTCTATTGTTTTGTTTTCTGACTACTGTAGAGTTATGGGACCACGTTCCAAGATTTCTCTCGGTGACTGCATATGTTTTGGGGAAAAGGATCCACAATCAATTAAAAAGAGATCAACTCTTGTTATTTCCCAGGACAGGACTGATTCAGGAAAATAAGCCACATCAGAAAATATTTGTATGACTGCAGAACTGCTATCGGGGCCCATGCAGGGCTTTACTTCTGGCTTATGGGCTTTCTGTAAGCGACCAAGTACAGCATCACAGTATCACAGTAATGATAAGGTTGGAAAAGACTTAAAGATCATCCAGTCCAACCTAAATCCAAATAAACCCAGTAAACCTAACATCTAACATCTAGATCATGCCACTCAGCACCTCATCCAGCCTAACCATGAATACCTCCAGGGACGGTGACTCAACCACCTCTGTGGGCAGCCCATTCCAAAACCAGATCACTCTTTCAGTGAAGAATCTTTCCCTAATGTCAAGTCTAAACCTTCCCTGATGGAGCTTAAGACTGTGACCCCTTGTCTTGTCTCCAGTGGCCAGGGAGAAAAGACCGACCCCTGCCAGACTACAACCACCCCTCAGATAGTTATAGACACTCTCAAGTGAGCGTGGAAGGTAACTGCATACATACTTTGAATCCTCGGACTGTAGGGGTCTTCAATTCGAAAAGCAGGATCTAAAACACGATATATCACCTGGGGGAAAAACAGCACAGTGAAAGACAGCTTTAAGAGCTAGAGAGTCTGAATTTGTAAGGGAAAAGCCTATGAAATTAACACAGTGGGGAAAAAACCCTCTGACCTCGCCTTCTGTTGAAGGTTCAATGTCGGAGTATCGGGAATCACAAATGATATCATCCACTTTCTTCATGGGTCCAGTGGAAATCCCAGGAAATGAGCTTTCACAGTCGTAAGCAAAATACCTATATACTTGCCACGTTTTGCCAAAATCAGATGATCTTTCTATCAACATCGCAGCAGGACGGAATGTCTGCAGTAAGAAAACCAGAGCAGATTGGGTTGGGTTCATCACTACTTGCATTTACACCGAGCCCTTTTAAGAGTGAGCGTTCCACATGCCTGGATTTTAGTCTCTCTCCTTGCAAAATGGGTTTTTTGCTGATATCCCACTTTCTGCTTGGAGGCAGACCTCTGAAATAACACGTATCATAGAATTATAGAATCTTTAGGGATTGGAAGGGACCTCGAGAGATCATCTAGTCCAATCCCCCTGCCACAGCAGGATCACCTAAACCAAGTCACACAGGAACACATCCAGGTGGGTTTTAAACGTCTCCAGAGAAGGAGACTCCACAACCCCCCTGGGCAGCCTGTTCCAGTGCTCTGTCACCCTCACTGGGAAGAACTTCCTTTTCATATTTACGTGGAACCTTCTGTGTTCCAGCTCACACCCACTGCCACTTGTCCTATCACTAGATGACACTGAGCAGAGCCTGGCTCCATCCTCCTGACACCCACCCCTCAAATATTTATAGGCATTAATGAGGTCACCCCTCAGTCTCCTCCAAGCTAAAGAGACCCAGCTCCCTCAGCCTCTCCTCATAAGGGAGGTGCTCCACTTCCTTCACCATCCTCATTGCCCTAGGCTGGACTCCCTCCAGCAGCTCCACATCCCTCTTGAACTGAGGGGCCCAAAACTGACCATAATACTACAGATGTGGTTTCACCAGGGCACAGAGTAGCCATTTTGAAAAGATGGCACTCGCTGGCCAAGCACCAAGCATGCTTAATAAACAAGAACAGTTTTGGGTTCTGGACTTCAGATCCTTTCTCAAAACAGGGAGGTTAAAGCAGGAAATTAGGGAGACAAATGGGTTTTTCCCATTGCTTGGGAAAAGCAGCACAGCCTTCTTCCTTACTACTCCTTCTTGCCTGACCTTCTGCAGAACATCCAGGGTGCCTCCTCTACTGCCGCGGGGACTAGGAGCCACTTTCAGTGCTTCCCCTCTGCTCTGATCTCCAGAAGCTCATGCTGAGCAGAAATCTCTGCTGCTCAGACAAGCCCTTGTATGGCCTATCTTTGTCCAACCACACCACCTCTTGCAGCCTCTGCTGTCCTCTGTGATAAGAAAACCTTCTTCGAGGAGATTTGAGAGGTTCAGCGTCACCCATTCTTGTTGTATTCGACACCCCCAGTTCCCAGTGACCCCGCTCTGTCTGGCCTTGCCCAGACTCTGGCAGGCTGCATTTGCTTCTTACTCTAGAACAACTAGCTAAGGAGATTTTTTTAAAGATTTTTTAATGCTTCTGTGTAAAAAGGTCTTGATTTTCTATTTACGCGCTGCCTTTCACAAGGCAGGTATCAATCCAACACTGTGCTCACCGTTACCAACAAATGACAACAGTGCCTCCACCAGCTGGCTGTGTCTGGGAGACCCCCAGAGCCAGGCACAAAAGCATTTCAGTCACAGCTGGGAAGAAGTTCTCTTTCTGCTTCCTGGCTGAAAACATCACCCAATCTACAAAGTCGTGTCTCAGCCAACAAAAAAAATCTAGCGACCCAGAGGTGAGGCAGGTCAAGTGTCTAACCCTCCAAGTCAACTAATTGTCTCTAAAGCTATGTTTGCCCCTCAGTTTTCCTCCAGACAGCGGATCAAAACTCAGTGGCACAATGGCTGCAGCACCTACAATGGGTTGTGGGCTTCTGACGCAGTGGAAGGACCACCTTGCACCTCAGCCACCACACTGAGTCAGAAGCAGACACCCAGAACAGACAAAGGCACAGAAAAGAGGGGCCAGCTACTTCAGAAAGCTGACGGGTTAAACGAGACAATTTTGTCTCCACACAAAGCCCTGCAGGAACTGCAGCCCCTGAAACCTCAGCTGAAGGTTGCCGCTAGCGCTTGCCTGTGATTTAGGATGTACAGGACATATTCTGCCATTCAAGACATCTGTTTGCAAAGAAACAAAGACACTTTGTGTACAGATGTTGCTTCTTCCTGCAGACCTTTTCTTTTGCCAAATGAAAACAGATATCACGGCCAATTTTTTTTTCAAAGGAGAAAACCCGTTGCTCCAGCTAGTGAGCTTCTAGAGCACGAACACCAGAGAGACACCAGTGCAACCCCCAGCTTCAGTACGACTCCTTCTGCAGCCTCAGTGGAGCTCAAACACAACTCGAGGCACAAGTCACACTCAGCACTCCTGCGCAACTTCAGCAGGAGTTAACGGTTGGCAGCTCGGAAAAATCAGGCAAAACAGCTCAGGCAAACCCACATCTCGGAATCCAAACACATGGGAAGGACTACAAGACCTCTGATTTTCTTTTATTTCAGGGTTTGGGGAAAGGCTGTGTCTCACTTACCTTGAAGGTCATAATAAGATGAGTGAAATGAAACTCAGCCTCCAGGTTCAGCTGGATAGTCACGTTTTCCAAACCTAGAGGGCACAGAAAAGAGGCCGTTGCAGCCAACAACGACATCCACCAGCAGAGTTTTCCCAAAGCTGTTCTCCCCAGTGGCACAAAAACTCTTCTTCTCTGCCCCCTGGATCTGTTGTCAAAATGGGTCATCGCATTACTGAGGTACGGGGGAGACACCGAGGACTTGCTGAAGGCTGTATCATACGTGGGATTTCTGTATCACAGCCATCAAACACGACAGCCAAAGCGCGTGCCTGCATGTTGTTTCAGACTGCATAACACAGGTAACATCACTAGAGACAGGGTCAGGCTGGGGACTGCTGTGGGCTGGCTCCTGGTACCGAAGTACCCAGTGGCTGGTACAACTGGGGTTGCTGGGCTCAGATCTGCTGGGTGACCCATGCTGTCCTCACACACCGCAGCCTGTCTGGCAGCAACACAGGCACGAGCTCCTGCAGCCACAACCCCAGCACCGTCTCATCGATGGCTGGTGTTGGCTGTTTCCCACCTTTCCTCCCTAGCTCTGGCCTGTCCTGTCCATGTGGACACAGGAATAATTCCTTTATTGCATGGTTTTAAAACCCACCTTAAAGCAACTATCACAGCCCTGCTTTGTAACCACGAGAGCTAGGAAAGTGGTGAGAAGCAAAAGGTTTCCCAAATTGCTGTACAACTGTGTGTGGTCAAAGACTCTACACAGAAAGGAAGGAGCACAGTTACAAATACCATTTTGTCACGTGAAAAGCCCTCTCAGAACAGCTGGATAGTAATTACATTCTAGTTAGAAGCTAAAAAAATGCACCACAAGATTTACAGAGAGGAGGAAGGTTAGAAATGAAGATAACAAACCAACGAAGCGCCTACATTTTCGACCAGCTGCAGCACTACGTGTAGCGTGCAGCACTGGTCCCTGCTGCTCTATGCCTGAATAGAAGGAAACGTGAATTGGATAGAAAGAATCATTTGTTTTTTATTGTTGAAGGCCATTTTCATGACCTTATGAGCGAAGAACTTTTCTGTGTGAATGCTGCCAAGCTTGCTGCAAAAAGCATGTATTATTTGGAACACTCTGGGAGAGCCGTTCGAGACAAGCGGCTTGCTAAGCTGACCTAAATGGTTAACAAGGCTTCAGTGCAACCCCTTCTTTCCCAGGCTGCACAGGAGCTACATTTATTTTCACATATGGTAAGACAGCTACTGCCAAGGCATTTGCAGAAATCCCATCCCGGGATTTAAGGCTTCAGGGTAGGGCTGCTGAGAAAGCTCAGGGTCCCGTTTTGTGGACAAAGGCACCACAAAATCATAACCATAAAAGAGGAAGGATTCAAAAAAAAATAGAGGTAGGACACCAAACTAACATGCACGATTTTTTTTTCCACTGGCTGGCTGGCTTCTGGTGTGCATTTTACTCTTTGGTGTATGGATAGTGGAATTCAGGGAAAAGGCAGCTTACTGGGTAAGACACCCCTGGCTTTGCTCTCCTCGGGTAAGACAAGGAAACGGGAGGCGTGCAGGCAGAACGCAGCCCAAACCTTTTCCTTCCACACACTCCTTCCAGCACTGTGGCTGGGGAAACCCTGTGGTGCTTCCTTGGCAGCGCCGCTGTGCGATATTTACTCCTGGAAGACTGCTCAGCTCCCACTGCCCAAACATGAGGGAGACTTGGAGCCAGTGTGGGAAACTACTCTTCAGGAAACAGCTCTTGCAAAGTGGTGGGACAGCTCTTTCCAACACGCCCACAGGGCTGAGGCAGCTTCCTTACGGATTAAGGTCCGCTCCAGGGCACACAAAAGCAGCCAGTTTTACTCAGCCCTCCTCAAACAGCATGATCCTTCACAGGGCAGTAATCACCAGGCCAGAGCTAACAGCAAACTCACAGGTACCCTTAAACAAAAGGAGGGAAAGCAGCTTCCAGCCCTGGAAATAGCTCCCACACAACTCCTCGCCCCATACCATTTTCTGACTGCCACCAGAGCTTCAGGCGATTTGGATCGAACGTGGTGACAACATTTTCAATGCGATGGCTGTTAGGATTGAGAGTATCATGGAAGGGATCCTTGGAGTCACATGTGAAACATTTTTTGTCCTCCTGAAACAACAAAATAATTGGCATTACTGATTTTATCCATGGGGCCATAGTTGTTTCCTGAAGATAAGGGTATTTTCCACCCATATCACATTCCACTCATTTTGCCTGCAGGAGTCATCAAAGGTATTTTTTCATTCAAATGATAAAAGTGTATTTACCTTTATGAATTAATGCAAATTCCCAACTGGAAAATATGGCAGGAATTCCATAGGTTTTATTTTTAGGAGTAGAACGGCTTCTATTAAAATTGGTGTTTCAGGAAATCTCTTCCAGCCCACATGTTCTCCAGCAGAACTCAGAACCAAAGGCAGCACCTACAGCAAATCGCTGACCTGCTTCCACACGAAAGTACACGTGCAAGACTGCACCTTCAACAACTTGTGCAAGGTAACACTGGCTTTTGGGAGCTAGCCTGGAGATGGAGGGTCTCTGCATTAAGAGCGACCTCCAGCAAGGCTCAACACACATCAAGGGGCCATCAGTAATTCAATGTCCAAGACTTTTGGTGTAGGTTAACTTCACTCTGAATCCAGCTTGCCAAGGTCCTACCTCAACCTCGCAATCCCAAGCAATGCTCATAAACCAAGTCTGCACGCACTGGGATGAGTGCCCATGAAAAAAACCAGTTGGGTTCAAGACTGGCACGTGCTGTCTGGAAGAGCCAGATGCTTCTTCACCAGGAAGACAAAATCCCTATCACTATTATTATGATGAGCAATGCTACTCCTGGTGCCTAAACCTGCCACTTCCCAATTTCGCAAAATGGGATGAGAACCAAAGCAAAAGCGAGGCTTCTTGCCCAAACCATCTTGCAAGGCTTCTTGCCCAAACCATCTCACAGTTTGGCAGACTGGAGGAAGCAGAGGAGGTGCTCACTGCACCACAGTGAGAGAGCCGCTACACATCAGAAACTTTTCACTGTCAAAAGCTACACTGGCATCGTTCCTCCAGTGGGTTTATGAAGACCAAAAAAGTGAGGGCTGGCAGGTCTGTGCCACTCAGGTTTTATGTTTCACTGATTTTGGCCCAAGCCTGGTGATTCGCTTCACCCACCATCAGGTCCCAGAGACTCTTCCAGCAGTGAGCATGGCACGCGCAAGGATCTTGGGGAAGATGTCCCCTCCTGCCTGCTTCAGGGTCCTCTCACACACCACTATCTCATGCCAAGATTTGCTCTTTCTCTCATCAAAACTAAATCCTGGAAAGTTCAATCCTGCAAGGAGCTCATCATGACCAAGCCTCATGTTACTAGGAGTATTCTCAACACCTTCCCATGATTTCTTCAACATCACCTTCAGTTCAGAAGTAACCAGGGACATGTCAGTTACTGAACTGGGGCTATGAGACCAGAAATAAGGGCACTTGTGAACTTCTGAAGTGATGGTTTTTTACTATGGCACTTCGGCACTCTTCGAGACGAGGGAAGATAACTAAGTGCCTTCATTATTCTCTTCCACCAGAGATTCTAATGTTAAAAGTCAGTCCTGACACTGTCCCAAAATGTTCCAGCACACCTAAACCCTTGTTCACTTTAAACCAAGTATTAACTCTAGCAGACAGAGCAGCGCAGTAAAACTAAAGGTGGGGAAAAGACTTTGTTACTTCAAGGCTCAAACAGGCCAAGTGCTGCAGCCCCCCAGGCTAGGCTCCTCCTGCTTCCCGTGGTTTTTCTTCCAAGTGCCAGAATCCGTCCCTATTGTCTCAGCCGGAGATTATCCCCTTACTTTCAGTTCAACAGAGTTCTACTTTTAATTGATATTTTACTCCACCACCCCTCCCGTCTCAGAAATTCTAAGTTTGGCGGTGAGCTGCATCTGGCTTAAGAGCTTCGTGTCTTTCCACCAGATGTGCGAAACAGTCTTATTTGCATCTTTTCACTTGGAGACCATACAAATATAATTGCATTAAAGAAACGGCGGCCAAAACCCCACCCCGGGTCCTACAGCCCCTCTCAGTCCGGAAGCCGTCTAGACGGCTCGAAGTGAGTGGAAAATGCAGTATTAATTAAACCCACTGCGGCACATTCCTCCTGATTGACCTCGGCAAGGGGCTCCCTGCCTGCGGGTCGCTCCGACTGGCTGTGGGGTGCCGCAGAGGGACACGATGCGGAGACCTCCGCCCGCAACCCCCGCCGCCTCCTCACCACGCACCGCAGCCGAACGGGCTGCCGAGCCCCGCCGGGACCGAGCCCCGCCGGGACCGAGCCCCGCGGCCGGAAGGGTGCTCAGGCTGCCCTCCCGCCCCGTCGCGGGTCTCACCTGGAGGTGGCTGACAATGCAGTAGGGCTCGGGCTGCAGGAGCCCGCAGGTAGACGAGGCGGAGAGGCGGTCGGCGCGGCCGATGAGCAGGTCGCCGGTGGCGGGATAGCAGCTGCCCTCAGCGCAGCCGTAGCTGTACTCGGGCTCCTGCGCGGCCGCGGAGCTCAGCGCTGCAGAGAGGGGTGGGGGAGAAAAGCGGGAGCACAGTCAGGCTGGGACCCTGAGCAGCCCCGGCGGGCGCTGCAGTGGCTTGCCCGGGCCCCGTGCCCCGACGGCGGCAGGAGCGGGGCGGGAGTTACCGAGGCAGCAGCAGAGGTACAGCGGGAGGCGGCCCATGGCAGGCAGCGGGCACTAGCGGGACGGGACGAGGCACCGGCAGAACGAGGCTCTCGCTCAGCTCCCCGCCGCCGCCGCGGAACGTGACTCCGAGAGCTGGTCCACGCAGGCGCCACGACTCCCGGGGAGCGGCTCCGCGCCGCCGAGCGCCCCCGGCCCTCCTACTTCTCCGCCCTGCCGCCCCCGCAGAGCTGGGCCGGGCCGGGCCGGGGGAGTGCGGAGGCGCTGCCGTCGAGGCAGGGGAGGCCAGCCGCGAGGTGGAGCGGCCGGGGAGAGTGAGCCCGAGCCGCTGCGACCGAGGAGTTCCCAGCGCTACAGCCACCAGAGGTTGTGCCCCGCCACGCTGCTCCCCAGCTTCGGGCGTAGGGTCTGGGCAGGGTGCGGCAGTCGGGGCAGGGGGACTCACCGATGGGGTAGCCCCTTAACCCCTTACTCTGTCTGCGGGGAGACGGTGCGGGAATGGGGATTTTGCCCGCTGCCAGGGGTGCTGATGAGGCTGGGGTGGGTGGTGGCTGTAACACATCCACACTACGAAGGCTGAGACCCCGCGAGGGGCCCGGGTTTGGCAGCTGTCACGCACTGCTCAATGGCAGCCGGGGCACCGGTACCAACAGACGTCGCAGAGCCGTTCCTGGGGATGGTGGCTTTGCTGCCAGACATAGCTGTGACTGACACTGGTGTGGACAGAGGCCCGTAAAGCCCGGGCTGGCCACTGCCAGGCTGCATCGTTTTAGCAGGGACCATACGATGCTGCTGCCTTTCCCGGATGCTGGGGTGGCTGTGAGGGGTTAATGGCTGTTCTGGAGCTGCCCCCATGTTTCCAGCCTCCTGCTTCAGTTCCCTGGCCTTTGCCAGGTGATGTAGGAGCTTTGTTGGCTGGCAGCAGAGTTCCCTTGGAACCTTGGGGACAGGTTTGCTGGTAAATAACTGTTGAGGCGCAGGTACAAAGGATGGACACCTTTAAAGAGAGTGGCCCTGGCTGGGCAAAGGCTGGCACAGATGCCTGGGTTTATATATCTGAGCTTTGCCTGTGCACGTGCAACACATAAACTTGTGTAAATCTTTACCAGGTACCCGATGTCCCTCAAGAACACTTTGCCCTCACTATTTGCAGTGCCAGAGTGGAAACATTCTGTAGTCTGTCTGTACCAGCAAACCCCGCCGAGGTAGGTAAGTATGTTCATTCTCATTTTACAGACAGATAAGCAGAAACAGAGATACCAAGTGACTTGTCCTAAAGGTTAAACACCAGGTCTCACACATAACCCAGGAATCCCAGCTGAAGAACTCATGGGGCTGTTTCATTGAAGATACCCAGGAAATGAAACTATTTAAGCTGACAGGGACGGTTTTGCAATTATAAGCCTCTTCAGCAATTTGGTCTTCTAAACTCACAAACTCATTCTGTGTCAGAATCCCATCACATAAATCACAGCATAGCTTTGTTTTTAAGTTTTGTTTTCACAGTTCAACAAACATGTTTGTCCCTAACAGAAAATGTTTTACTCTGCTGCAGTTACAAACTCTGGTCTGTGGCAGGTAAGCAGCAGCATCACTCCATGGGCAAGGACAGAACATTTCTTTGCCACTAGGTTTTTTTCTGTTCCATATTTTCTTGTTTTATGTAGTTTATTTAGGTTTTATCTTTTTCCCCCCCGTTTTATAACCTCACAGAATTCTTATGCTTCCCTAAGGCTTGTAATGGGATAAAGCTGCTCTCTGGAGCTCCTTGCCCCAGTGGTTCATGCCATGCTAGGGACAACCTGACAATGAGCCACATTCCAGCCTGGGGTGACTCTCCTGCATTAGAGATTGAGTTGGAGCTGCAGCCGCAGACTGTCACCCGTGACTTTCAACCAAAAGTAGCCAAACCCACCAGCACTCACAGTGGAGGTAATTTGATGCAGTGAACTTGTTTGTCTGTGTCTCTCGGCAGTGCTTGTGAGCAAATAGTGAGTGGGAGTATTTTAATTTGATTCTTCAAATGATAAAAATTCAGGTCTGTGTTATGTCCTGTCCTTGTGGTTGATGAAGCAAGTTTACAGTCCTGGGGTGTCTGTGTTTGTACTGGGTTGAAAGTCTTTAAAAAAACCAAGATTTCAGAATTTGACCTCAGTGGGACCCACTAGATCACCTGTGATCTTGCTGCACTGCAGTGATTGAAATGCAGCCGACCAGATAATTTTTGAAGAAATGTATCTTTGGTTATATGTGGGTTGGGTGAAGTGGGTTTTGCATTTTAATTAATGTCACCGAAGTCAAAATGCTTTACAGCAAAATGCTGATCTCAGCATTGTTTCCCAAGACACAGTTTTCTGAAGCCCACAAGATGGGGGAACCAAGTACAGGTATTTTTGATCCAGACGCAGCATTTCCCCCCACATTAACTTTGCAAGAATAGTTTTGAAGTTTTTGGCCTCTTCCAATGGGGAATGCTGCACAGCTGTGAACCTGAGAAGCTGTCACAGGATGGGTTCCGTGATCCGGTGAGATTTGCTTGCTTTGTGCATCTGAGCATGCTTGGAGGAAGGCAGGGGAGGAAAGACTTCACGCTGGCTTTCTTCTTCCTGTTTGCATTTTCCTTCCACTGATTTCTGTTCCCCCCCCCCCATGTGCACATCTCCCCTCTAAGCTTGTGTAACTGCATCTGTGTTTGCAGACTTCTCATCCTTGCGACTTGTCAAAAGCCATATGGCAGCTCTCACAGTGGATTTTAGACAGAAATTCTCTTTCAGCTTTCTCTTTGAAAATTCGGATTTTTAAAGATGTGAGTGAGATGATTTGGGTTTATCTGCAGTTGGGAATTCCAGCACTTCAGTTTGCCTGTTTAAGATGCAGTGCATCAGGGTGAAAACCTGAAGGACATCCTTCTTTACCTGGAGACCCACTTGTGAGCTGCTGGTTGAATTGTGTGCTCCAGGCAAAACAGAGATGCTCGATTTCATTAGGGCAATGTCAGTCTAGTTACACTTGACTGAAGAGTAAGTATCACAGTATTACCAAGGTTGGAAGAGACCTCATAGATCATCAAGTCCAACCTGTCACCACAGAGCTCAAGGCTAGACCATGGCACCAAGTGCCACGTCCAATCCTGCCTTGAACAGCTCCAGAGTTGGCGACTCCACCACCTCCCTGGGCAGGCCATTCCAGTGGCCAATGACTCTCTCAGTGAAGAACTTTCTCCTCACCTCAAGCCTCAATTTCCCCTGGTGTAGCTTGAGGCTGTGTCCTTGAGCTTGTTCTGGTGCTGGCTGCCTGAGAGAAGAGAGCAACCTCCTCCTGGCCACAACCACCCCTCAGGTAGTTGTGATAGACTGATTATAGCCTATCAATTTACAAAGGAGCCTCACACTTCACGATGATAAAGTGCTAAAATTCAGAAAATGCTAACCCACAAATTACACCTGTGCCTGTATTCAGGTGTCTTTTTTAGGATATAACAAAGTTATCATTTGATTCCATCATTTTCACAAAAGAAGTTATTGTCTGGGTAATGGCACATCGCACACTGTCCTGGAGCACAGCTGGTTTGAGTTAGAGGAGTATCTCTGAAATCTCATGCCTGCAGTTCCCACTCTCCATCCCCTACAAATGCTACTTTAGCTCTTCTAAACAGAGTGCTAATCATGAAGAGTTTACCTCGGTTGGGTTGAAACAATGCCAGCTTTTAGATAAGGATTGGGCATTGCTGGTGTGAAAACAAGTAAATACTAAGAGCTCTGTATTCCTCCAGTGTTCCCCCTTCCACAGGCATGGGTCAGGGCTGCTCCCGAGCTTCTCCATCCCAGCTAAATGAAGTCCATGATGTATGTTCACTCTGGAACAGTGCAGCCAGGAATGAGACAACTGGTTTCAAGTGAGGAAAAGCCATTGAGAGTTTATGCAGTGTCCTGTATGTATACTGAGAGGGTGGGATTTTGAAATTGACGTGTAGCTGCCTTCAGTCTTTCTAAAATGTTTAGGACTTCTGTGGCATTTACTTAGCCCCAGTCTCCTTTATATTAAAAACCCCCTAAAATTTAGAACAATTTCTGTATTCTTTATGGTTACAAGAAACTCCTGAATGAACTCTTGTCTTCTGTGAAATGCTGGTGTGGGAGAAGAGCTAGAGAAACTGTTTGACAACATTTGTGGTTCTTTAGATTCAGTGCTTAAACCTAAGAGCTGATGTTGTTGGTTGCATTAACAACAGATGTGGGGAAGCCACTTACAAGCATAGAAAAAAGGCAAAGGCATTGCCAGGAAGAATTTGGAAGCTGTGTTCAGCTTTAAGCATCTGTGCACTGCCATCCAGTGGGCAATGGGGAATTGGGTCTTTGTCGCCCACCTCTAGTGGCCCAGCACTGCTCAGAGCTACTGTCCATCGTTTTCAGTGAACATCGGGGCAACACCTTATTGTCAGGGGTTCTTGGTTCCCCCAGCTCTGTCTCAGTGAAGAGATGGGAATAGAGGAGTGATGCTGTCAGCAGGGATGGCTGACATCCTACAGAATCCTGCTGCTTCACCTGCATCGCCCCCTTCCAGTCTGTGCAGGCCCCTTGTGGAGCTGGGTTCAGTAGAAGACACATGGTGTTGGGAGTCTGTCTTTGAGGCATTCACTTGCACCTTTCTGAGCAATCCTTTTGCATTTCCAATCTCTCCAGCAAGACCTAGGCTATGGACAGGAGTGTATTATAGAGCTCCCTCAAAGACTACATCTCGATTACTTAATCAACAAGTTTACTAAAAGATACTTCCTATTTCCATAGAAACCCAACTGGACCAAAATACCCAAAGAGTTACATTATTCACCATGCCAAAATACTATAGGCACCTTCAGATGTGCTTACAGAGGAGAGACTGCTGTGTTGGGAAGCTCAGGAGTTGGTAAGTGCTGAGGCTTCAGTTGCATTTTGGCAGAAGGTCTGTTCAGACCCTAACTTTTGCACGTTGCATACTTGCTTTCCTGCTCCGTGATTTCATTTCTGATGGCTATCACTTGTTCCTCTAGTTGTCTCAATTGCTCTGCCTTGTCTTGTTTGGTTTGATCCAGGTCACGAAGCTTCCTCTCCAAATCTGGAAGAGTAAGAGAAATGCAGCAAAGCTCATATTAATTGTGAAAGTAAAAGCAGGAATTAACAGCAGAACTGTTAATTGCTTTTCCCAGTAATTTTAGTGGCAATAAGCTCATTTCAAATGAGTAATGTTATATAGGCAGCTGGGGGGAAAATGCTGGTGTCTGGACAGTGAGAGAAACATGACAGCCTTAAATAAATGAATTCCTCAGCATGTGCTTTTGTCCCTCACTAGGATGGGGCAGGACATGGAGCTCTGAATTCAAGAGCTGTTTTAAATGGAAACAGAGGCAGTGTGTTGTCCAGTGATGTGTGAAGCCTAGGCAGTTTGAGCGTAATGGGCTTAGCTCTTGCTCACTTACAGGAATGCTGTCTGTGAAGTGACACCAATGTAAACATACTGGTAATGAGGTAAAACCACACTATTCCCTGCCCTGCCTGTTTTCAACCCACTTATCATCTGGGCATTTAGAGTGACTGGGATGCTTCTGCTGCTTCTCCTCAAGCTGCAGGCAGGTATATGCTTGAAATACAAAGAATTTTCTCCTGGGATAGTTTCAGTTTTGCTCACGTTGTGTGGCATTTTCATATGCTGAGCCTGGCAGGATCCTAGGCTCAAGAATTCACAGTGGGAATGCCCAGACCTTCACTACAAGCAGAATTTGGTTCCCAGTTACATGAGATGTGCTCCCTTGGTTGACCCTCTAAACCCACCCAAGGGGCTGTGCGAGGACTGATGCTTGTACAGCCACAGAAGCCACAGTCTCTGCTGCCCATGACCCCTCTGCCTCCCAGCCATGGTCCTGCAGGTCCAGGACATGGAGGCTTCAATTTCCACAAGGTGATATTTGTACCTAGTTTGTTCTGACACTATTCAGAGATGTCTGCAGGGGAACAAGTGTGGACTGATGAAAAACAGCTACCCTGCAGCTCTGTAACACAATTAATTGCTCAGGTGATGTAAGCAAAGACAAGGTGCAGAGGAGAGTCTTAAGGTCCAGGTCCTTGAAGTACGTGCATAAATCAGCATTTCCAGACAAATCTACAACCCAGCTTTACACACATTTTGCATTGTCCTGTTTTTAGGCTGTTTGAGACAAAATCACAGCAAGTCCCTGTGTAGGTACTTAAACTATTTACACTGACCAGTTCATGTCAGCAAAAGTACATAAGTGAAATCAATTAAACTGCTTTTAGACAGGTTTGGGATTTTCACCAGTTACATTGTTTTAAACCCTGTTTCAGGTGAACCTAGTCTGTTAGTGCCTGTGGGCAGGGACTTGAGTTTAATTTGTCACCATTTTCACCACTCGTGATGGAAATGAAGAATAACCACCTGTTATTCTTTTAGCTTTTTTTTCAATCTCTTCTGCCAGTTTTTCTGCTTCTTCTGTCATCCGCTTGACTTTTTCTAGTGTTACGTTGGGGGGTCCTTGGACATTTAGCCTTTCTTGAAGAACACTGTACTTTCTTTTAATGCCAGAAAATTCCTGTAACAAAATGCCATGACTTAGTTGAAGAGCATCTCATAATTGGTCTGGCATGCTGAAGGAGATTTTTGTACTTTTTTGAATATCCTCTTTGAACCAAACTTTAAATCTTTCAATCTTAAAACCCCCTCTATCCATAACGAATGTACATTGAACAAAACATTTTGCAAAACCTGATCAAAATTAATAGAAACAGATTGCCAGTGGAGAAATTGAAAGGGAGAGAGTATGTAAAGAAAATACTATTTAAGATTTTTAAAGCTTACACTGTTTTTACTAATTTGATAAGGCTTTTCTATGAATTTCACTTTGCCATGAGGTTTAATTAAAATTTAATGAATGATCTAGACCAACACTGGGTTTTTTTACATTTTTGGCTCTAGTAATAGTTACTGGCTAATGCATTCTGTGCTGATTCAGGTTGAGATTGCAGTTTAGATTTCAGCTAGGTTTCTTATAACCTAGAAGCTTGGTCATGCTCCAAGCTTGTGCTGTAGGTGCCTGGTTCTCCTCACAAATTTCTGTGTTCTCAAAAACTAGAGCTACTGAAAAGCACGCAGCCAACTCAAAACGCCAAGTAACTCCCACAGCAGCTTCCTCTGAAGGAGAATGGCATGGGATGAATGGCCAAGCTGCTTCCATCGCTCTCATATTTTAATATCTGTGCTTTGTTGTGTTTACTGGTGCTCATGGTGACTACAAGTCTTATGCACAGTGCAAGGAAAAATGTCACCAAGTGGCCAGAGAAATGTGTATTTTTTTCTTTCATTCAAGCAAACAGAAGTGTTATATGCCAGAAGCTTTAAAATAAAAAAGAAATTATTCTTAACTTGTGACATTTTACACTGCATGGCATAAGGGAAATGTTAACAGCTCTAAGAACAGAGTAACCAGATTACACTTCTGAATCAAAATACTGTTAAACATAGGAGGAATGTTATTTCCCTTAACACATGACAGAAAGACTTACATGATCAATATTCTGGGCTTGCCTGCATGCTGCTTCTGCCTCTGCTTTTGACTTTATAGCTTGATCCTTGTTCATCTGCATTTTTGCCTTTAATGTGGAAATTTCGCCTTCCATCTCAGACTGTTTTGCTGACAAGCTGTTTAGTTCATCCTCTGTCTTGTTCACTCGGTTTGCAGCCTAAAACAGAGCAATTGAAGTCTGTGGTTTCTTACACAATGTCCATCCAGCTTGCAGGGGGTAGTAATGAAGGAGAGTAATGTTAATTTATGAAGAAGACACCCCTAAACATTATTGATTCATCGTTATATCTGCACCATATTCTGGCTGTATTTATTGAAGTTTGCATTAAGGAAACTTTGAGGTGAAGTATCTTTTTCTAAAACATATGTAGTAGAAAAAGTATTTTGTAGAATCATAGAAAGGTACTGGTTGAAAGGGACCTTGGGAGATTGTCTAGTCTAACCCCCCAAACCCCCATTTATAGCAATATACCTGTGAGATTTGTGTTCTGATGCCTTCTATCTCTTCATTTAATTCTATGAAGGTACTTTTGGAGCGTCCTTGGGACTTCACAATATTCCTGAGTTTACTGTTAATTCTGTCCACAGGTGGAAGAGCTTTAGCTGCTTTGCTGAAATGGGAAAATGGAAATGTGAGCAGTATTGTTCAAGTTGTGGTTCATAAGAAACTCATGTGGGAACACATGAGCTATGGTATTAAAGGTAAGGAACACTCCCAGGTAAACATATTTTCTCTCTTCACAATTCTTACTGGTTCTTTCTCACCCATAGTTAACCTTCCAGTGAATCAAATGTCATACTCCACTAGGTTCAACAAAGAATTCAGTAGCTGTTTTCACAGAACATTAGGGATTGGAAGGGACCTTGAAAGATCATCTAGTCCAATTCCCCTGACACAGCAGGATCACCTAGACAAAGTCACACAGGAACACATCCAGGCAGGTTTTAAACATCTCCAGAGAAGGAGACTGCACAACCGCCCTGGGCAGTCTGTTCCAGTGCTCTGTCACCCTCACCGTGAAGAAGTTCCTTCTCATATTTATACAAAACCTCCTCTGTTCCAGCTCACACCCATTGCCCCTTGTCCTATCACTACATGACACTGAGAAGAGCCTGGCTCCATCCTCCTGACACCCATCCTTCACATATTTAGAAACATTAATGAGTCACCCCTCAGTCTCCTCTCTCCAAGCTAAAGAGACCCAGCTCCCTCAGCCTTTCCTCATCAGGGAGGTGTTCTACTCCCTTCATCATCTTTGTGGCTCTGCACTGAACTCTCTCCAGCAGTTCTATATCCTTCTTGAACTGAGGGGCCCAGAACTAGACACAATATTCCAAATGTGTTCTCACCAGGGCAGAGTAGAGGGGGAGGAGAACCTCTCTCAATCTGCTAGCCAGCCCCCTTCTGATCCACCCCAGGATGCCATTGGCCTTCTTGGCCACAAGGGCACATTGCTGGCTCATGGTCATCCTGCTGTCCACCAGGACCCCCAGGTCTCTTTCTCCTACACTGCTCTCCAACAGGTCTGTCCCCAATCTGTACTGGTACCTGGGGTTGTTCTTGCCCAGATGCAGGAGTCTACACTTGCCCTTGTTATATTTCATTACATTTCTCTCTGCCCAGCTCTTCAGCCTGTCCATTGTCTTGCTGAATGGCATCACAGCCTGCTGGGGTGTCAGCCACTCCTCCCAGCTTTGTCTCATCAGCAAGTTTGCTGACAGTGCATGCTCATCGCTCATCAGAGTCATTAATGAATGGATTGAATAGCACTGGTCCCAGTACTGACCCTTGGGGGTCTTCACTAGATACAGGCCTCCAACTAGACTGTCCCATTGATCACTATGCTCTGGCTTCTATCCTGCAGCCAGTTCATAATCCACCTCATGACCCTGTTGTCAAGACCACACTGCTTCAGTTTGGCTGTGAGGATGTTGTGTGAGACTGTGTCAAATGCCTTAAAGTCAAGACAGACCACATCCACTGCTTTGCCATCATCTATCCACCTGGTTATATCCTCATAAAAGGTTATCAGGTTGGTCAATCATGATTTCCCTTTGNGGCTTCTATCCTGCAGCCAGTTCATAATCCACCTCATGACCCTGTTGTCAAGACCACACTGCTTCAGTTTGGCTGTGAGGATGTTGTGTGAGACTGTGTCAAATGCCTTAAAGTCAAGACAGACCACATCCACTGCTTTGCCATCATCTATCCACCTGGTTATATCCTCATAAAAGGTTATCAGGTTGGTCAATCATGATTTCCCTTTGGTAAAGCCATGCTGACTGTCCCTTATGACCCTCTTGTCCTTGATGTGCCTACAGATGGTGTCAAGGATAAATTGTTCCATCACCTTTCCTGGGAGGGAGGTGAGGCTGACTGGTCTATAGTTACTTGAGTCTTCCTTCTTACCCTTTTGAAGATTGGAGTGACATTTGCTATCCTCCAGTCCCCAGGCACCTCTCCTGATCCCCATGACTTAGCAAAGATGATGGAGAGTGGCCTAGCAATGACTTACACTGTCTCCCTTAGCACTTGCAGGTGCATCCCATCGATTTATATACATCCAGATTGCTCAATTTAACCCTAACCCAGTCGTAATCATCCAGGGCAAACTCATTATTTGTCCCAACTGCCTCTGGGGCCTCAGCAGTCAGGGGCTTGATGTCAGGACAGCCCCCAGAATTATAGACAGAGGCAAAGAAGGTGTTCAGTAGCTCTGCTTTCTTTGTATCCTCTGTCTTCAGGGCACGCACTTCATTCAGCAGGGGGCCTACATTGCCTCTAGGTTTAGTTTTACCTGCAATGTATTTGAAGAAGCCCTTTCTGTTGCCCTTGACCTCTCTTGCATAGTTTAATTTGATGGAGACCTTGGCTTTCTTAGTTGCATCCCTACATTCTCTCACCAGAGCCTTTTAATCATCCCAAGTGGCCACCCCCTCCTTCCATGACCTTCCATGACTTTCTTCTTCCTCTTCAGTTTGCCCAGCAGCTCCCTGTTTAACCACACCGGTTTTCTGGCTCCCTTCCTTGACTTCCTACCTGTTCGAATGCTCTGATCTTGGGCTTCAAAGAAGTGGTCTTGGAATGTTAACCAATTATCTTGGGTCCCTTTACCTGCCAGTACCCTGTCCCATGGGATTTTCCCTAGCAATTGCTTGAAAAGGCCAAAGTTGGCTCTCCTGAGGTTGTGAATCTGTTCCTGCCACACGAGATCCTCAACTCCTCCATCCCATGGTCACTGCACCCAAGGCTGCCCTCAACCTTCACTTCTTCAACCAGACCCTCCTTGTTGGTGAGTACAAGATCCAGCAGTGCTCCTGACCTAGTGGGTCCTCCACCATTTGCATCAGCAAGTTGTCACCAGTGCACTGGAGGAACCTCCTGGACTGCAGATGACTGGCTGAGTAGGTCTTCCAGCAAATATCAGGGAAGGTAAAATCTCCCATGAAAACCAGGGCCTGTAGTTGTGAGACTGCTGCCAGCTGGCTGCAGAAGGCTTCATCAACTTCCTCACTCTGATCTAGAGGTCTGTAACAAACACCCACAACAGTGTCACCCATGCCAGCCTGCCCCTTAATCCGCACCCACAAACTCTCAACTCTCTCTTCATCCGCCCCTGGACAGAACTCAATACTTTCCTGTTGCTCTTTCACATATAGAGCTCCTCCACCACCTCACTTTGCTGATCTGTCCCTCCTGAGATGGGCACAGCTGTTCATGGTCAGATTCCAGTCATGCAAGCTGTCTCACCGTGTCATTGCCACCAGATCATAATCACCTGACTGGACACACGTGCATTGGTGTACAGGCATTTCAGGGAGCGAGCTGAGCACTCCAGTTTCACCGTAGGACAGTGGGAGACCTCATGGTCTTTATCAATAGCAGAGCGCTGCCTCACTGTTGCCCACCAAGCAATAATCCCACCCTGCTTCAAATCTAGTTTCAAGCCCTCTGAATGAGCCCTGCCAATTCTTGTTCCAGAACTGTTTTTCCCCCTGTGCAACTGTCAGGTTTGGTAACGAGCCATTATCAAGGAACCCAGAGCCCTGTCTATGTTTTGGCCTCTGACTCTGCGGGCAGAGGAGCCACCAGCTAGTGAGACCTGCCTCCTTGCAACATGTTTTCTCCCACAGCTCAAGTGGTCACGGCTTGTTAGTGCTGTAGAGGCCCTGGGGAAATGGCAAACTGAAATCTGCCATCATTTGAACCTTACCTCCAGTGTTAGTGGATATTGCCTAGGCTTTGGAGCAGTCCTACCATGCACCATGCCACCCCAGCTGGAGTTGGCGCATCAGTATGAGAACATCCTACTTACTTGGCTTCTTGTGCCTCTACCAGCAGCATCTGAGCCTCCTCACTTTTTCTGTTTCTCTTATTTTCGTTGAGTTTATGCTTCTTGCAGTGGTTCATAATGATCCTGATTTTGCCAAGCATGGCCATGAGCTCTTGTGGAGTCAAGGGAAGGTTTATTTGCAGAACGTAATTTGCGACCTTCTCAATGTCTTCTGGAGGCACACTCTCATCTGCAACAGAAACAGAGCTGTGGGTATCCGGAAGCATCTCTTTTCTCCCAGTGAAATATAAATTATCATTACGGCTGCCTACTCTTTGAGTTATGTGGGAGAACAAAGCTGTCTTGCACAGCAAGAGGCTAAGAGAATTATCTCCAACATGTTGTAATTTAATACTATGCTTCCAGGTACTGCTGTTAGTGGTGTTAGAACTGGTTAAAATGAGGATTTGAACCCATTTTGAACTGGGTTATTAAAATTCTGATGTAGAACTCGGTTCACAGAGAGTTTTAAATTGGTGCACCTCACAGCTAGATGTGTCAGAGCCTGTTTCTCCCTTGGCCCCCAGATCAAAGTGGTACTGGGGAGACTGCGGTGCAAATGGAGCATTCCAAGCCAGCTGCTGGGTGTAATCCCTTTCCTGGAGTTGCCACAATATACAAATCCAGAAGTGGTTCCTTCATGGATTAATGAGTAAGGGAACTGGGTTCAGACTCAGCTAGGTTGGAAATTTACAGGAAAAACATATTTGGGCTCCCCTTACAAATGAACCCGTCCTAGTTCTTTCCTAAGAGGAACAAACATAACAGAGTTGGAATAGTCAACGCCTTGTGAAGTCTCATGATCACGTCAGTTTGCTGCTCACTTCCCTTCATAGACAAGACCTTGAGTGATAAAACAGTTGAAACATACTACATGTTTGTGCTAACACTCCAAAGTAACTCACCAAGAATGCAATGGAAGACATTTACTGTGCAAACAGCAGTGCATTCCTGAGAGCTGTTTTCTGTAGAAATATATTAATCTAAAGTTGTCATTCCAGTCAATGTGGAGCACAGCAGATTTAATGTAGCTGTACATATCTGGGCTGTTACTGTTCATAAACTTCAGTTTACAAAAGGAAAAATAATGCAAATGTGCTTTTACAGTTGTCAGTAAATGGTGTTTATCTACTAAGACACATAAAAGAAGAGCCAAAGGTGGAATTAACAATTGCTGCAAAATAAAAATCTCAGGAAGTTAAGGACTTGAATGGAATTCTTCTTCCATTAAATAACATAATTCTTCTTCCAATAAAATAACACAAACATTTCCAAATGAAGGAAAACCTCTGTCTTCTACATCAATGTGAATGTAGAGGTATGAATGCCAAAGGATTGCCAGTATTCAATCCTTAGAAACTTATGGGATGAGCTACACTCAAGTAATTAAAAAAATCCTGCCACATTTGGACTACTTTGATGTGTACAGGTAAATAAGAATCTGTTTCTTACAGCATTTTTCTGCAACTGCGAGAGTGGAAGAAGTTGTAGGGCATATGTGGTTATTTTGTTTAGGGTTGTTTGGGGTTTTTTTTGAGAGCTGTGAAGTTCTATCAAAATCCTTTGATTCCTGCAGTTGCAGCTTTATGGAGACGATGGAGTGGTATGTGTACTAATTCCCACGCTCCCTACAGAGAGCCTCTATTTATGGGGCCGGGAAGAAGAGGTTGGAATAACAATTTGAGGATGTGTTGGACATGCCTAGCCATTATATATGGTATGAAATTATCTTAGCAGTCTGAGAAGCCAGGAACTGAGGGAGTTACTTGCATGCTTCAGATTAAGCACATTAATAAAAGAGGACGATGAGAGCATAACAGATCTACTGGAACATGAATACAAAGTATTGTTACCTGGGAGAAAGAAGCACTAGAAAAAAGGGGTTGAGAAAGGTTGCACGGATCAAAAGGTAGACAAGAAATGTCCCATGTATAAAGCTAGATAATTTTCTGGCCATCTCTTGTGCTATATTGGAACATATATGAAAAATGAATCAAGAAGAACTTTGCATATTTACCTAACAAGAAGTGTTTTACTTTTCGAATGAACTCCTTGGTGATGTCTTGGTCAACTTCAGTTTGATTCTTAGTCCTCTCCAGTTGCTCATTAAGTTGTGAGCCTCTTGACTTGCTGTCTTCTGCCATTTTTCTAATGCTTTCAACCTGGAAATATGATTAGAAATAACAATGTCATTTTATGGAGGTTGCCTACCTTTACTTGGCAGGTTGAGGTCTGGTACAGTAGTTTTTTATCCAGCCTCAGCTGCAATCACCTGTTGAGACTTTGAAAAGCAGGAGGAGACCTCTTTGGGGAGCTCCAGAAGTTGTTATGTCATGGCCTTCATTTAGCCTTAGAAAAAGCCTAAACCAAACATTTTTTTCCTTCCAAAATCACTGCTAAAACACAGGTCTTCTGTTTCTAAAGCAAGGTGCTGACTTACTTTTCAGCGCAGTCCTGCAGCACATCAGTGATCAGACTGAGTATAAAAAAGGCACACAATTTCATTTGCCTTTCATGTTGGGCTTGCTATTAAAAATATTAAAAATACACTTAACAGGACACAAATAGGGAACGTAAAGTTTAAGACATGTCTTTTAAGTTCCATGTTGCCATTAAATTAGTATTCTTCATAATTTAAATGAGAGCTTTAGAAAAATCATTGAATTCCAACAGTATTTTGCTTTACTGGTGGCTATACTTTGTCTTGATGAAGTGCAAAGATACTGCCTCTCCCTGGTCTGCAGAGGGAAGAGATTTGCTGTTTCCCTGTGCAGTGAAAAAAACAGTGATGTTTTTTACTTGTGAAACATCTCAGAATATTTCACTCATCACAGAGCTGCCTGAGGCTTGTGAGCGCCAAAGACAATGTCCCAGAAGCCAGGTGCCCACCATCTGGGCTGCCTTTTGCTGCTGTCCCTCTGTGTTCTGAGGCCCCACACATATGCCCCCTCTCACCCTGACTGCTCACTTCTAAACCCATTCTAAACATGATGCAGTGTCCTGCATTTTAAAAAGAGGAAATAAATGCCCAGGCACCCTGCAGGGACAGGACAAAGCCACAACAGAATTACATTTCTGTCGGAAAATGTGTTTTGCAATGACTGTAACAGGCATCATCTCTTACTGTTAATAGGAATAGTCTTTACTGGTGTTTTGGGATTTGCCTCTTTTATTTCCCTGGCACATACTGCATTGGCTATGCTTTGCTTGACTTATTTTTCACTGCTACTGTGTGGTAGAACTGACTACTTGATGCCCTTCTAAAAATCACCAGAAGCAGAAAAGCTTAGTCTTTGAATTACTTGCAGAAATTCTTTAGTGTCAAACATAAGAGTAGTATGAAGTTGTATAAATAGAGACTAATGCTGTGTACAGCCTTAATCTCATTGCAGTTGACACAGACCATACTCAGGCTACTGAGAAATGGTGCAAATTTTACTAATAAAAACATTCTATGATAGACAATACTAGCCTGATGCCATCAACTTCTACAGCACATGGCCCCATGACCCATGAGATCTTGGCTGCTGTGGGGAAGAGGAAGGCATAGCCAGAGCCAAAAATGAGCTTCTAAATCTTATCCTAATCTATTCATTAATGACTCTGATGAGGGATGAGCATACACTGTCAGCAAACTTGCTGATGA
>VXBP01006401.1:951-85352 GCA_013400115.1 Rhinopomastus cyanomelas | reverse complement strand
CTAAATATGTGAAGGATGGGTGTCAGGAGGATGGAGCCAGGCTCTGCTCAGTGTCATCTAATGATAGGACAAGGGGCAATGGGTGTAAGCTGGAACATAGGAGGTAATATGAGAAGGAACTTCTTCCCAGTGAGGGTGACAGAGCACTGGAACAGGCTGCCCAGGGAGGTTGTGGAGTCTCCTTCTCTGGAGATGTTTAAGACCCGCCTGGATGCGTTCCTGTGTGACTTGGTCTAGGTGATCCTGCTGTGTCAGGGGGATTGGACTAGATGATCTTTCAAGGTCCCTTCCAATCCCTAATGTTCTGTGATTCTGTGAAATGGAGCTTTGATGGACAGCACCTGAGTCTCAGGTTCCCGTAGCTGAATTGTCAAGTTATTTAGCAGCATAGCAGTCTCCTCAGCTTTCACGAAGGCATCAGTGGAGAAAGGAAGAGCTCCACTGCAGTCTGAGCCATCACACCGCCTAAGTCCGTGTCTGGCTAAGCACAAAGCTCCCCCACAGGCTTCTGTGTCACAGGGCTGGTCTCCTGGCACACCACAGATCTGCAAGAAGGAAGATGCTTATGTCAGGCCTCTATCTAGGGCCTCAGATACACTCCTGGGTGAAGGAAGATGTTTGATATCATTATGAACATTCAATATAAAATAAGATTTTCCAAAAGAGATGCTCTGGACCTGAGTGTCACTGCCAGTTACATGTCCCCTTTGAGGAACTGCAATGGTTGCCCATGGTTCCAACCATCCTTGCAGGAGACACGTATTGGGCTCCACAAGTTGCACTAAGACTCTTGCTTCACTTCTCGTTGGCAAGAGGGCTGAAATTGTCCCCCCTGGCCATATCCAGCCCACAGGCCAATGACTTTTCTAAAGGATCAGTTTACCTCTCACACAACATGGTACCACGTCTAGCCCTCCGTACAGAGGTGTTGAGTCTGAAGGCCTGAATGGGTGATCTCTTTCAGATGTGGCAGGATTGGCCAAAGGTGCTGTCAGGTATTTACTACTGTGCTGCAGAAGAACAGTTGTTCTTTCCACATTGATGCAAAGGGTACCTGACCACTCCCCATCCACTTCAGGGAAAAGTTTCTCTGCTTAGTTTCACTTAGTGATGGAGGAGGTTAGGGTTAATCTGTCTGAATTTACACTCATGTCCCCTTGAGACTAGAAGGTGCTTAAACAGTTCTTTGTGCTAGCTCTGCCCTGGGAACGATGGCTTCCAGAAGGGTGGTAGTAACCAGAGCTGAGAAGCGCGGCTGTTTCTGATGTGACCGCACGTCTCTGCCAGGGAAGCATATTTTTCCAGCTGTAAAAATGTGTGTAAGCACCACTTTAAAATAAACCTACAAACAGCATCAAAAAATAGATTTCTGTTTAGCTCCCATTCAGCAATCACAGCGCTTACCTTTTCTTTCAAGTTCTGAATGTCAGGGCTCTTGATCGTCTTGAGCTGTTCCAGCAGACTGCTGGATTTCAAGGCCTGATGGCCCAGCAAGGTGAGCGTGTGGCTCCTGGTGCGCTCCAAGTACCTTACAGTAGGTGTTGTCCCACTGATTGTCTCTTCTGCCAGCAATGATACTTCATAGTGTTTCCTAATGTTGCTGATAGCCTCTGTGGCAACAGAAACTGAGTTTAGTACGGCCTGCACTTCCATTGAATTTAATTCATCTGTTTACTGGAATTGTGGACAAATGGTGAGTGACAGTTTGTTACTGTGGGACAGGAGCTGTGTTTTCCTCAGTCAAGCTTTTTAATCCTTTACTCAGACATTTGTCAAACAGGAATAATTATTGATATTTATAAAACCTGCTAAAATAGATGCAAATACAGTTGATCTTAGGTTATTCCTCAGAGTCCAAGGTGTATGAGAAGTCAACAGAAGACAGAAAAGTATGAAGAGGATCCCATTAATGACATAAACTGATCATGTATTGCTGCAATTTCTGATTTGATAAAACCTGTGAAATGATCAACTCTCTGATTTGTGACTCAGGACAGCATTTGTCTTGTCTGCTCAGCATTGCACCCAAGAGTTAAATGGTCTGTTGAACTGAGGCCAAAATTTAGATTACATATGGGAATTCATGAGTTTTCTCTGGCCCTGGAAAAATCCAATTTCAGGGTTGATGCCTTAACAAAAAAAGCATTTCTATGATACGCCTGTAGGCCAGGCAAAAAATACTTTCCAGCAAGAGTTTTCTTGTTTGCTTAGTGCAAGTGTTCCCTTAAGCAAGGTTGGAGAATATGACATTCTTTTGCAGATTAATAGCCTAAGGAAGGGCCTCCGGACTTTTGCAAAACATGTAATTTAAAGCTGCTGCTGTTGAGGCTTCCCCCAGCCTCCAGAGAACCCAACATTCTCTCCAGATCCCCAGGCAGAAGTATGTGTAATGAGCCAGAACTGATGTGTCGGCAGTGAGAAAGCATCAGAGGTCACTGATTAACATCCTGCTTTGTGCTGGTAACTGACTCAGTTACTAGTTGAAGTCAATGACAGGGCACTCATCAAGTCTGTGTGCTTTGAATCAGACTAAAGTCCTTGGCCTTGCACTGATTGAAGCTGAACAATGTTTTGCTACTGTGGAACAAGAATTTTTTATTTTATCTTGGAAAAAATGTAGAGTTTAAAGTTAGCTCCTTATACAACATACCTGGCAGAAGGCTGCTATATCTTGGTAGCTAAGCCAGAGAATGTTTTCCAGGCAATGATTCCATCACAGGAATATTTTGCAGTGGTTCAGCTCTCCATTAAGTGGCCCAAAAGCATTTTTCATGCTTGATTTATAATGAAGCTGTAGAGCTTCCAAGTTCCTTTATGTTAAACAGTGTCTTAGCACAGGCTTAATTTATAGCCTATGAAGATGCACTCACTGCATTACCATAGCATAGTGTCTGCAAAGCCAGTGGCCCAGGCTGGGAAGCTGTAATTTAATGAGATCTCATAAACAGCAAACATTCTTGTAAGGACCCTTGTGTCTTGTGTTTTTTCCAGTGATTTTAATTCATCATTGACGTTCTCAGGACAGCTGGATGAATGTACTCCCGGGAAGAAGTGTCTGAGTCCTGATCCTCTGCAAAGAGAGAAATGTAGGAGCCCTCTCCCCACATGTGTCTGTGGCACAAGAGCCAAACGTGTCCCAGATGGTGAACGTGGCCGTAGCTGTTCTACCACAGCTAAAAGAAAAAGAGGAAGGAGCAGACAGAGCCATACAGAATCACAGAATCATTCAGGTTGGAAAAGACCCTTGGGATCACTGAGTCCAACCATCTACCCTACTCTACAACCTCACCCCTAAACCATATCCCCCAACACCACATCTAAGAGTCTTTTAAAGTCATCCAGGGATTTGGTAGCCGTTCCAGTGCCTGACCACTCTCTCTGTGAAGAATTTTTCCTGATGTCCAATCTAAACCTACCCTGTTGAAGAATGAAGCCCTTCCCTCTGGTTCTGTCACTAATGACCTGTGAGAAGAGACCAGCACCCACATTTCCACAATAACCTTTCAGATAGTTGTAGAGAGCAATGAGGTCTCCCCTAAGCCTCCTCTTCCTCAAACTAAACAGCCCCAACTCTCAATCTCTCCTCAGAAGATTTATTGTCCAAGCCCTTCACCAGCTTTGTTGCCCACCTCTGCACTTGCAGTAGCACCTCAATGTCTCCCTTGTACTGAGGTGCCCAAAACTGGACACAGTAGTCAAGATGTGGCCTCACCAGTGGTGAGTACAGGGGGACAATTACCTCTTCACTCCTGCTGGCCACACTATTTCTAATACAAGCCAGGATGCCATTGGCCTTCTTGGCCACCTGGGCACCCTGCTGGCAACTGTTCAGCTGCCTGTGCGTTAGAACCCCCAGGTCCCTCTCTGCCAGACTGCTTTCTAGCCACACTGCCCCAAGCCTGTAGTGTTGCATGGGATTGTTGTGACTGAAATGCAGGACCCAACACTTGGCACTATTGAAACCTGTACCGTGGATGCAGTCTGTCAAGGTCCCTCTGAATAGCCTTGCTGCCCTCCAGCAGATCAACACTCCCTCCCAGCTCGGTATCATGTGCAAACTTACTGAGGGTGCACTCAATCCCCTCATCAAGATCATTGATAAAGATGTTGAACAGGAGTGGCCCCAGCACTGAGTCTTGGGGCACACCACTCATGACTGGCCTCCAATCGGATTTGACAGCAACTCTTTGGGTCTGGCCATCCAGCCAGTGTTCCACCCAGAAGAGTACGTGCCCATCCAAGCCAGGGGCAGCCAGCTTATTCGTAAGGATGTTGTGGGGGACAGTGTCAAAGGCCTTACTGAAGTCCAGATAGACTACATCAACTCATATAGTTGATGGATAATAGTAGTGGGTACACTCAACCACTAAGCAGGTTGCCTTATCATAGAATGAGGTCAGGTTTGTCAAGCAGAACCCTCCTCTCTTGAACCCACACTGACCTGGCCCTGATCGTCTGGTTGAGCTTTAATTGCTCCATGGCTCTTGAGACGTTCCTTAACCTTCCCTGGCACAGAGGTGAGATGGACAGGCCCTGTAGTTGCCAGGATCTTCTTTCCGACCCTTCATGAGGATGGGCATCACATCTCCAGTCCATTGGGACAACCCCAGTCAACCAAGATTGTTGAAAGATTATGGAGAGTGGCTTTGCAACCACATACGCCAGCTCCCTCAGTACTCTAGGGTATAAGCCAGCTGGTCCCACAGATTTATGAGCATCCAGCTCATGAAGTAGGTTCATAACCATTTCCTCTTGGATTATGAAGGGCCTATTCTGTTCCCATCCCCATCTTCCATCTCAGGGGCCTGTGCATCCATGGATCTTGCTATTAAAGACTAAGGCAAAGATGGAATTAAGCACCTTGAACTCCTGAGTTCCAGCCAAAGCTCTCTGTTTAGCCAAGCTGGTCTCCTACTCCGTCATCTTGTCTTGCATGACTTGAGGATGGTCAGCTCCTGCACCTTTAAACTATGTCCAGCCTTCCTGGGCTCCCATGTCCTCCAGAACTGTCTCCCAAGGGACTTTCTTAACCGTGTTCCCAAAGCGACCAAAATCTGCCATCCAGAAGTCCAGTGTGGTGGTTCTGCTGGCCCTCCTCCTTGCTTCACCAAGAATTGAGAACTCTAATATTTCATGATTGCTTTGTCCAAGACAGCCTCCAACTGTTACATCCTCAAGAAGATCTTCCCTCTTAACACGTAGCAAGCGAAGGACTGCGTTTCCCCTTGTTGGCTCCCTAACCATCTGTGTCAGGAAGTTATCTCCCACAACAGGGTGTGCTGCTGGCCCCAAAATTGAGATGAGGTGAGTGAGCCAGGCTTTCTCCTGGATATCAAAAAAGCTGGTTATCTTGAAGGAAAGGTTATTGCTGTGCTGTTACATGCTTGGTAGCAGGACAAACAAATATCTGTGGCCCTGACCAAAAATACAGTTTAAATTGAAGGACTTCCTCTCCCCACACCCCTGTGTACTTTTCATAGGGCTGTTAATCCATCTCCTGAGGCCAAAAGACAAAGTGGGTTTGGAATGTGACCAGGGAGCACCATGGATGCTTCAGCTGTGCAACCACTGACCTCCTTGAGATTTATTGTTTCTTTGCCTTCCTGCTTTTCTCAGGGTCTGCTCCAGACTCAGCTGAATTGTGAAGTGGAGCCTGGGAGAGCAGTGCTGACTGCTCACATGGGACCTGAAGGAAAGAGCCAACCCCAAAGGCTCTGCCAAATACAGCAGGACAGATGAGTCCTAAATCTTAATTAATCCTTCTTTTCCCCTCTTCCTCTCTCTCAGCTTCATGTTCTGTTGACTTTTCCTTCTTTGGCTTCCTTTGTAGTTTTGTCTAGGCCAGTCTTTTGCTTGCCTGAACGAAGCACAGTAAATGGAAGTGCTCTGCCTGTAGCTTATGTCTTTTCTGGTGCACACCTTATCTTCTGATGTCTTCTGAGGGCTGATATCTTGGCAGCCATCTCTTTGAAGAGTATACTGCTGACAATCCCTCGCCACTGTGGATTATCTAGGATCTGTCTGAGATCCCCCAAATATGATAAGTCCTCATATTTCTTCAGAAACTGGACTGTGACTCTGCTATTTCTGCTACTAGCAGGCAATGGAGACTAAGAAATTGCACTGTGACTCCCTGCTTTAATTAAACAAACCACTATTGTACAACATTCTTTATGTATTGCTAAGAGCAAGAGGAGTCAGAAGTGGGGAAAAATCCTGCTGTACTGTACAATCTGCAAGTCTATACTGTGAAACTGGCTGGCTTTTATGTAAACATGTGGCTTTTGTGATGTAAACATCAAGATTCACAAGAGTTCTGACTGACATCACCCTGGTACCTGCATCTGAAATTTAGGATGCGAGAAATCATGGCATTTTAAGGTAGAAGGAAGTTTGGAAAGTCAGTACAAAATGCTGATTTTATTTAGATTTTTCTGCTACCATCAGAAGTTAAAATCTAGGTTCATATGGTTCTGTGATGAAAAAAATATTCTGAAATTTCATGGACAGTGTTAACTTATTTCAATTAATTAATGTCTTACCTTTGAGGTTCCAGTAATTAAAACTTTGATGCATGTGTATTTTCTGTTGTAGCCGTTCATGCAGTAGGTCAGCTTCTTCCCCGGTGTCTTCTATGCTCTTGTTGAGGTCAGGAAACTCAAACGGTGCTCTGCGAAGGAGATCAATTTGTGCAGCTTTTTGTCTGAAAGGAAAACAGCAGTTATGCAGAAGTCAGACCAGATTGTTCTTAAACTACAACTGAGACACACAATATTTGAAAGGACAAGATGATTTTCTATATGAACATTTACTTGTAATGACTTAGTTAGAACACCCTTAGGATAAACTGGAAAATGCCAGCATTTAAGTATATGCCTGTGGGGGGGACACATAACATATATAAGGAGTATTTTCTTCACAGATCCACAGAATACGGTGATGGAGTAGTTTGGCATCTGTGTGCTGATCAGAAGTGAGACTTGATGTGTAGGCACAGCTCATGGAGCCCAGGGGAAGATTGCTTTCTTAGCCAAGGGATTTTTTCAGCAGCAGCCAAGCCCTTACTGAACATAGCCCTGAAAATCCTTGATGCCTGAGAGGGCCTCCAGTGAAAGGACAGGATTTCTCAAAATTCTTTCAATTTCAGAAATGGCATCTTCAAAGGCTTTGAAGCGCATGTCACAGCTGGGCATTCGTCTTCCTCTATCTTCCAGATTTGCAGCAAACCTCATTAGCTCTTGAACAGTCTGAGTGAGGGCAGTAATTTCAGTGTCCCACTGATCAAAACAAAGATGACACTTTCGGCAAGAGGGAAAGTCTTTCTCAAAGCCGCGGCTACACTGGTTGCAGAACTGGCCAGTGATGCCAACACGGCAGTTACACGTGCCAGTGGCTTTGTCACACTTAGGCTGGCTCGTTCCCTCTGGGTTACACTCGCATGCTGCAAGAAAGGGACAGCAAGTTACATCCGGTTTTCCTTTTCCATGGGATTAAGGCATGCAAAAGACACAGTTGTGTTTTTTCAAGGCAATAAAAGCAAACCACTGTTTAGATTAGAGTGAACTGCCTGGCTATCCCCTCTTCTTTGTGTCTAACTTGCATGGTACCATCATAACCATAGAAGAAAAATACAGATAAATCATATAAATGCTTTTGTCTATCTCGTACACATAAATGTAGAGAAGCTTGCTTCTCTAGGGGTATGGGTCTCTTTGGCTTGGAAAAGAGGAGACTGAGGGGTGACCTCATTAATGTTTCTAAATATGTGAAGGGTGGGTGTCAGGAGGATGGAGCCAGCCTCTGCTCAGTGGCATCTAGTGATAGGACGAGGGGCAATGGGTGTGAGCTGGAACATAGGAGGTTCCATGTAAATATGAGAAGGAACTTCTTCACAGTGAGGGTGACGGAGCACTGGAAGGGGCTGCCCAGGGGGGTTGTGGAGTCTCCTTCACTGGAGATGTTTAAGACCTGCCTGGATGTGCTTCTGTGTGACTTGGTCTAGGTGATCCTGCTGTGGCAGGGGGATTGGACCAGATGATCTTTTGAGGTCCCTTCCAATCCCTAATGTTCTATGATTCAATGATTCTAAACGTTTCTTTTGAGACAGTTTCTAATCCAGTTATCTCCACTTAGTAATACTTACAAATGCAGTGTGTCTGGGGATTGCCAAAGTAATTCTCCTCACATTCATCACAACATCTTCCACTGTAACCCACTTTACAGTGACACTGGCCTGTGAGCTGTAAAAAACAATTAGGATTAAATAACTTCCTGCAGCCATATGGCTGGATATACATTACTTACTGGGTTTCTTTTTCTCCCTGTGATTTATGCCCTATAGCTGTATAAGGACTGCAGTGACATTGCTTACACATGCCTCTGAACACCATGGTTTATGTGGTATTGGCCCACCTTGCCTATCTCACTCCTGAAGGTTGTGAAAACAAAACAAACTTTGAGAGGTGGCTTGACTTCACTAATATGAAAGATTTTATATGTTGCAGTATACAGATGCACTGAGAACTGACTGTGATCTGAGAAAGGATTATTTTCCTTTCCAAAATAGATTGATGTCTTATTTTCATTGGAACAAAGTACTAATCTTAATATTTCAACCTTTAACTACATGACATATTAACTGTAATTGAAAGCCTCAAGGGTACATTATGTATATTGCCCTAGAAAATTTATTTTGGAATAGAGTTATTAAAGAAAAGCTGCAGAGAATTATAGCTCTGATAACTGGTACAGCTCAGAAAAGCATTAGTAGTTCTCTGAGGTTAAAAGCTACATTTACTACTAAAATAATAAATCCATTATATAAACTGGAACAAACAGTGTATTGAAAAGAAAAAAAGTACACTAGCAGGAACTCCTACTGCTCAGAAGTCAATAGCAAGGTTGCTGCTGACTCCATAGGATCACAATTCCACCTCTCTGTTCTGGAACACTGCTTGATTTTTTTCAGTATAGTCTACCCCTAGAAAGTGCATAGGAATTAAAGGTGAGAAGCTGTACTCTAGCAGTCTGGTAGATGAGATATGATTAGTATAATGCCACTGCTGGTATTTTATGGAAATAAACAATACTCATAAGCCTGGATTTCCTTCTTCCCTTAACATATACTCATGGGGCAGATTTTTTTCTGTGTGACATTTTCTTCTGTACTATTTGGCAAAGAAACAGACGGGCAAAGAGAAATTGCTTACAAGTGGAACTACATTATTACAGAGCACATTTGCTATAACTCAAAGTTATATCACCAACTGTGCCATTTACACCAACTGCAAACTTCCAAAGACTTCCCGTCTTAAGGGAGCACAGCAGAACCTACCCTCATTGATAAGAAGGTCCCCGCTGTGACATGCCAAAACACCACCACCCTGGTTCCCAGAAAGCAGAGTAGTTTTCTTGCCTGGTTGCACTGGATGTTGTGCGAGTTTTTTGGATGACAGTCACAGATTTTACATCCTTTTCCACTAGCCAGGTCCCAGTAACCAGAGGCACACTTGTTGCATGTTACACCCACCACGTTGGGCAGGCAAGGGCAAGCTCCTGTGGCTGGGTCACACAGACAGGCTGTGTCCCCCACTGGGCACACGGCAGGGTGAACGCCTGCTGGATTGCACCTGCATCCTGAAAAATGAAGGACAATTACTGGAGCAGACCACACTATAGACAGCTGAAGGACAATCAGAGCTGTGTATAAGTCCATGCTGTAGTTTTAATTCAAATGATCTTTAACCTCACGCTGTTCACCTGTCTTTTTACAAAAACTTTCATATTGCTTTGAGCAAACTTACTGAGAATGCTCGTTACTTTTAATACAGGCAGAAAAAATGAAGGCGTAGTTAATTTTGAGTCATATTAGAATGAAATGTTAAATATGCTGGGTAAGGAGAAGCTGATTTACAGTAGGAAATTTGTCCAGTGTGGGAAACTCCAGTAAGATAAGAAACTTTGCTTGTGGGGAGCCAAAAGATTTTGCCGAACCATTTCTAACAGACATCTTCCAAGAAAGAACAAGGAATAGGCTTGAACTGTATTTTACAGATTCCCAGAAAAAGACTTTTTGAAAAGCACAGAACATTAGGGATTGGAAAGGACCTCGAAAGATCATCTAGTCCAACCCCCCTGCCACAGGAGAATCACTCAGATCAAGTTGCACAGGAACGTGTCTAGGCAGGTTTTAAACATCTCCAGAGAAGGAGACTCCACGACAAACCCTGGGCAGTGCAAAATCCAGAAGACACATTCCAGTCTGAGAATATGGAACACATGCTCCCACACAGGATGCACTAGAAGAAATTACCACTTGGAGTAAAATACCAAACAACTGTAACTGGGCTGCAGAAATTAGAGCTTCAATCAGGCATGTGTGTGAAAATAGTCTCTGAGAAACACTGTGAAGAAACTGATCCCTCACTTTTTCTCACACTCCTGTCTTTCTGTTAAAAGTGCTGAGTTATTGAGTGTCCTCATGGAGTCTATTAAACTCTCCCCACACTCTCATGCTAGCCTCTTAATGCAAACAAACTGCTAAGACAAGCAGCTCAGCAAGGGATGATATGGTTAACTTGACCATTGCTTGGTTAGCATCAGCCAGCAATGTGGAGAAACAATCATCTTCGATTTCTTTACTTGTGATTCCTTCTGGAGTCAGATGAAAGCGTGTTATTTTTTTTTCTAACAGAGAGCAGTGATTTCATTTCACAAATGAGTATTTCCTACGCGTGATATTCGGTATGAGATTTAGTGAGACTTGGATAACAAAGAATGTAATAGATTATTAACAGTTATTTGTAGCCTTGTGTAGGTCTATTTGGCATGCTCCCGTTTTTCTCCATGGATCTGCTCTAGTTTTACAGTCCCTCCCAGAGGTAACCTCTCTAGTGCCTACTTTGTTTTAAACTTTTCTTGGTAATAACACACAGTTGCAGTGCAGTTCCTTGCTTACTTTGACAGTTTTGATTGAGGGCCGAGCCAAAATACCCCGGTTTGCAGAACTGGCAGTTTGCTCCGTGGGTGTTGTGTAGACACTTGCTGCATTCCCCAGTGACCCTGTTACAGGACTCTGGGTCTGTCACATCAATGTTGTTATTGCAGGGGCAAGGCACACAGTCAAGCCTGGGGCTACCTGGGTTTTTGTAGAACCCACTGGGACACTCATCGCAGCGACTGCCTGTTGAAGACAAACGTAAAAATATTTGCTGGCTGATAGGAAATCAAGTGAAACATGTAATTTCAGACTTTCAAATGCACTTCTGTCAATGCTATGATCAGTTTAAATTACATCGCCCACACTGAAGTCTGATGGAGCTGCACCCTCCTCATCCCAAGGAACTCCTTCAGTAGGAGTAAATAGGCACTCCCTCACCCAGCTCCTCCAAACACTTTTTTCCACCAAAATCCCCTCAATGGCAGTAGTCAGGGTTGGCCACTTTTGCAGGGTGTTCCCTGGGGCCTTGACCCCAAAAACAGCATGGGAAGGTTCCTGGAGCAACTCAGAGCCTGGCAAACATGTTTCCATAACCTACTAGAGGATCTCAGGAAGTCAGAGGAGCTCTGGGATGCTCTATACTTGGTTGGTGTGCTTGCAATTTCTTCTGCATGCCATCCCAATGCCCTGGGATGCCCAATGCCCAATGCCCCACTCTGACTGGGGTGCTACCTCTCTGCCCTCTCTGGGCAGACTGGTGTTGCTGGGACCTCATCCTTTGGCTCATCCTCAACCAAGGTCTCTCTGCTCCTTTACCATGCTTCTCAGGACCAGTGCTTTTGCAGTCTCTGAGAAAGTGAGCCTGTTGCCACAGAGGTGACCAAAAGTCTTACTGGGAGCGAGCAGGAGGAAGACAGAAGTCCCCTGGATGAGTACCAGCAAGGGTCATTTTGGCCCTGCAGCAATTACTCAAGAAAACTGCTCTTAACTTATAAAGAAACCTGGCCTAAACAAAGATGTCAGCATTAGGCAATATTATCAGCTTTTTTGATGCCCCATTCTTTCTGACTGGGGCCTCTAATGCATGTTTTTCAGAGGTAACAAGCAACTGTGGTTTTCTCCCCCTCTCTCTGCACCGGGCTAACGAAGTTCCTCTGGAAAGGAGAAGCCTACCAGAGAGTGCCATCAGATTAACTCATCACTTCACAGTATCCAAGTAGGTGAATCTCTTTTTCAAAACTAAATGCACAATGCCCACTCTTCTCAGGACTTTGTGTTAACTTTTCTTACATGTTTTATTACCGTTAGATCACTTGCCATTTCTGAACAGAGGATGGGCAGAGAATGGTAATTTTTCTCTTTTATATTAATTACAATAGAATCAAGCCCAGTACCTGAATATCCCTCAAGACAATTGCAGACTAGTTGTGCAGACTGGGAGTCCTGGTAACAGGAATGTGCAAAATACCTATCACTTGTATGTGCCCCTGGGCACATGCATGGGCGGCAAGGTTCTCCCTTCAGAGGGTTTCCATAATAGTTGTCCATGCACCTGCCAAAGCAGTCAACACAAACCAGCAGAAATCATCATGTGCTCCTTTCAGTTAATGCAGGTTAGTTAATTCATTTAGATGCATGTATAATTAATGTATACCTTCAGGTCATTGCGATGCTGTCCCCATATTAGCACATATCTCGTACAGATACAGCAAGATACAAATGCATTCTAAAATGGAAAATCAGAGCTGTGTTCCTGATATCTGGAGCAAAAACTAGGAAAACGTGTGTTGTCTTCAAGGAACATTTCTGAAGCCTTCCACTTACTCAAGAACAATTTTAATCTAGCTGGTAATATAAACAAATAACCTATCACACTTGCCCTGCGTAGACTGCTAAAAGCTTCCATGTAAAAACCCTGTATATTCATCCCTCACCACATATATTCACCTCTTTCTGTGCAGACACAAATAGTGGTTGGCATGACATTAGGAAGTCCTGGCAAGGACAACAAGATGCAACATTTTTTTCTGAGCACTCAGAGAATATTTCATATTTTAAATACAGCTGAGCACTGAAATCAGCCGTGCTCTGTCTCACATGTTCTGTCGAGCTGGGGGAATGGCTATTTTGGGGCAGTGGTAGCTGTGCCATTCCCCAGATGGGCAGGAGGTGCTGGGGGGCTCCTTGGGGGCTCAGCCACCCCTGCTGCCTCTGCATGCTGACCCCCTGTAGCCCTACAGCTGTGGCAATGAAGTGGCTTTTGAAGCATCAGTTTTCATCTGCCTCACTATGGCAAATGGGAACAAAATTCTCTATGTACAAGCCAGGCTAAAAGTCCTGGCTATTCAATTACCCTCACCCCAGGGTCTGGACCTCCCTCAGATGCACAGGGCAACAAGTGTTTTATCTGTTTGCCACCTGCCAGCACAATAGCCAAATGCTGTATTGTCCAAAAGTACTGCAAGAAAAGCTCAATAGGATTCATGGGGAAATCCTCTTAAAGAGAACAACAAAGTACAATCCAGCCAAACTGCACTAAACAGCTAACAAATTTAATTCTGATGTCTTTGTTGAGCTCTATCAGATCTGCTGCCACTGCAGAGAATAAAAATGAGGAGCACTGTTTGAACAGAACTGGAACACATGGGAAAAGTCATTTGGTGCTCATAGGGAAATAATAGCAGCAAACAGCTCATGTTTATTTGAGTTCCTCAGAGATAATTGCAGGTATTCAGCATGAGCTTTGCCTCTTGGCAATTTAAAAGGTGTCAGGAGTTCATCTATCTCATACACAGTGCTCTGCATGTCTCCAAGCACACAGTGCCATGGCACCCATGTCTCCAATGCCTTCTTGCCAATAAGGCAAATGGCATCCTGGCTAGTATCAGAAATAGCTTAGCCAGCAGAAGCAGAGAAGTGGTTGTCTCCCTGTACTTAGCACTGCTAAGGCTACACCTTGAGTACTGGGTTATTTTGGGCACCGCAATTCAATTCATCGAGGTGCTGGAGCGGGTCCAAAGAAGAGCGGTTAGACTGAGGAAGGTCAAGAACAAGTCTCAACAGAGGCAACTGAGGAAGCTGGTGGTGTTCAGGCAGAAGAAGAGGCTGAGGAGAGACCTTAGTGCTCTCTACAACTTCCTGAAATGAGATTGTAGAGAGGTTGGCATTGGGTTCACAAGTAAAAAGTGACAGGGCAATCAAAAATTACCTTAAGTTGCACCAGGGGAAGTTTAGTTTGGACCTTAGTTAAAACTTTGCCCAGGGAAGTGGCTGAACTGCCATCCCTGGGTGTGTTTAGAAGTCATAGAGCTTAGGGACATGGTTTAGCAGTGGGCTTCATACAGTTAGGGTAATGGCTGGGCTCAATGATCTTAAAGGTCCTAAATAATGTTATATTATACAATTCAGAGAGCATCAGCATTTGGGTGAGCCTTGCTGGCTGCCTGTCAACTTACCTTTCACAGTGACTTCCAGCTGTAAATCCACGGCAGTTCAGGCACACTCCAGTCACCGGGTCACAAAGCTCTGCGTAGCCATTACACAGGCAAGGACGGCAGTGCGGAAACCCAAAATACCCAGCCAGACATCGGCTGCAGCGCTGACCATCCACCACCCGGCGGCAGGAGCACTGTCCTGTCACCTGGTCGCACAGTGTGCTCAGTGAGCCTTGGGGATGGCACTCGCATGCTGAAAAACACCAAAAGCAAAACTATATCCTAAGTGTGCTGCCACCAGCCCCACTCAGTGCTGACACTGCTTGACAGCAGCACGAGCAGCAGGAATGGAAAAGTAGTTATTTGGTAAAAATAATTTTTTTACTGCTTGACACATGATCATGGATTCAAAGTCCTAAAATTTCTGGGACATGCATGACAAGCCAGATCCTGGTACTGGTGCTAGCTGCCAAGTACTCACCATAGCAGCCATGGAAGCCGAAGCCGTAACTGCCCACAGAGCAGGTGTCGCAGCAGCGTCCCACGACGTTAGCTTTGCACTCACACTGACCCCCCAATTTACTGCAGCTTGAATTCAGAGACCCTTGGGGATGGCAATTACATGCTGCCAGGGGAAAAGTAAACCAAAACAGATCTGGTTATAAAGGTTATAAACCTGCAAGACTACAACTGCAAACTCAAAACCAGGAAGGAAACAGCTTCATTATTTCCATCAGTGGTTCAATAAACACTGATGGCCGTGGCTTCGATTAGTTGATGCTCTGGCATCAATGGTGGTGGAGAATCAGGCACCAGCACAAGTCTTGATATTGGAGCTGCCACATTCAGGAAATCATCTTCAGCATATATTTGGGATTAGACAGAAATGGGTGTAGCAAAATGTAGATCCAAAACTGAGATATCCTGAAGTCTAGAATGGTTTGATAAAAATTAATGTCTAGTTGCAGCACTAGACATAACCTGTAAGCAGTATTTAGACAGCCTGCACCTGGGTACTGTTCATTGCTTGGACTAAACTTGCTGAGTGACGCAGGTCTGTTGACTCAGAGAGGATCACAGAACCGTAGAATCATTAGGGACTGGAAGGGACCTCGAAAGATCATCTAGTCCAATCCGCCTGACACAGCAGGATCACCTAGACCAAGTCACACAGGAACACATCCAGGCGGGTTTTAAACATCTCCAGAGGAGACTCTACAACCCCTCTAGGCAGCCTGTTCTGGTGCTCTGTCACCCTCACTGGGAAGAAGTTACTTCTGATATTTATATGGAACCACCTATGTTCCAGCTTACAACTGTTGCCCCTTGTCCTATCACTAGATGACATTTAGAAGAGCCTGGCTCCATCCTCCTGACACCCACCCTTCACATATTTATAGATATTAATGAGGACACCCCTAAGTCTCCTATTCTCCAAGCTAAAGAGACCCAGCTCCCTAAGCCTTTCCCCAAAAGAGAGGTGTTCTACTTCCTTCATCATCCTCGTTGCTCTATGCTGGACACCCTCCAGCAGCTTCATGTCTTTCTTGAACTGAGGGGCCCAGAACTGGACACAATACTCCAGATGTGGTCTCACCAGGGCAGAGTAGAGGGGGAGAAGAACCTCTCTCGATCTGCTAATCACCGCCTTTCTGATCCACCCCAGGATGCTGTTGGCCCTCTTGGCCACAAGGGCACATTGCTGGTTCATGGTCTTCCTACTGTCCACCAGAACCCCAGGTCCCTTTCTCTTACACTGCTCTCCAACAGGTCTGTCCCCACCCTATACTGGTACCTGGGGTTGTTCTTGCCCAGATGCAACAATCTACATTTATCCTTGTTATATTTCATTACATTTCTCTCTGCCCAGCTCTCCAGCCTGTCCAGATCTCACTGAATGGTAGCACAGTCTGCTGGGGTGTCTGCGACACCACCCAGCTTTGTGTCATCAGCAAACTTGCTGACAGGATGTTTGAGGGTGCTCACATGCCACTGCTATAAAGACAAAGCGCCACATTTCACTGGGAAAATCCCATCACTATGGGAATCAGGGACAGTCCACACTTAATTGAGGTGGATCTGTGGCTGCATAGCCCCATCACACATGTATGAGCATGGCATTTGTCCTTCCAGAAATAACTCAAATTGAGCAGATGCTATCAAGTCCACTGGAAGCAAGGCTCCCTCAAAGGACCTGGTCACTGAAGTGTATAGAAAGGCCTTTGCTCTTATGGAAATGCAGAGAAGCTTAATTTATCTGGGCCCAAAACCAGGGAAGCCTCCTAAGACACTGAGAGCAGCTCTCTTTTTCATGGTGGTCCAGGATACTTCCTGAGGCTTCAAACCCCACCTAACACTTTTGCTAGGACAGCACTCAGTTTTTCTTGGTGAATCTTGTCTCGCACATCATGTTGTGTGTCATCATGCCTGGAGTCCTACCAGAACATCCAGCTGCCCTGCAGCACCTAGGGGGAGGCTTAAAAACTCCCCTGTCATTTTACAGCAGCAGAAAGTAAAAACGGGTTGCCTAGAGGTCACATCCCTGGAGACATTCAAGGTCAGGCTTGATGGGGCTCTGAGCAATCTGTTCTAGTTGGAGATACCCTGGCCTTTTGTAGGGAGGTGCAGCTAGATGACCTTTAAGAGGTCCCTTCCAACCCAATACATTCTGGTATATATACATACTGCCTTGGCTATCTGGTAAAGCTGCATGTGGTTGAAATGCCCTTCAGAAAACACACAAGCACTGGCATGATCCTTGTCATGTTGCTCCATGAAGCTTCTCAAATATGATGGACTCTGGAAGTCATGGTACCAAAAGGTGTTTGCAGTATACTCAAGGGTTCAGTGGGATGTATCCTGCATGTCCATATATACCACATGCTAATTGGCTTCACCTACCTACATCATGATGGGCTGACAGTTCTCAGTCAACATATCCTACTAACTGAAGGGAAAACCAGTAACTGTCCCAAAGGGCTGCCTGTGCAGGTTACTCCTTACCGATGGCACCACCGTGAATGCGGGCTGACATGCTCACTATGAGCCTTGCACACACTTCAGGCAGGACATGAGGTCCAACTTCTGATGCAGTTTCAATACAGTCATACTTCTGGTATTCCTCTAAATCCTTTTCACTGCATAAGTTCTCCACAGAGCCAATTTTGGGAATAAGTCCAAGCTTTGGTGTTAAGAAGGAAAGAAAAAATGTTTTTGCTTAGATATACTGAAAACCAGAGTTCCCCACCTTCTCTTACTGTGCTCTGCATTGCAAGGACAGAGGCATGGAGCACCACATCTCCAAATCTGCCATTGTACTGCTCAGTCATCTAAATTCACATTTAGTCTGAAGGTCTAGACATTCCCCAAGTTCTTCAAATAAAAGAGACCATGATTTAAAAAGTAAGATTGTAATAAGATCTCAGACATACATTCAGAACTGTTTTTGGCTTCTAACTGGTGCTGTCACAATGACTCCAAAAGTAGTATCTGGCCAAAAACTTTACTCATATTACCAAGACAGAGAAAAATCAGCTGAAGATTCCATGACCAAGTATGGCCAACCCTTGTCAGGTCCAGTTCTACAGAAGTAATTAAAGGAATGAACTTAAAAATACTTTTGTCAGGAGAAGGACCCAAAACTAACACCCAGTTCCTGACTTGGTGGAAATTTGGGAAATGATTTACAGAAAAGTACAGAACCAGTTTTACTTTTCAAACATAATCTTTAAATATATCCATGATTTTTGAATTAGACTCAGACAAATTATATATAATTTTTAAAAACCTTACGTGATGAAGAACTGCATGAACTCATGTCCCCCACCACTGCATTGTGACAGTGTATGTTGACTGGGCTCATAAATGAGCAATAGAGAAATGTACTGTAACATATGCAACCAGGATGACTTGATGAACTATTATGTATTGCTCCTTGAAAATTAAAACAGATACAGTTCTGTCTTTCCATGCAAAAACATGGAAACACAGAGCCAACAGAGGTAAGCAGAGGCACGTTTTGTTGAATTTCTACTAAAACACAGTACAGAAGATTTCAAACTATTTTGAGTAAGCCTGTTAAAAAAAAGATCACACTGGTATAAATACAACCTGAAGGGAATTGTGACAGAACTACTCACTGAGTCAATCAAGATGAATGATTTTGCCTTTGGGTCAGAGGCAGAGGGCTGGGAAAAACGAATATCCACATAATATTCTGCTCCTGGCTCCAAGCAGACTGGAGTTTGCAGAAGTGCAGCCCTGTTCAGCAGAAGTAAAGTGCAGTCAGAAGCAGGAGCTGGCACAAGGCAAGTCTCTGGGATACTGTGAGCTCTCCCTTTCCACTGTGGCTCCTGCACACTAATGCCTGCAGCCCTGAGCAAGCCCTGCTGCAAAGGGAAGCACATCCAGTCTGCTGCTTGCAGACTTTGCAAAGTTGCATGACTTTGAATCAGAGAATTGGAAAAGATCTTTAAGACATCCAGTCCAACCATTAACCTAACTCTACCAAGCCCACCACTAAACCATGTCCCTAAGTTTTGTATCTACACAACTTCTGAACGTATCCAGGGATGGAATAGGGCAGCCTGTTCCAATGCCTGATAATCCTTTTGATGAAGTTTTTCCTAATGCCCAACCTAAACATCCCCTGGTGCAACTTGAGGTCATTTCTTCTTGTCCTGTCACTTGTTACTTATGACAAGACCAACACACAGCCCTCTACAACCTCTTTGCAGGTTGTTACAGACAGCAATAAGGTCTCCCTTCAGCCTCCTTTATTTCAGACTAAACAGCACCATCTCCCTCAGCCACGCCTCATAAGGCTTGTTCTCCAGACCCTTCCCCAACCATGTTGACCTTCTCCAGCACCTCAATATACTCTAGCTAGTTTTGAGACGCCCAAAAATGAACCTAGTACTGGAGGTGTGGCCTCACCAGTAACAATCTCTGCCTGGGTGATTCACCAAGCATAATTGAAACTTGGTGAGATAAAAATTAAAATGGCAGGGTTTACTACTTCAAGCAAAGGAGTCTCCAACTCACTGTTCATGTTTGTCCTTTCCCGTTCCTGTTTGCTAAACACTTTGATCACACCCTCTTGGCTCCACTCTGTTGTTTAAGTAGATCCAAGCTAGTTTGAAAATAGCCTAGGAGAGTGACTTTAAGTCAATATTTGCCTTCTATACTGAAATAACTGTAGTTGAATCTTTGCCAAAGCCAAGCAACAACTACTCCTTGCAGGATCTCAGGCTGCTCTCCCGACTTGGACAAACCTTTGCCAGGACTGAGTACTGGAGCATCAGACTCTTCTTTAGAACCTGTGTGGTACTGTGGCATTCCAGCAACAGGAATGGCCAACATATGTTTCTAACATTCCCACATATTATCACTCTGCAGTGCTTCAGAAAAGATTTGTAAACAGAAAATACACAGGCGAAAGAGCAGTCAGACCTCTTTGTGGCTGGGAGGGGCAACAGATGTGGCTCATGTGAAAGGCCCTTATTTTTGCAGCGGTGACTTGACAAAATACCGGCGGGCTGGATGGCAACACTTGCTAGCCAGTCTTCTAAGGACTATAAACAAAGGACAAAAATTATGGTCATTTTTCATCTCTGGAAAACTCACTTTCTCCTTGCCAGGATTAATGAAAGCCATCCGAATGATTGCACACTGCAGAGACAAAACAGATTTTCCCTTTGTTCTTTACAGGGCTACAAAAATAATGTTACTTGTGAAAAAATCATTGTATTTGCAATGGCTAATTGAAGGGCAGAAACGGAAATGGAATCTCAGCTGATGCAAGTGGAAACAACCCTGTTAAAATCATTGAAATGGTCTCCTTTCTTAGCATGGTGCTGTCTGGGAGATTTCCTTCTGCCTCCTCTCATACGTAATACGGAATAACAAACATAAAAGACTTTGCAACAAAAGTCTTTAAAATTCAGCCATTCAATCCTTAGAATGAAAAAGCTCCATCAAACCAGCCCACTGCAAAATTGTTCCCATGTTTTAAGACACTGGGAGTTTTGTTTGCCTCAGAATGACAGTAAGAGAACAGAATACAATAGACAGAAGGAGGATCTTGAGTGGTGAGATTGTCTCAGAGAGCTGCAAAGAGAAAGACCAAGGCATGTACAAACACTGGTACTAACAAAATACTTGCCTGTCTGTTTGAAGACAGGGGTGCACTTGGGTTTAACCAGATTGGAGTTAGTAGATTTCCCTAGACATGTCTTTATCGCTGAGAAATTTTGTCCAGGCAAAAAAGATTTTGGCTGTTTTCCTGCAATTTTCACACAGCTCACAGCCCAGCTGGAGCAACTGGGAAGCTGGATGTCTGCAAAAGCCTTGGCTAAATACCTACTCAGATTGTTTCTCCCTATTTACATTTTCCTGCTCAGAAAATCCCAACTAGAAATACAGGATTCCTGTCTTGAGCTGCATTTTGCATGCATCTGATTTGTAAACAAGAATTCAGTCCAAGCAAAAGCAGCAAAAGAGGAACTCCAGAAGAACAAATCTTAGCTGATTCTTAGAAAACACTTGAGGTGCTCATTTTTCAGACGTGAATCACAAGAGTGAAGGGAATCATTAGAAGGAATGGTATTTGACTGATAAGAATGAAAAGGCAAACAATTTAAATTTTAAAAATAAAGAGTGGGACAAGTTGCTACATCCTGTTATTGACAAAATGGACCTGCATCTATCACAACATCACAAGACATTACAAGTACCTCAGGTTCATAACGAATCATGACACTGAAGTCCATAGCAAAGGGAATGTTGTTGATGGCAAATCTCAGCCCAGTTCCACTGGGAATACGGGCAAAGCCAGGTCCTGTCCACATAACAGACCGACCAGCGCTGGGCCGCCTGAAAACCACCGTCACAGCTGAGTCCTGTCCAAACTGCATCACACCCTGCAAAGATGTATTCACATTTTCACAACACAAGCAGTCAACTTGAAAAAAATCCAAATTCAGAAAAAGAAAAAAAAATATTTTGGCCATGTTGTTTACTTATTTTGGCCAGCAGTCAACCTCATTTTCTGAACATGCTCAAGATCAACAGTCCAAGAACTCTCACAAATGCAGGATGCTTAGGGTCACGTATAAAGAAAAGCATCCTATAGCTTTGCAAGCACAACAAGAGGGACTGTAATTAAGCATCCATCTCTGTGGATCTGGCATCTTCAAGCATTCACACTGCAAACCTTACAGAGATTAAGTTTGATTTCATACATGGCTGGGATTTTCTTTATAAGCTGAATAATTAAGTATTAATAGTTACTATGACAAACGTTTAAATGCAGTAGGTACCATGTTAATGTCTTGGTAAACTGAATGGGAAATGCTGGGAAAAAGCCCCAAACAAGGCCTTCCATGAGGGCTCTTCTCTTCTAAGAGTGCATTGAACATGAGCCTATGATGGCACTGCACAGAGCAGATCAAACCTGTCAGTGTAAATTATAAAATGCCCAGCCTGACTGTGTACCAAAAAATTGATTTGATTTGTATTAGGATTGTAATGTCCAGGTCTGCAAATCTCACAAGCTCAGACATTTCCTTGCCCTCATTTATAAATCTGAGTACCTGGTGTAACCTTAAGTAACTATTCAAGAACCAGTTTACCTCTTCCCCTCCAGGTTTTCTTACACTTCGTTTCTTGCTCCTGTTTAACACAATCTTTCCATTTTCAATCATGAATTCATAGCCTTGTTTCTGGAAGTAGGTATCACACCTTGGAAGAGTGCTTGGTTTAACCTATGAAGTAATGAGACAGGGCAGTACTGTCTTAACAGCTTTGATGGGTAGGTAAGCAGCTAAATGACATTCAACATTCTTAAATCAAGCTCTTAATCTCTGCTGAGTGAAACTGTAAACTATGGCCCAGCAACTGCTGGAAACCCTTTTCCCTCCCTCATGCACTTCCTCTCATAAGTTACATCCAAGACATCTGTTTTCCATTTGATTACTGGACCGTAGGATGATTACTGGTTGTGATTATAGTTAAATATTTGTGGATGTGACCTGCAAATACACATTTCTTTGTTGTTGTTACCCTACAGCTTCTGGGTGACACACTGGAGAAGTAATGTTTTCACATAGGCAGCAGAAGGGATGCATTCAGACTTACACTTTGCATGGCAAACAACTACCCCTGTGTTTGGGGGGAAAGAATAAATAAAAATTATGTTTTCTAACAATGTTACAGATGGATGCCAAATTCTTGAGGAAATTGGGCTACATCAGTGAAATCAGCAGAAATTAGTCCAATTCTGTGAAATTTGATTCTTCCTCTGTTGGAGAGCGCCAGAATCTCCACATCACAGTTTGTGATAGAGGTTGGCAACTCAAACACTGTGCTCTAATAAATAATTACATAAATTAAATTCTCTAGTTCATGCTAAAACAGCCTGCACTTGAGGAGTAACAAGGACAGCTTTGCAGGTCATGTTGTGCCATCACATATGTTCCTTCTATCAGACAGTCACATCCATGGAAAACAAGGACAAACTGAAGACTGTCAAGGGACTTCCTCTTGCTGAAGAGCTGCTTTAGCTGCTCTGTAAACAAGAATCACAGAACATTAGGGATTAGAAGGGACCTCGAAAGATCATCTAGTCCAATCCCCCTGACACAGCAGGACCACCTAGACCAAGTCACACAGGAACACACCCAGGCAGGTCTTAAACATCTCCAGTGAAGAAGACTCCACAACCTCCCTGGGCAGCCCCTTCCAGTGCTCCGTGACCCTCACTGTGAAGAAGTTCCTTCTCATATTTATGTGGAACCTTCTATGTTCCAGCTTACAACCACTGCCCCTCGTCCTATCACTAGATGACACTGAGAAGAGCCTGGCTTCATCCTCCTGACACCCACCCCTCAAATATTTATAGACTTTAATGAGGTCACCCCTCAGTCTCCTCCAAGCTAAAGAGACCCACCTCTCTCAGCCTCTCTTCATAAGGGAGGTGCTCTACCTCCTTCATCATCCTCGTTGCCCTATGCTGGACTCTCTCTGCTCTTGTGCCACCACCATATGGATGCCCTTTCAGTATGATGCTTAAGCCAACTACGTACCAAGGGTGCAGAGCCAGAAAGGGGTTTTGCATGCTCAGCTTCATAAATATAATAATCCAGGGATAAAAAGAAGTAGCCTGGGGCTGGCTCGTTACACTGGCGGCTCACAATGTTGGGAAGACACTTGCACTGACCATCCTTCCCCGAGCACCTGGGGTAAGAGTTGGTAAAGAGAGGAAATCAGAGTGCAGCATGGCTGGGTCCTCAAAGCACAGCAGTTCAGCTCCACCTTGTTTCAGCTTCGCTTTGACCCCTGCCCGCCAGGCTTCTGGAGGAGCCCAACTGAAACCAAGCTTGTTTCTAAAATGATCTATTTTGAATAGGAGCCATAACATCAGAAAATACTAAGATATTTCTAGCTTTTAAAGTAGATGCAAGAAGCTACGTTAACAATATCACTTTTAACTTCTAATGTCTATTGATATTAGGGCCTCTGGCTCTCTCCAAGCCTGCCGTTTGTATTTTATATTAAACAAATTTCCAAGGTCCCAACCTGATGTTACACTCTTAATATATGATAAAATTATGTCTACAGTCTCCTTTTGCAGTAGTACTGAGACTCTATTAACCTAATTAGAAAAACTGAATTAACAAAACTTAAAACAGATAAAGAAGATTAAGAACATTAACGTACAAGTTATTGTGGGATCCACCAATATCACAGTCACATGGAGAACACCCATACAAGCTGCTGCCAAGACCCCAGTATCCTGCCTGGGATAGAAAGAAAATGAAAGATATTTTTATTACAAATATTTAGGTATGCAAAGAGTAACAGAATTTATACTCCCAGATTAACAATGTTCTAGAGCACTACTGTGCTGCTTGGCCATGGAAGGTTATTTCTCTTACCAGTTTCCATGGGGGCTCAGCTACTGCAAGAAGAGACAAATATTTACCCATTTGTGCAAGGAAATTGCTCTGTAAATGGCAAAGATTGTGTGAGAAGATGAATTTACACTTCCTTTCCTTCCTAGCAGTGCTCCTCCTTGTGCAGTTTGATAGCAAAAATGTTTGCAAGCAGTAAAAAAAGACCCAGAGGTATCAACGCAAGATGGGAGCATGCAGCTGTAACATTACTCTGAATTTTAACCCATTGTTTAGTTTTCTGGCAATGAAAAAGTGGGGGATGGGGCAGGAGACTTCTAAAACCACATGCAGAAGTGATAACAAAACTTGAGTACGTACAATGCATTTCTCACAGCGTTGCCCCGTGGCAAACTGCTGGCAGAGGCACCGTCCCGTGGCAGGATCACAGACAGAGAAGGGCAAACTGCCAGAGGGATCACAGTTGCAGGCTGCAGGGAGAGGAATGTGGGGTTATCTCTGCAGGCCTGGGGATGGCAGCAGGACTGGCTTTTGCTTTCGGTGTGGTATCAGCATGAAGAGCAGTCTCTGTAATACAGATGGATGCTCTGCAGATGGGCATGCCCTGGCACCCTGCAGACCTCATACTGCCCTCGGGGAACGGACTGTTTCCTTGGTGGATACAAACAGGAGTCTGATGTGGTGTTTTGCCACGTGCTGCTCCGCACTGCACAGTCCTTGCATGTTGCTGACTACTAAGCCTTGGGCATAAGGTGCTCACAAACCCAGAGTGTGCCAGGGTAAGGGTGTGATGTGTTTTTCAGGAAGCCTCTCTGAAGGAATGGCTAGCAGGAAGCAATCTTGGCAAGGCAGCAGCTCCTGCAACCTCAGCATTGCACTGTGCAGTGCAGAGTCCAGCTATCCTAACAGCTCATCCATGGCTCTGCATTGGACTCTATTGATTTTGATGCCAAAGTAATTTTCATGTGTTTTAATCTCACTTTTCAATTAAATTCCCTACTTAACAATCCTACTATTAACAACAGTATACTGTGTGTTCTGCAAGTGATTCTGCTTGTTTCACTCTCAGATGCCACAATAGGAACATTACATTAAGTTACATTAAATTATATTAAATTATAGGAAGCAACTGGGTACTTTGTGGAGTGGGTAGTCCATTAATTTGTGCATCTATGCATTCAACTACCTCCATCTGTTAAAAACACTTTCAGAAGAAGAATCAAAGAGGTGTTTTACATACGCTGGCAGCCCAGAGGGTCCCTGCCACTCAGCCCATAGTAGTTGGCCCTGCATTTGTCACAGCGGACACCCTCCACGTTGTCCTTGCAAGGGCACTGGCCAGCGACCATTCCCAGAGCAGGATCTGTGTGGCTCTCACACGTTCCATTGTGCAACATACCTTCTGGGTCACAGTCGCAGGCTACAGACATAGTCATGGAAACATAAAAAACCACACAGGTATAAGCATGAAAACACAATTATAGAGCTGGTGGTGGGCACAGATTTAGGATTGTTGTAAAAATTAGCGACATTCAACCATGAGTGCTGTGTTGGATGCTTTAGTTAATGCACAGCCACTGTTAAGAAGTATTATGAGAATGTTTTCAAGATCTGTTTTCTTTTCTCTGGAGGAGAGTTATAGTCTTTTCTTTGGTAGAAATATACCCTTTGCTTTTGTTGGAAATAGATATAACTCATCCACTCCCTCATCCAGACCACCAGAGTATCTGTATAGAGGAGCAGACTCCATACTTATGGTGATGCTCTTGCAAAAGTGGTAGGATGGTAGGGGTACCATACATTATTCACTTCACTAGAGCTGCTTTGGGATGGCTATGTTGTAATTATTTACAGGAAGCAATGGATTCAGGAAGGGGCACTGCCATCATGATGCATCCTGGTTTTTCCTAAGGCACTACCCATTTCTTACATCAAAATTGACATCTACCATACCCCTCCTCTGGGTAAAAATCACCCCTTGTCTCTTTAAGAACTTTTCACACCAATTACCACCATTAAATTACACTCTTGTGTTAATACTGGATGTAAGCTCATCTTTTAGAAATAGAGCTTTTATGCTTGAAAAACTACTTCTCTGGCACATGGCAGGTATCTAGCAAAAGTTATTACTCCTTTCATCATTTCACACCCTTTCTGTAATCCTTGACTCTCACAGAGGTAACAGCACCACTACTGTTCACATATGCACCACTGTTGCTTAACACAGATGATAGCTCTACTGGTTTTCTAAGCTCAGTTTAACACAGGCTTGGAATACAGAGCTTTTTATTTAAATGCTGGTTCAAAGATGCTGCTCTGTGAGGTGGTTTGGATGTTATAGGTTTGGTAACATTTTCTGTAATCTTATGAACATTTAAGCATGGGGATGCCATGGGTTTCAGAGCAAAGAGAAACAGAACCATCCTGCTTAGAGTCATTCTCATAGAAGCTAAGAAATGAAAGCTTACGGAGGCATGGCTGAGGGTCTGAGATGACTTTGAGTGGATCCAGGTAAAAGAATTGTTTGCACTGCTCACAGTGTTGCCCTGTGGTGTTGTCCTGACAGTCCTCACAAACACCACCGCTGACTCCACCACTGGCCTGATACACAGCCATGTCAAAGTGGCACCTGTCAGAGTGGCCGTTGCAGTTACACCCTGAAAACAAAACAGTGAAGTATTTTACATCATGACTCTGATTATTGTGTTCTTGCTACTATTGCTGTCTACTGTTAACTTGGAGTTGTTCCTTGTATGACTTGAGTGCCCTAACAAGATCAGAGCTTCCTAGGTCTTGTGCTTTACAGCTTGGGAGGAAACATCAGAGACTTATGACAGAGCTAGAGCCTACACTTAGAAAAATGCCCACGCAGGAGAGTGTGGGGAATACTGCTCCACTGAAGAAGGATCTAGATGAGTGTTTGTTAAAGATCCTAGAATCATAGAATCATTACGGATCGGAAGGGACCTCGAAAGATCATCTAGTCCAATCCGCCTGCAACAGCAGGATCACCTAAACCAAGTCACACAGGAACCTGTCCAGTCGGGTCTTGAACATCTCCAGAGAAGGAGACTCCACAACCCCCCTGGGCAGCCTGTTCCAGTGCTCTGTCACCCTCACCGTGAAGAAGTTCCTTCTCAGGTTGATGTGGAACCTCCTATGTTCCAGCTTACAACCATTGCCCCTTGTCCTATCACTACATGACACTGAGAACAGCCAGCTCCATCCTCCTGACACCCACCCCTCAAATATTTGTAGACATTAATGAGGTCACCCCTCAGTCTCCTCTTCTCCAAGCTAAAGAGACCCAGCTCCCTCAACCTCTCCTCATAAGGGAGGTGCTCCACCTCTCTTATCATCTTTGTTGCCCTACGCTGAGAAAAACAAAAGCACCACAAAAACGTATTATGCTTTTATATCCTACATTAATCATCATTGTCGAAGTAAATACTTTAGCATTGTGTAAAACCTCTTCCATTGACAAGACAGACCCTATGCAAACCAGTGAACTATCTTTTCTGCATTAGTTGCTTTTTCCTTTCTTTATTATTGCCTTCCTCTTAATTAAAAATAAGAACACGAAACAGCTTTCCTTCATGTATAGCAACATAGTACCAATGGATACAGGAATCCATCCATTTTTCTAAATAAGGGATGGAAAAATCTCCCTTCCAGAAACCCACCCATCCCATTACGTATTGGGCTGGGATTTTGTGACACTGACTCCCCAGCTATTGAAAAAGAAAATAAAATGTTTTAGTTACGTTTGCAAGCAGTGTCTTGTGTCCCTTTGGCTGGCCTCCAGGGAGCATCATGGTAGAAATCTTTACATCTTTCACAAGACATACCTTCGGTGTTATGGCGGCAGATACATCTGCCATGGACCTGAAATGTGGTGAGCACAGAGAATAAATAAAGTCATGGAGTGGAGATATCTGCTCGATGTAGGTCAGGCAAATTCAAAGCTCTTTGGCTCCCTCAGCTGACATAATTATTTGAGTAGAAGATTTGGACAATGCCTGCAAACTATAACCAAATAGTTTTACAACCACTGAGCAACATTTAGAAACACGCGCTCCTCGTGATACCAAAGAAGATTTCAACTTTTTAAATTCTTTCCTTTTCTTCCTACATGTTTGGTTTTTTTCCAGGAGGAAAAAAACCCCTCTTGATCCCAGAAGGGTATAATTTGCAATTATGTTCCTGAATTTCTTAACAATCTATTTTTATGAGTTAACTTTGCATCATTCTTTGTGCCAATGCCTCCTCACCTGCTGCAGAGACCGTGCGCCCACCTGGAGCGTGGAATGCAGCAACAAGTGGCCATTCAAGTCTGCACACAGTATAGGCTACTTACTGCATTACATTTGCACCATTACAACACTGGTATTTTGCTGCTATTACCAACATCTTGTGCCAGTTGCTTTAGAAACATCACACAGGTACCAACAAAGAGACAGCTTCTGAGCAATCCATCCCAAATTTTAAAGGAATAAGCTGTATTGAAACATTTTACAAATTGGCGTTGCAAATGGTCAATTCAAAGATCATCTGAGAACTTCCTTCCTCTCTCTCTCTTCCTTCCCTCCAAATACTAGGTAGGAACCACCCTTGTTGGAGACAACATTAGTGACGCACCATCCCAGACTGATGGAAGACATCGCCTCGCAGATTCGTGGAATCACACTGGCTGGCGTGGCCATTGCAAAAGCAGCTGCCCTGCACAACCATTTCATAGATGGCATAGTAGTACTTCTCGAGGGGATCACTGTGCCTCCTTCCAAGTAGAACATCCCCAAGGGTGTGGAGTTTAGTGAAATTAATCCTTAGGTTTGTCAGCGTAATGAGCTCTGGAAGGAAAGATGAGAAATTAAGAGCCCAAATTCATTTGTAAATGAACAGTATGAAATCTTTGGTGCAGATTAGTAATCCAAAAATTTGCCCATACTGAAGAAATAATGAAAATGATCTGTTATTGGCCAAGAACAAAAACCCACACAGTATCAGGGGCATGAACCCACTGCTGACACACAGCTCCATGCACATTAGCACCCTCCTTGATACTCTGCCCTGTGTTTTCTCAGTCACTGTCTTCAAGGTTCACTTCTGAGACTGCTCTCAAAAAGCAGCATGGATTGAGCAACCTGATCCCAGAATGGCAGACAGTTTAGCTGTATGGATAAGCTCTGCAGAGCTGTGCTGTTTTTACTCTCAGGACTGGAAAACAAGACTGTCCCATTTCATTTATGAATACAAATGTCTCCCTAAGTTCTTTAGGTACCTAGTTTTCAACATTGCTGACTTAACCCTGGTTGAGTTGTTTACACTTTAGGTGTACAAAAGAAGCAACACCAGCAAAATACCTCTGGAGGAAAGCTGTACTCTCCATACCTTGGATATATGGCACATAGGGATCTTCTGTTTCAAAGCTGGGATCCAAAGCTTTTAAAACAACCTGTAAAACAAATTAATCCAGTTTTATAGATCACAGAAGCTATTCTTTTTGCATATAAAGACTGTTACCATTTTGCTGATCCCATAAAAGAAAAGAACATGGCTGTAGCCCTGCTTCAGCAAGTGCACTCATACTTTCAACCTGGCTTTAGATAGTGGACACAGAAAGACCTTTTGCTGGATTGATGTGTCGGGGGAAGGAAAATCAATGTAGAGATGGGATGAACACTTACCAAGTTGATTAAGGGGCAGGTCCCTGCCTCTAGTGGTAGAGACTGATAGGGAGTTAACAGCTCTGACAAATCATAGAACACTTACATGAGTGAGAATTCCATGTGAATTTGAAAACCTGGAAAGAGAACTAGAAGGTTTTGTACAAGCTGTTTTATGAATTTGGGTGTGAAACTGAGGGTAAAATACAGTGTTTGTCTCTCCCTCTTACTTCAGTAAAGTCAACAACATCCTGCTCTGGCAGGGGGGTTGGACTCGATGATCTCTTGGGTCCCTTCCAACCCCTAACATCCTATGATCCTATGAACAGTCCATGTCTCAGAACCTGTGTAAGTGGATCTGATGGCTACAGATGAGAGGCCTTTAGCTCCAGAATAAGTCACATGTGATCTGAAACCACAGAAACACAGACACTGGATGTACCTCGCCTTCAGTGGAGGGCTCAATGTCTGAATATCTTGAATCACAAATGACGTCTCCCACACTTTTTGCTGGACCAGAAGAGATGTTGGGAAAAGAAGACGCACAGTCCTGTGCAAAATACCTAAATGCTTTCCACGTCTGCCCAAAGTCAGTGGAGCGCTCAACCAACATTGCCGCAGGCCGGAATGTCTGCAAGAAACATTATTTCAAGAATTCCTTCACCAGGAATTGGTAAGACTTTTCAGGGGGTTGTTGTAGAGATATTCCTGTTTGGGGTATGCCAAGAGCTGCCAATTCAATTTCTGTGTTTGGGAGACTGTAGGCTAACTACAGGCTGGTTGCATGATTCTCTGGAAATGCCAGCTTCTTCATTCAGATCACTGTCTAGCGAAAGGGAAAGGTAACCTTCCCTACAGATACAAGGTCACTTCTGAAGGAAGGACATTCACCATAACAATCATATTTTGTAGAAATCGGAATTTTGTAGGAAAAAAAACCCTGCAAACATATGGATCATACTGGATTTGCATAAAACACATTGGAAACGTTGGAACAGGCTATTCAGGGAAGTGGTGGAGTCACCAACTCTGAAGGTCTTTAAAAGACGTATAGATGTAGTGCTGAGGGACATGATTGAGTGGTGACCTGGCAGTGCTGGGTTGGACTTAATGATCTTAAAGTTCCATTCCAACCCAAATGATGCTGTGAGAAAGCTGAATTAAATTTGAAAGAGCAACTGCAGTCCAGAAATAGCCTAAATTTTTCAAGCTTAAGTTTGCAATTAACTTTTTTTTCAGCTTTAATTCTTAGGTTTGCAGAAAACAAGACGAGAAGGCACATGAATAGGAAGGTATTCAGTTTATCCTCCCCCAAGGCAGGATGAACTAGAACTTAACCATATTTGACAGGTGTTTATCTCACCTGTTCATACAAACCTCTAAAGAAGGAGCTTTCGCTGCTTCTCTAAGCAGTTTATTCCTGTGGCTAAGTAATTAGTGTATAACATTTCATAAAAGCTCCGGTAAGAGACGTACCTTAAAAGTCAGGATAAGGTGGCTGAACTGGAATAAAGTTTCTAGGTCCAATCTAATGCTGACATGGTCAATGCCTGGAAAAAGAATGAAAATTGAAGTAAATTGAATATTGGAGGGACTGCTGAAAGAGCTTTCCCATAGGGACTTCAAAGATGCTTTCCTAGCACAGGTTTTTAGGGCATCCCCTGTGCACAAACCCGGCATGTGGCTGGATCGCTTTCTCGAAGCAATTTCTCAGGGGCCTTTCCAGCACTGGCATTGGCAAAGCTGCATGTCACTGAGACTGCAGGAGATGGTTAAGGATCCTGTTCAGATCATTCAGATTGGGGGATGGTGGTGGTAAGGATATGGGTCTATGTCTTCCTATATTCAGTTAGATTTTTTTTAAAACCCATCCAACTAATTTTCTTATTTCTAAAAAAAAGTCAAACAGTAAAAATATGGGTTTTTCTTCATGCTAAATACATGTCTTAAGCCCTCTCAGACTTGAAGGTTGTCATGAGCAGAACTAACTCACCAGGCATCTTCAAAAACTGCAACAATTATGGAACATCCCTCCCCAATTCATACATTCACTACAGAGAGTTGCAGGAGCTCAGGTGATATCTCCACTGTTCAAAAGTGCACGCAGCATCCAAGGGCTCCTGCTGACTAGGCTGTGCACAAGACCTCATCCCAGAAGAAAGGTGGGGTGAGCAAGAAAAGATCCTCTTGCAGCTGGCCCACAGCTTTATTGGCAGTGGTGTCAAAAGCTGGTGACACTTCCTTGCTAAACTCTGTGAAAAAACCAGGCTTATGAATTTTTAGTTGGATACACAAAATAGGAGTAGGTTATTATCTTTATCTTTCTATGACTTAATTTCCAAACAGTCAAATATTTTTACCTATTTACTGTCTGTCAAAAAAGATGGAGTAAACACAATTCCTCCTAGCATGCCTTCACAGAGAAGCAATGCAAATACATCTTGACACATACATGCCTGCAAGTAGCTAACTATAATAGTTGACATGCCTTAGAGATGGGATCCATCCAGAGGTACCTGGACACGCCCAAGAACTTGGTCTGTGTGAACTTCATGAGGTTCAACAAGGCCAAATGCAAGGTCCTGCACCTGGGCTGGGGAAACCCCTGGTATCAACACAAGCTGAGGGATGAAGCAATTGAGGGCAGCCCTCAGGAGAAGAACTTGGGAGTATTGTTGGTGAAAAATTGAACATGAGCCAGCAATGTGCTCTTTACAGCCCAGAAGGCCAACAATATCCTGGGCTGCATCAAATGAAGTGTGGCCAGCAGGTTGAGAGATGTGATTCTTGCCTCTGCTCTGGTGAGACCCCACCTGAAGTACTGTGTCCAGGTCTGGGGTCCTCAGCACAAGAAAGACATGAAGCTGTTTGAGCCAGTCCAGAGGAGGGCTACAAAAATGATCAGAGGGCTGAAACACCTCTCCTACAAAGACAGGCTGAGACAGTTAGGATTGTACAGCCTGAAGAAGAGTAAGATTTGGGGAGACCTCACTGCAGCCTCTCAGTAGTTAAAGGATGTCCTATAAGAAAGGAGGGAACAGACTGTTTAGCAGGGCCCATTGTGATAGAACATGGGGTAGAGGTTTTAAACTAAAAGGTGAGACTTAGATATAAGGAAGATTGTTTAAAGTGAAGGTGGTGAAACACTGGAACAGTTTTCCAAAGAGGTGGTAGATGTCCCATTTCTGGAAACACTGAAGTTAAAGTTTGGACTGGGCTCTGAGCAGCTTCATCAGCCTCTGAGCAACCCATCAGAGGGATGGACTAGATGACCTCTAAAGGTCTCTTGCATTCCAAACTATTCTCTGTTTCTGTGATGTCAGTGAAAAAGTACTAAAGACTAAAGCTTGAGACAAAACTAACATGTGGCAGTAAGGGTGCTGATAACCAGACCTTATGGAATTATTTCCTAAATTTTTAGTGCTTTACAATGTGGGCAGTATTTTTTTTACTGGCCAGTTGGGATTTACACACTCTGTAACTATGTATGTGTAGGCAAACCTACCTTTTGCCACAACTCAGACTTCCTTGTAAGGCAGAGTCCGTGTGCAAAATACACCATCGCCATGTATAACACAGCACTGCTGCAGGTCCTCTGGCCAACTCTTGGAGATGCTGTGCTTAAAATTTGCTTTGCAGAAAGACAGAATTTCTGAAATCCCATACTGCTACGCACAAATAGGTTAAATCATTCAGTATTACTGAATCAAAGGCAGGTTTTTTTCTTATCTTCGTGAAGACGACACACCGAATGCCAATCACATAAGTAAATCTTACAACAGCATTCTGCAGGAATATTTTCTGGGTGAAACTTACCATTTTCTGACTGCCACCACTTCTTTTTCCTATCAGGCTCAAAAGTTGTGATAACATTTTCAATCATGTGACTGTTGTGCTGCATATAGGGATTATATGGGTATCTGGAATCGCAGAGAAAGCACTTCTGTTCACCCTAGAAAACAAGTAGAATAAAAGATTAATTTGGCCTCTTCTTGAAAGATCTGGTGGCTGTATATGCATTTATGCCATTGTAAGACTGGAATCTATGAGGTTGCTTTGGTTGCCTGGGCTTTTAATAACTCAGGCTTTCATATATAAAGGACAAGGTTGAAAAATCATTATATACACAAGGCATGTATACAGTAAATGTTGGCCTCCCTGCAAACTCTCTATAAAATACACTTCTTCAGTTGTGGAGATGGAACTTCAGTAAGAGACAGTTTGTCAAGGTGTTGATTCTGGGTTTAGCTGCCGGAGGGTTTGTTCTGCAAGAGTTTCTCCACACAAGTTTATTTTTTAAAAGTTGAGCTTTTATTCCTGTCTCATAAAGGCTGCACAACTTTCAGCCAGAGTCAGCAGCAAGGAGGCAGAGGTGATACAATGGAAGACTGTCAAGATCTGAAGAAGCCTTGAGGATGAACATTCACTGAATCATTTATACATTTTTCCTCTGCCTTTTGCACATTTTCTAGCAGCTCAGAGACCCCGTCAGGAGCAGCAGACAGATGTTGTGTACATGGAAGGCAAGGTTGGATCCAGGTACAATGTAAGTAGGTGGTCTGGGCTGACATCACCACTCTGACCACTGTCAGAGCCTTTGTAGGAACAGGAAAACTGCAAAAGTTTAAAAATGATGCAAAGGAGGAAAACTGGGATGTCAAGAGCCTTGTATGAAAATGTAACAAGCAGCTTTGGCCACGATTAGCCAATATCTCAAAGCTGAGATATTTGAATGAGAGCCTTCAAAATAACTTTGAAATCGAGGGCGAGGAGGTCTTTTTTATGTGATGACAGGAAGATTGAGTGGGAGATCTAAGGAGAGGTGACAAGGTTAACATGCTAGGTTTGGGAGATGACCCATGTTGAGCCCTGTGGACAAGATGAGCCCAAGCCAAATGTGATCACAGCCAGCAGAGGCATGGGGAAGCATATGACAGTGATTGCACCCAGGCATGTCCAAGGTGGCCAGAGGCAGCTGCATTATGCAGATGGACTCTGAAATTTGGGCAGAGCCTGAGTGCAAGGACTCAGTCATAAGCTAAAGTGGAAGGTGATACCCAAGCTGTGTGCCTGGCTGATGCCTGCAAGGGAGTTGAGGATGACATAGTACCTCAAAGGAGCTGAAGGAGGCACAGATGCAGCACCCATGGCTAGGAAGCTGTCAGGGATGGTGCTGAAAACGGAAAGTGGCAGTCAGTGTCAGGAACTGGGATGGAAACAACAGACAAGGTAACAGGCAGAAAGATGCTCTGCCTGGCACACTATGGGCAGGAATGTATTAGGAATGGTTTACACATCTTTTAAATCACCTGGGAATTATTCACATTTAAATAAATTAAGAGAGAGAGATTTACAGGGAAAGGGATTCTGCAAGAAAGATGAGGAGGGACCTTTTAGCAAGGCCTGTTATGACAGGAAAATGGGTAATGGTTTTACAGTAAAAGAGGGCTGGATGAGGCTCTGGCCAGCCTGATCTAGGGTGGGGTGTCCCTGCCCATGGTAGAAGAGTTGGAACTGGATGATCCTGTGGTCCCTTCTAACCCAGACTTGGTCTAGGTGATCCTGCTGTGGCAGGGGGATTAGACTAGATGATCTTTTGAGGTCCCTTCCAATCCCTAATGATTCTATGATTCTATAGGGGAGATCTGGATATAAGGAAGAGGTTTTTTACAATGAAGTTGGTGAAATGCTGGGACAAGTTGCCCAGAGAGGTGGTAGAGGCCCCAAACCTTGGGACATTCAAGGTGAGGCTGGATGAGGCTCTGAGCAACCTGGTCGAGTCGAAGATGTCCCTGCTCACTGCACGAGGTTGGACTAGATGACCTTCAAAGGCCCCTTCCAACCCAAAGCATTCTATGATTCTATGTGTTTTAAGCATCATGATAAATATATATGCAGTCGTTCTATAGCACGCTTGAAATGTGTACAAATGTACAATTTAGAAGACAAGACCTATGGATTGTGGTTGCACTTTGTGCCCCAAAGTGCAAGCATGTGCATGTCCACATAAGACAAGTCTGGTAAATCACATTGACCTCCAAATGTGCAGCTTTATTCTCCTTAATACCAAGTCCTCTTCCTTTTAAAACATGTGTGAGTAATAAATCCAACCATAAGGCTAAAACCCACTTAACCTACATTTAGAAATGGTAAGACACATTAAAGACTGAAAATTATTTGCATTGTTTCATTTTGAACACAAAGCAGTTAAGACATCCCAACAGAGTCTTGGCTCTTGGCAGCTTCCCATTTTGGCTGAGGCACACTTCCATAATAAGGTTTGGTCTCATCATGATGCCTAAAACAGGTCATCAGGAGGGGAACTGGGAGAGGCAAAACTGCTTTATAAGATGCAGGACACAAAGCTTTCTGCCCTGCTTCCAGCAAAGCATTCAAAATGTGCTGGTGAGAAAAAGAATTGAGTGGGACTCTGATATACTACAGGTAGCAACACACACCTTTTAGTTGAACTGATAGAGCAGAACGTACTGCCAGAGCACATGCCTGTATCTCTCAAGTTCTGCAAAGCAGCAGTTTGAAATTCTAACTGTCTTCAGTACACTGTCACTAGGGGTCAAGATATGTTGAAGCAGCCTTAAATCAGAGGGATTATTGTGGAGCATCTGCTCCTCTTCATGAGTTAGTATTTACAAAGTTCAAAGGCTAAATACAGCCAAGGGGAAATATTAATGTTTTTATTGCTCTTTGATCTCATCTGAAAAGTGAAAATAAAAGGCAATCGTCCAGCTAAGGGCCAGAAAGACAATGTCTCTGAGGTGGCTCTTTGTGCCCATCTATCCAGGAATACCAAGACTCAGGCTATTTCAGGAAAGGAAAGAGGTATTCACATTTTTGCAGAAAACTGTGTTTGCGATATGTATCTTGGAGCAGTGCTCCGTGCTGTCTCAGTATGGCACAGCTTTATTCTGCAAACATGTTACACATCTTGCCAGAAGCTCAAAACCTGTAATTATTTAAAATAGCTTATAAATTAAGCTGCATTTTATTAGCTTCCTCTTCAGCCTAAGCTAGTGTTTAGTGAAAATATTTCTATTTGCAACAATTTATTAGCTCAATGGAGCCAGGTTCTCCAGGATGAATTCTTGTTTCAGCCTGGCACAGCTCCTGCACACCTGCTGGTCTCTCTGTTCTTGCTGCAGCCCTGGAGCACGAGGGATCTCCCTGATCACTCATGTTTTAGAACTGCCTACACACCCACACTGGACAACACCGTTAGGTTTTCTCTCTGCAAGACATGGCTTTCTACTTTTATCAACACCGGACTTACTTTAGATCAAAACACACCAGAGGACATGGTGTGAATCTCTTAACAGGTTGCCTTAGTCTCAACACTCTAAGAGGCAAGCAAAGGTACATCAAAGCAGTGCCTACAGCCTGCAGGACCATACTCCTCCTGCACTCACGTACACACAAACCGAGGCCTTCACTGCTGAGGCATGAGTCAGAACAGGACTTGCAGAGCAAAGCTCCTTCAGAAATCTCTCTGCTTATTTGTGTCTCATGTATGGTTCTCCTTCTTGAGATGTACATCACTGTGGAGACTGCTGCCAAACCCTTCACATGTGCTGCAATAAGGCACAGACTTCCACTAGACTTAAGTCATACTGATGATTATTCTGGCAGGTCCAACAGAACCTTCCTAATCTGGGAAAATTGTTTTTATAGAATGACAATATTGTTACTAAGTAGATTTCAATTTATTCAAAATGAAAGAGCAAACCAACCTCTAAGTAGCCCATGATGCAGTACTTCTGAGGTCTGTTCATTCCACAGGTTGATGAGGCTGTTAATTGCTTGCTGCGACCCAGAAGGAGATCCCCTATGACTGGGTGGCAGGACCCAGCACCACAGTCATCCTGTGCCTCCTGGAGTCTTATCAGCACTTAGCACAAACAAAGATCAAAGAGAAATTAAATTGTTTTGTACACTCAGCAGTATTCTCCAGACACAACCAGTGAAATCGTAACGTCAACAGAAAACTAACTTGTCCTTTGCACTCCTTTTGTCCTTCATGATACAATTTGGTAGAATCTTGAATCGTTTTGGGAATGAGCACACCTGCTGCAAAATTATGATTAAAAATATAGACAGCATATTGCAATTCCATGTTAAAACTTTATTTCTCAGCACATTATTGCACACTAAACCTGCCAATCTGCTATGAGCAATAATTCATGATGCTTTCTACCCTGGCACACATTAGGATCACAGGCACTTCAGGTGACTGTGGACAGAGACAGATTTGGATTAATTCTGCTGATTTTTCTTTATTTCCAAGTAATAATGGCAGAACTAAGACCAGGACTGACATTAGATGTCCTTCAGATTTTCTGATGATTGGCAATGAACTTCCTGCTCCAGTCTCAGAACCCTGTGGTCAGACTCCACAAAATGGTCAGTAATAATTAACCAGAATAATTCTGAGTTCTCAGAATAATTACAGGATCTTTTTGTTTATTTTGCCTGAAACAACTTTAAATATTTTCCCCACCATGTTAAGACTTTCCTTACAGGGCTTGTCCTTTTAAACAAGTCCTGTCTTGAAACTCTTAACAGGAATGGTTACCTTGGAGGCTTTATCTGTTCAGCTTCACTTGGCTCAACTTGCTATAAAAGTGCAGTTAAAAAAGGAAACGATCAATACACAAAGATTCCACAGAACACCAGTAACAGCAGTGCAATTACAACAGTAAAAATAGTGCTTTATGGCCAGATTTCAGTCTAAGGCTCAGGCCCTAATTCAGATGAGTGACACAGGATTCTTTTGGTATAAAACAATACATACACTTGATTTCTGTATTTTTGCAGATGCACACTCATTGTCAGCAGATATTCATTGCTCCCTTCAGGACCTGATTAAATCAATTACACAGTATCACAGTATCACAGTATTATCAAGGTTGGAAGAGACCTCATAGATCATCAAGTCCAACCTGTCACCACAGAGCTCAAGGCTAGACCATGGCACCAAGTGCCACGTCCAATCCTGCCTTGAACAGCTCCAGAGCTGGCGACTCCACCACCTCCCTGGGCAGGCCATTCCAGTGGCCAATAACTCTCTCGGTGAAGAACTTTCTCCTCACCTCAAGCCTAAATTTCCCCTGGCGCAGCTTGAGGCTGTGTCCTCTTGTTCTGGTGCTGGCTGCCTGAGAGAAGAGAGCAACCTCCTCCTGGCCACAACCACCCCTCAGGTAGTTGTAGACAGCAAGAAGGTCTCCCCTGAGCCTCCTCTTCTCAAGGCTAAACAATCGCAGCTCCCTCAGCCTCTCCTCATAGGGCTTGTGCTCAAGGCCCCTCACCAGCCTCGTTGCCCTTCTCTGGACACGCTCAAGCACCTCAATGTCCTTCCTAAATTGAGGGGCCCAGAACTGGACACAGTACTCAAGGTGCGGCCTAACCAGTGCAGAGTATCTTTTCTTCATACTTACATCACTCATAGTTTCTAGGCAGGAGAGTGGGGAATAAGGACTCACTGTCACACGTGTTTTAAAAGTGCACTTAAAAGCAGCACAGTAACAAAATCTTGGAGAGATACGTAAAGCACACGATAATATCTCAAAGCTGGCCAGAGTAACTACTTCTGTACTTACTAAGGTGTAACAGGATGGCCAGCTCCCACCTCATGTCTCTTGTGGAACTCAGACTGGTACAGCTGCAAGAGAGGAACTGGTGAGTCACTTGGTACTCTGCCTCACCGGGGCAGCTGTTTTGCAGAGCCTTACGCAGAGACAGCCTTTAGTAATGTGACAGTCACAATAAAAATACAAAGATCAAAACAAAAGTAGCAGGATGTAAGCAGAGAGACACCTCATCAGCCTGTTTCAGAGAAGACTGTGAAAACATACCCACACTTCGTGCAAACTACAATAGAATGCTATCAGAGAAAGTATTGTAATATCCAAATGCAAAGTAATCCTAACCAGTTTTAGCAGGGCTGTTTGCAGACACCTAAATCCTTCTCTGGGGGTTCTTACTTCTTTTCCTTAAGTTAAAACAAATACCAAGGTTCTAATGAAGATGCCCCTGGGAAAGGACTGACATCAGGTGCTATGAATTTTGGCAGACACAAGATAGCGACCAAATCTTAAAGTGTGGAGAAGAAAAATTAGCTAATTTCAGTGTAAATGCAAAAGACTCCTATGCAGGAAGCTCAGGACAAACCCAAGGGACGTTCACTGTTGCATTTACTTCACGTTCTTTCTCTTCCTATTTGCCCAGAGGAAAGTAAGAACTCGCCTCTGTTGAAATAACAGAAGGCAGCCTAGGGTATAAAAGACAACCCAGCTTTCTGCCACCAACTAGAGCTTCCAAACCACAGTCTGCCCCACATTTTTGCACCTTCTACCTCTTTCTTTGCCTGTAGGTACCAATGGAGACAGCACACACTGATACAACTCCAGCTGCTAGGGCATCTCCTCATGAGATTGTTCCAAGTGCTGCTTCACAGCTCTGTTCTTGCTCCTCAGCTTCATACAGCCAACACTACATGAAGTGATCTAAGACAAAATACCTTCCCTCAGAGTAGGGGAAACACATGCAAAGGCTCAGAAGTATTTCAGATGTTACCAGCTTGGTTCATGCAGTTCTGAACAGCACATAACACAATAGTAGTATCTAGATGGCTATTTCAGCAACCACAGGCAATGAAGCTATCAGAGGTCACCAGCCTCTTGTGCTGCTTCAGTTCCTCTCACCTGCCGTGACTGTAGAGATCCTGCCATGTGATGGGGGGGAGATGATGCCAGTACCTACAGAACTCTGCCTGGCTCCCCCACTACAGACAGAACTGGCAGAGCCAGTGTCTGAGCAAGCATCTTCTTGCATTGGATTTTAAATTTCATGCTCTGACAGAAAAACAGACTCAGAAAAGACTTAAGCTGCGACCACTGTGATAGCACCATCATGAAATACAGGTATCCACAGTACGTCTAGCTTTGGTAGGTACCTGTATCAGTCTCCATCCTGCCTAACACCATGACACTCAATACCAACAAGGCTCTTTAAACATGACTTCCTCTGACAGAGAAACAAGGACTGGTAAAACTCCAACGTACTTAGGTTCATGCTTAGCAGGAAAATTTAATACTGAAGAGATCTTACCTGGGTTTCAGACAGCCAAATGTTTCAGTGGGAAATGAGCTCAACTAAGAGGGAAGCAAGCAAAGACATACCTGTGTGCTTCAGCTGGAGAAGACGGCATGTCCCCTGAGGCACCAAGGTGTAGGTGAGAATGAGCTCCAGCCTGCAACCTGACAAATGGTTGATTTGTGAACTCTTTCTGCCAGAGCTTCTGGATCAGCAAATATGTGCAGTGAAAGAAAATTGTGACAGGTTAGGTTCACAGCAAAAAAGTTAATGCAACTGAAAAGAGATGGTTGGGATTCTTATCTTGTTGCTGGCGAACAACGCTTTAATTGTTGTTTAATTAAACAAGCGTTCACTTGGTCTGCTTCGCAACCAAACATCAAAGTCTTTACACCTACTTAACATCAGAAGTACAGTAGCACTGGCTTATCTGAACATGGGCTAGAAAGGATGAGTCTACATGGTAGGGGTACAAATGGTTTGGAAGGGCTCACTTTGGGTTTGGAGATGTCAACATGCCTACCCTGAGAGCTGTGATCACACCCAGGTCGATGTATTGAGCCAGCTTCAAATTAGCTCAAGCTCTAGATCACTGCTGTGATCAGTGAGCACTCTGTTTTTCAATTTAAAGCTAAAGACAACGTGGCATTTTGAGTCATGACAGCTTTGCATTTCAGCTCAAGCTTTGCCTGTAACTGCCAGCAGCAGCAGGCATGGGGCAGGAAGGGTGGCGTGCGGAGTACAGCATGGTTGTGGGAAACACAGTAGTGGAGCAGCTCTGAAACAATCTTCACACTCTCACACAAAAAACTGACTGCTGTTTTTTGGTGTCTTTGTTGAAACCTGTGGCACTTCGATTTTTCAGAATGGTGCGTTGGCTTGGGTACACATCTTTAGCTGGAATGTATTTATTACCAGTTCTCCTCTGACTACTTGTAAGGCTTAACTCATGATCATCTCTGAAGTATTCTCAAAGTTTTCTATATGTGCAGAACATGTTTTATAAACTAATCATGGCTTTTCTTTTGTCAGCTCTCATTCTTTCAAAAGAAAAACAGCTACCTGTTCTTTAATCCTCATGTGACCCTCCTTACTAAGCGTTCTCTGCTATTACTACGATTGTTCGCTCTAGCAGAAATAATTAATACATGTAAAAAAATTATTTCCCTCAAATGCATGTGGAAATTAGCTGTGGGAGACTTTTTCAGGCTAATTTAATCTGTATTTGGTTTGTACTCATGCATGATTAGTTACTGTACAGATGGTTTACATAGAGTTTCAATATTAAAAAATAAGACTAAATGTTACATTAAGTTATTAATTTTACTTTTCATGTGTAAGTAGTATGTCAAGTGCTTTCTGAAAGAGTGACATAGAAGAAATTATTATTGTGCTACTAAATTATAGATTCATTGATGTTTTATTAGTATATTTGGTAGGGAATTCAGATTTAGTTACAGAGAAGTTATGCCAGAAGAAAATATCGAAGAAAATTTATTTGCAGAATATAGCCAGTCCTGTGTTTTGATTTATGTAGGACCCCAAGCAAGAAGGAGCTTTTAAAGCACTCGAGGCAGAGATTAAGAAACTTCTTTCGTGTCTTTAATCTCTCCACTGGTAAAGGATCTGGATTTATAATGCATCACTCATCCCATGCTGGCTGGAGGGAAGATAGCACTGGTGCATGAATTTTCAAGTCATCACAGGTGCTTGGCTGTCAGTTCTCGGGCCCAAGGCATATCCTTAATACACACAAAGGACAGGAATCCCTCACACCTTGGAATGTGTTCCCTTCACAGACACCGACCCGCAGTGAGGGAAGAGGGCTAGAGTAGAGGCACTAGTCACACTTCAGAGCCTGTCTCTGGGACTCTGGCTGACAGGCAGCTGGCACCAGGTACTCACCTGCCTCCCATGGACATTCTAAATCAAAAGGTCTCTTTGGGTTTACAGGTTGTTTTCTCCTTGTAATGAAAATGTGATAAAGTCAGAAAAAAAAATCTTGATTTTAGATTTTCAGTAAGAAATCTAGGATTATTCACTACATGAAAATTAAGCAGAACCATAGAATCATAGAATCATTAGGGATTGGAAGGGACCTCAAAAGATCATCTGGTCCAATCCCCCTGCCACAGCAGGATCACCTAGACTAAATCATAGAGTATTTAATACATAAATCACATGGGCTTCCTTTAGGGTCAGTGGAAAAAAACAAGGATGCTTATAGGGTCCGTCCTACCATCTTCTTTAGATACCTAAACTCCACAACTGCAGGAATTAGCCAGGCATGCTTTCTCCTCCAGAACAAGGTCTCCACTAGAAAAGATCAGTTGTACTAGACTTGTGGGAATTAAGAGAAGCTATATTGACAACTTTATCAGGAATAATCTAAAGTGTCTGCAAGCAAGACAACTGGAAAAGATTTTTAAAAGCCAGTATTTGCTTTACAAGTCACTATTTTAGCTACACGGAAAAGTTTGCTTTTCAGAGACCTGATGCATGTGTCATGCCATGCAAGCCAAAAAAAATGGCAATTTTTAAAGACAATTTGACTTTTTTTTTTAAAAGGTATTTGTTCAGTTACATTCTTCAAGAAAAGAAAAACTGTAAAGTACGCACGACACAGGCCAGAGGGTATGGTCATTCCAACTCTGAAAATAAACTGGCTCAAGCACTAAGAGGAGCAGTTGTTGAATTAGATTTACCTATGTGCTTTAAAAAGTCAATCATGTGTTGTTTTAAAACACCAACCTACATTTTGGCAAACAAATAAAAGACCAAAGAAACCCCAGGGATTAAAATTCTATTATAATTTTAAAGTAACATTTGTACAAAGACAATATACACTGAGCTGGGATGATGGCAACAGGTTTTCACATGACAGCCACTGCCCAGCAACATCAAATAATGAAAGTTCTCAGTGGAAAGCTTTTTCCACCACAGTAGCTGTTAATAGGCTATAACTGGTTCTATTCTTCTAATGGCCTCTCTGATGTTAAAAGTGCTATGAAAAGATTGTCCTATTTTTGCTCACCCAAATTTCTGTTTTAAATCCCTATTATTAGATTTTCCATTAGATTTCCTGTCAGCCTAAATTATCCTATGTGTTTGTCTCTAGGTTAAAGTAAATTTTTCTGCAAAGGTTAAACTGATGTTATTCAGAAATTATATCCTGAGCTCAGAAATTTTCTCTGGCCCCTGAGGAACCCTTGTGGCCTACTGGCTTAGAAACATTTTGTTACTAGTCCAGAAAATTTCCATACTGTAGTCTGGGAAGTAAAATGTATTTTTGAAGGGTTTTTTTATGGGGGGGTATAAACAAAACTCAGGAGACCACAATTTAGAGAACAAACAATGGAAAAACTGTCCACAAGCTCCTAAAAAGGCATCGGGCAGACACAATAGACAGAACAATGACAGCTTCAGTTCGAGGAGGAAAAAAGCAAAGAGAAAAATGTGTCTGCCGGAGGACAAGGATGGTGGCAGCAGCAGCAAGAGCATCCACTGCAGAGCCACCAAAGCTTAGTGGTTAGAAAGCTCCCATTGAAGCCACTGACTGTGGTCCTCTAGTCAGAAGACCAAAGAGAAACCAGCTCTTCCATCAGCACAGGAAGCGTCTGCACAATTGGTCTCTGAAATGAAAGAAGTATGTTCTCAGCATTCCTCACCTTTTTTTATAAGAACTGCAAAGGTAAATATTATGGAACAGAGCAATTTTAAAATCATAAGGGATTGGAAGGGACCTCAAAAGATTAATTTTGGTTCATTTTGTTCATGTTAGTAAAAGTGAGATGGATTGAAAATCACTTTTCCTTACTTCACTGGCTGGAAGAAATTGTTTCTTTTTCATGTAACGGGAGAACAAAACTTGCACAAAATCAGTAGAAATCTGAGAAAACACATTTAGGCTGAAATGAATAAAACCTCAGGAAGCTGCATGGTGAAATAACTGGGAAATCTGCCATTTTTCATGTCTAGTCACCAACATCTGTGACACCCATGGTGCCTGAAACACAACAGCACTGTCACATGGCCCCTTTCCTCACATGAGGTCCTCAGTTGGCAGATGACAGCAAGTGCAGAGCAGATAGGTGTCAGGTGAACCAGAGCTCAGTCAGAAGCCTCAGCAGCTGCACACAACACCTGGGGGAGGCAAGGTCAGTTAGAAGATGGGAATTGAGTGTAGACAACGGACATCTGATTCAGCTACCCTGTCAGTGAGAAGATTTATTGTTTTGAAAAGGTCCACAGGTACTCATGAGGACACAGACTAGGCAAGGAACCTGTGGAGATAGCTGAGCAAGGGATCAGAGAGAAAATGCTGGAAGCTGTAGCTGGAAGTTGTGACTTAGTCAGATGGACGTTAAAAAAATGCCTTGTGCTATGACTTCAGAAAAAAATGCAGGAATAGAGGCTCAAAAAACCAGGGCATGGTAACAGCATCTGTGCAAAAATACAGTGTTTAAAGAGCTGGGATGCACTGGATTTACCAGGCATACTGAGGTGTTCATGGAAGAGTAACCTGACCACTTCAGAGTGCCTTGCATCAGTGTTCTGAAAATGGACTGGAATCCTGGTGATTGCCAGATCACACCCACACTAGATTTTTAAGCTTAATTAACAGTTGTTATTTTTGCTAAGTTCAGCTCTCATCGCATTCAAACGGTAACAGGAAGCAATAGGCATGGTAAAATATATATAAAAAAACCAAACAAATCACCAAACAACAAAACACCACCCTCAAAATTACTGGTCTTATTATTAAAGGCCAAACAATATTCTTATAAAGCAAAACCTTTCTAGCAACTGGCCAAAATTTTCTTACAACCTGTTTGCCCTGACAGAACATCAAGGGAATAATTTTCAAGAAAACTCTAAAGATTTGTTTCTAATAGAGCCCAAACCATCCTATGTGTATACTTACTTACAAATACTTCCCAATTAGTTGAGGAATCTTATTCTGCTGATTAAGTATCAGCTTACATAAATAGAATCACAGAATGGAAGGGGGTTGGAAGTAACCTTTAGAGATCATTTAGTCCAATATTCCTGCTAGAGCAGGACCACCTGGAGAAGATCACATAGGAACCATGCCCAGGTGGGTTTTGAATGTCTCAGAGAAGGAGGCTCCACAACACACCCTTCCAGTGCTGTTACTCTCATTGTGAAAAATTTTCCTTATGTCTGAATGCAACCTTCTCTGTTCCAGTTTGTGCCCGTTGCCCCTTGTACTATTGCTGTGCACCACTGAGAAGAGTCCCATCGTCTTGGCACTCACCATTTAGGCACTAGAACAGATGAGATCTCCCCTCAGTCTCCTCCTGTCTAAGCTAAACAGACTCAGCTCTCAGCCTCTCCTCATGAGCAGATTCACTTGGGAATCATCCTGGTGGTTCTACACTACTCTCTCCAGTAGCTCCCTGTCCTTCTTGAACTGGAGTGCCCAGAAGTGCACACATTGTTACAGATGCAGCCTGCTGGTAGCCTATTTGATGATAAAGGTCACAACAGCTTAAGAAAAATGATAAAATATTAGTAAGACTATGTCAAACTTGTTATTATATCCTAGTAAAACATTGGTTCATATATGGCTCATCCAGACTCCTCCAGAACTCTTAAATAAGCCTTATTTTCTTTCATGCCATTAACAAACAGCATTAACAAATAGCCTTTTCCCCTCTAAAAGACAAATCATTCACACCTCTGCACTATGCCAGTTGGCACACCTACTGTAAAAGTGGGTAGATTTAGATCAGATCTTAGGAAGAAATTCCTGACTAGGAGGATGCTGAGGCACTGGAACAGGTTGCCCAGAAGATCTGTGGATCCCCAATCCCTGGAAGGGTTCAAGATCAGATTGGATGGGGCTTTAGGCAAACTGGTCTAGTGACAGGTGTCCCTTTCTGTAGCAGGTGGGTTGGAACTAGATGATTTCTGAGGTCACTTCCAATCCAAACCATTCTATCATTTTATGATTCTAGCACCATTCTCAAACAGGTAGCCCTGCAGAAGCCCAAATCCCTCCTGTGATTCTCTTCAAGATTAAGCTTTATGCTGAGACACAGCAAACTTGTAGCAAAGGAGTAAAATAAAAAAAAGATTGTGAATATACCTTCAAAGAAACTTTGAGAAATCTATCTATTAATAGTCATGTGTTTTTTAGGGAAACCATGTTCCAAAAAAAGGAAAACAGAATGTTAAAAATCAAAGGAATACTGAAGGTCACAACACACACTAGTGTGTCGTCTCCTCCTAGTTGCTGGCCTTGCGCTGAGTGTTTAGGCAATTCAATAAGCCATTATATAAAAGGATTAGTCTTTTTATGTAACTTTATCAATTATAAAAATATTTCTGTTTTATAATAATGGTCTAATAACTATAAATACCCGAGTGATGATAGATCAGGATTTATTACTAACCTGACATTTGTAATCCAGGCAGCTGTAATTCAGCTTGGTGAGTGATGTTCCCTTCCTCCCCACACACGCCATACCTTCCATCAACAACATATGGCAAATCTCTGCTGAATGAAAGACACAACTTTGAATCAGTCTACACCAAACAATTTAAAGTCTTGGGAAAAGAAAAAACCCAACAAGATTAGATTGTAACACTCTTTACTGCCATTTTCCCAGTGCTTATCCCAGGTCTTGTGAGTGAATCACAGAATTACTGAGGCTGGAAAAGATGTCTAAGATCATCAGGTTCAGCCTGTGACTGAACATCACTGCAATCAGCTAGACCATGGCACTAAGTGCCATGTCCAGTCTTTTCTTAAACAGCTGCAGGAATGGGACTCTGCCATCTCCCTGGGCAGTCCACTCCAGTGTCTGATCACCGTATCTATTCTATCCAACCTAAACCTCCCCTGGCCCTGCCCCCTCATCCTGTCACTAGTTGCCTGAGAGAAGAGCCCACACCCCATGATATGGGAAAACTAACACAGAAAAGGGGGGGAACAGGAATATGTGGAGCTGCTGAGTGTGGAGTGGCCTGCTGAGACAGCTTAGCAACATCACAAGAGAGCAGAGTGACCTGAAGAAAATAAGAAATTAACAAGGCCTGGTAAAACTACCACAGCTGCATTTCAGTGAGATGAGAGAGGTTACGGGCCTTCATTGAGAAGACCACCAGCACCCTCCTTGCAACCACCAAAGACCTCAACTGTGCAGGCATTGAAGGCGTGTACCTATGACAATTAGTTATTGGAAAAGTGTTACATATGTAAATCATTTACATCAGTTTTTTGTGAGTATATATCCATCACCATAATATAATCTTGAACTTTACTTGCAGTTGGTGCTTAATAACTTGTTATCGAGTCTTTCACTGTTTCAGTTATAGAGAGTGATGTGGTACTCTCTGAACCTCTTCTTCTCCAGGCTAAACAACCCCAGGTCCCTCAGCATCTCCTCATGACTTTCCTTCCAATCTCCTTGTTCTCTTCTGGACCTGCTCCAGCACTTCAGTATCTTTCTTGAAGTGAGTGGCCCAGAACTGCATGCAGTGCTCGAGGTGAGGCCTCACCAGTGCGCAGTACAGGGGGAAAGCGTGAAGTGTGAGCCCTATCAACAGCCTTTGCGATGTTAGAGCTAAGTCACAGAAACACTGGAAAAGAGAACAAAGATTAATGTATCTTTATTTTATGTATTTATTATTTATCTAATGTGTCATGGTAAATTATTTCGGATTCTACAGTAAAACAGTGGTTCTTCTGTAAATAGAGTTGTTCCAGGTAGCTGAAGTAGCTTTAACACGTTTTCCCCTTCAGCGAACTGGACTGTTCTGCATTTTGCGATCCTAAGAACGAAAATGTTCACGAACATCATCAAAAAAAGTTGTTCTCAAAAGACCAGAGGTGTGATCGAGTTGCAAAATCAATGTGGAGAAGCAGTTGCCAAGACCTCCTTCCCTGGCCAAAGGGCCCGCAGCGAGACTATGACGCGGTGGACGGCCCGGCCCGCTGCACCGACCGGCCCTTCATCGGTTCCTGCGAGCGTGGTCCCTCCCCATTGGCGGAGGGCATCTCCCGCCTCCATCAGTGCTCCAGGTGACAAAGCCACTGCTGCAGGGCCCACGTTCCTCATCGCTGCCCGTCACAGCCGCCCCCGCTGTCTCGCCCTCGTCCTATACCCATTAGTTCGCTCACAGCACCTCCAGCCTTCCTCGCTGCACTCCCAGGACTCATTTCATTTTCCCTCAGCCCGCCTCCCTTCTCCAGCCACTCCCATCCCTTCATCCGCATATTCGCTCTGCTGTACCTGTGCTTCCTCCTCCTCTTTTGTAAAAGCCACCCCGATACCTCCACGTTCTGGTAAAGTGGCTGCTTTCTCCCCGCCTTGCCTCAGCCTCTCCGCGCTGCCCCGCTCTCCCAATACCCTCCCCGCCACCTCCGAGCTTTCGCGGCCGAGGGGCGACCGGTCCTAGCGGCTGATCTCTGCTGCTGGTCCCCACTGTAGCTCCCGGCCTGTTCCTCTCGCTCTGTTCCGCTAGCAGTCTCAAAGCGCTTCTGCAGCCTGTCTTGAACCACCTGTGCGAATGACTGTAGCAGCAGCAGCAAACGACGGCGCTGTCTCGAAATGCTTGAGCCAGGTGTTTAGTTTTGTGGCTCTGGTTCCAGCGTATTTGCCCCAGAGTGTGTTCAAGTGCAGGTGGGAGATCTGTGCCTGTTTACACTTGCTCCTCGTGTTTGGTCTACCATGTTCTCTCTTACTGACCTTGATTTCAAATGTGCTTCACAGCCTAATAGTCCTTGAGACTTTTTCCCGCTTCTGCTTCATTTGTGGTTTTCTAAGCTATCCAGCTGTGAGAAGTGGTTTCACCCTGCACGCATCAAGAGACCACCTAAATCACCACTGTTAGTAAGTGCTGGGTTTTTTTTTTCCATCAAGGCAATGGTATTTTCAGATCAATGACTATTTCGGGATCTTAAATAACATAGTGAAACAAACACGTGTAAAGCAGAGGCAGAGGGGGTAGCTCCTTGGCTCACCACGTGGCTTGGTAATTTGACTGTAGGCTGCGACCACTGAGGTGTGATAGGGAGAGCAGAGAATAAGCATGCAAGGGCATAAGGAAAGGAGCGGGGTTTGAGTGGGAACAGTCTGGTATTAGGTAGATGTATGATTAGTGGTAGGTTGCTACAGCATAATACAGTTGAATATATAGTGTTGGTACCATGCAATATGTCATCCCTACATAATTTTCTCTTTTTTTGTTGAGTTCTTAAAAATCTTGATTGTGTTTTCTTGAGTGCATTTTCCCTTTACTGTGCTTTTCATAAAGTCCTGCAGAGACAGCTGTAGTTAAAAATGTGACTATAAAGGTGCAAAGCTGCCAGCAGTCTTGTCCTGTGCTATATCTCCTCTGTAAGAGGCATCTCAATGTGGCGTTGAGCACTAATACCAAACCTGGTTTTGTCTGAGAGCAGCTTGGATTGCTTTAATTCATAGCCTGGGGAACATCTGTTGAGCATCTCTGATGCGCAGCTAATAACCGGATCTGTTGGTTGCTCTTTCCAGGGCTCAGTGCTGAAAGCATTCCCAGGGAAAATATGGCTTAGCCAGCAAAATCCCTGACTGATGAATTATACTCTGTGAACATTGGCATGTCAATGTAAGAGCTTTAAGTGCTGTAGCTAAAGCTGCTTGCTGTTTCTGAGATGAGGCAACAAATGCACAAATACATGTATTTTTTATCTCTGGTAGTGTAATTCTTACACTGTCTTTTTCTTTCTGACCCACTAGGATTATAGTTACCAAAATTATCCAAACAGTTTGATCAGAATTCAGTGAGAACGTGACTGCGTGTCTTCTTTCCGTCCTTGAAACCCACTCTACTGTCTCTGAAAAGCAAAACTACTCTCTGCATCTGTTTATTTTACTTCCTCATTTTTTGGGTTTCTTTTGTTCTCAAGTGCTATAGATACCCACATAAATAGTTGCTTTATTCAAGTTGTACATACTCTGTCATACTACTTGAGAGGCTTTTCTCATGGACCTACTTTTTCCTCCAAACCATTAAAACAAGCAGATAAGTGCTAATTCTATGAAACTCCTCACTTTAAGTGTTTCTGGACTGTGAGTGGTTTTGTTTATAAAAAAATACTGGGTCTCCTGTGTCTTTTCTGACCTAAGAATATAAATGTTTGGTACAATTTAAACATGAATGCTTTCATTGGAATAATTTTGATGACACCTAAAATGTTGTGTACTTCCTAAGAGATATCGGAGCATCCCCCTTTGGCTGTAGGAAGATAGCCACATTGGGACAGCTACTTGTGAACGTGCAAGTATGGTGGCAGTAGCACAATGTAACCCGGTGATAACTGAATGTAAATCAATTTGGTAGTGGTGCAGCTGTAAGACTCCAAGGGACTCTGGTGTAGATGAGCACGAATTGCTGCAACTGTTAAGCAAAAATTTTGGAAATAAAGTAATGCTGCTGCTGCCAAAAGGCAACACCTGTTTATAAGGTTTACTGTCGCAGGGGAAAGAACAGGATTTTGGGCCCTCTTATTGTTTTCATTTACAATCTGTCTCTTCCCACTGTTTTAAAGCCTTTCCCCTCCTAGTTAACCTAAAAGGAGATCCTGCCGCTTTCCAAACATTGCCTGCTTTTAGTTACATATAATTTAAACCAGTATTACCAGTGCAAGGCATGCTTTTCCAATGTGTTCCTGAAGCAGCTCAAGATACATTACTATAAATGTTCACTCAGGAACTCACAGCTTGTCAAACTCTTGTTGGTACCTGCTGTCCCATCTGTAGACTGTTGCTGTGCTGGTGACCCTGTTATCCCAAATCCAGGCTCTTTTGCCTGGTTCACTAACAGCCAATCCACACCCAGGGATTCCTTTATTGCAGGTTTGTGCAAAGCTGTGAGCAAAGTGATCACCCTCATTCATTTCTACAATCCAAATTAGCATAATGAATATATTATTTATAAAATTTCTACCAGTGATTATAACTTTAGTCCTAGAGCTAAATGACTAAGTAATTCTTCGTTTCAAATTAAAGTGACATACTACCTACTTCTTAGTTATGCATGCTCAAATGGGTGCTTCACCTGGGTCTATTTGACCTGTAGGTGTGGTATTTTTAGCATTACTAGGGCATCTAGTGGTTGGACAAGGGGAATAGTTTCAAACTATTTTGGGTAGATTTGGGTTAGATCTTAGGAAGAAATTCCTCACAGGGACTGTGCTGAGGTACTGCAGAAAGTTGCTCAGAGAAGCTGTGGATGGATGTGAATGTTCAGAGAACCCTGGAAGGGTTCAAGGCTGGATGGGACTCAGGACAATATGGTGTAATGACAGATGTCTCTACCTGTGGCATGGTGGTTGGAACTAGATGATTTCTCGGGCGCCTTCCAATCTAAACCATTGTGATTTTATGGTAATGAGAGTATAATGAGGATAGTTCAGGGGACCTGTAGACTTATCGGTTTGACAGCGTATTGATTAACGACTTCTTGGAGCCTTAATTGCCAGGGTGCCCTGGCTTGTAGGAGTCCAACCATTCCTTCTTCTGCATAGGGAGGATTAAGTGTATCTGAGCTGTTCGGGCCAACCTATACCAGAAACACCGTGAGTCAATACAACCCTAACAGAGTTCTCTTAAATTACAAGAATCGGCCTTCAACGGTGCGGACAGGGCCCCAAACACCCGCACATCTGCAGCTCACGCACACCGTGACTCGCTGCGGGCCCAGCCGAGTGCCCCGAGCAGCCCGTCCCCGGCCCTAGCCCTGCGGGGGCCCTCTGGCCTCTACGACTTCCCTCTCCCCGGGTTTCCTCGCTGCCCGTGGCGGCGCGCGGCGCATGCTCGAGAGGCGGCGAGCATGCGCGCACACGGTACGGGGCTTCGCCGCCGCCGCCGCTCGTGCCGGCCTGACCCTCCTGTAGCTGCTGCCGCCGGTGGCGGAGCGAGCCATGGTCAGCGAGGCGGGCGCCGAGCAGTGCGTCGCGGCTCCGCTCCCTCCCGCCCCGGCACTGGCGAACGGCGAGAGAAGCCAGAGGTAGGGGGTGGTGGTGGGGAGCAGCTGGCGCGGCCTGTCCCGCCCCGCGCCTGACCTGTACCCGACCCGTGCCCAGCTGCAGGCCTCCCCTGCGTGAGGGCAGCGGGCCCAGGTCGTCGTCTGTGGTCTCCTTCGGTGCGAACAGGCGGGAGGGGGGCGGTGGGTGCGAGGCCCCTGAGGTGGAGATGGGGGTAATCTGGGCGGGATTCGCCCCGCGAGTGTGGCGGTGGGTGAGCAGAGCCGCACCGGTCCCTCCGGTGTCTGATGGGTGGTAGGGCGCTTCGAGTGCCGTTTGTGCTGTGCTTTTAGTTGCTTTCAGCTTGTAATAATAATAAATTTTGTTTTAAATGCAGTTGGCTCTTGGGTTCATGATATGCTACTTTGGTATCAGTGGATTCCTATTTCATCCATATGTTAAGTGGGCAGGGGGGAATGTCTCAGTCCGTGTCGGTTTGTAAAGGAAAGTGAGTCTGTACGCGGGTTTGAAGGGAGGCATGAACAAATGGGGGTACTTCCAGCTAAATTACAAAAATCCACTTACAAAGAGTAACGTCAAAAGCAAATTTTGCAGGTTTAGCTTGCACCCTGTGTACGATGTGCTCCCACACTTGTAGTAGCAGAGAGGACGCGGGGAAATGAAGTGTTGCTAAGCTGGCTTCGGTGCACCGCGTGTACAGTAGTAGGCACCGTATCCCTTGTTCCCTCTGTGCTAGCAAATGTTTTGGCTCTAGTTATTGTGTCCAAGTAGCTGTTTTGCTGTATCTGTGCTCCAGAGTTTCTAAACTTTTCCTTAAGCTGTTTTGGAATAGAGAGAAATCTTTACAATGCAGTTCAGTAGTGTAGTAAAAACAGGACCTTGTTTTCCTGATTTTTGTTAATTTCTTTATGTTCTAGCACGTGTCTTCTCAGTTCATTTTAACTGTGGTTTCTTTGAATCCTTCACAGGATGCACAACACATTATTACTTGTTGGTCTCCGTGGTCTGATCTGACTGATGCTCTCACCAAGTGCAGGGACTGTATCTGCTCACTAAAGTCTGAAGTGAATTTGTGTACTGAGAAAATAGCAGGCACAGACTGTGATTCTTCACGTGAACTTTCATCTCCAGTAAAGCCTATTGCTTTGTTACTACACAGTAGAAAACCTGCTAAGGAGCAGGGAGGGGCAGAGCAGGGAATAGACCTTGAGACATGCTGGAGACTTGATGTGCTATTGAAGCAAGGTAGCTAAAAGATTTTTTCCACAAGACCATGAGGAGCATCTCACACGTTGGCAGCGTGGGCTAGTGTGCCTGTATATGTGACAATAATATGATGTATTCTCAGAATACAAAAAATGCACAATGGCGTTCATGGCTTCAGAAATTCTGAGCAAAAAGCAGCATTTCCTCGGTAGGAAAGCAGCATTGCCAGCTTGTTAAAACATGCAGGGACTGGGTTCTGAGCATGTTTGCATGATTTGGAAACAGTGTAAGACAGTGTTTCCTGGGCAGGCTGGTTCTCTTGGCATCTTGCTGCTTCATTCATCCATGACTGATTCAAAGCGGAACGGCGATAAGGTCGGGGACAAAAAGAACTCTCAAAGATGGGGCTAGCATTTGGTAATTTGCTTTGAGGTGTATTTTTGTAGAGGAAAAAACACCGTTTGAATTATGGCCATAATATTCTACAGCCGTAAAAGCGTGAAATATGGTTTTTTCCTTCTGTAGTGTAAAATATGTACTTATATTGGCTGAGTATAGGAGCCCAGTGCAGTCTGATATCCTCCTACATTTATGCAGCCTAATGGATACTCCCAGCTAAGTCAGTGACTTCCATGTATTTCTAGGGGTGTTTAGGAGGCTTACTTCAGGACTGAGTTTGGTGGGTTTTTTAATTTAAAATTTAATATATCCAATGCTAGTAAGAATTGTTCTGAGAAAGAAAAAAAACCCCACCCTAATTAAATGATGAGCATGCTGAATGTGGGTAGAATGTAAACAGCCTTGCCTGTACCAATTTTACCAGTTTTCTTGAAGCAAGAGTAACCGTTCAATTGTTTCGCATGTTTCTTGTAAACAGATTTTCTTAGTTTTGAATTGCCTTGTTATTTTTTATTATTATAGCCATTTGGTTTGAGCAACATTGCTTGTGTGGCTTTTAATCACAACAATTTATTGTCAAATCAGAGGGAATATATGAAGGAGGAGGTGGAGTAGCGTACTGAAGATGAGGCGACTGAATCGGAAGAAGACATTGAATTTGATGAAAGAATTGGATGCCTTTCCAAAGGTTCCTGAAAGCTATGTGGAGACCTCAGCAAGCGGAGGCACAGGTAGGCCCTATTGAGGTGCTGACTTAATTCATGTTGGCTCTTAGCTCAATCTGGCATACTCTGGGAACAGAAACTTCAGTAGGAGGAAGGCAAGCATCTGTGTTCATATGAACCTGGTCATAATTGGTTTCTTCAGAACCTTCCTCTTTCAAGTAAAGACGTAGTATCTTCCCCAAATGGATGCATTCATTACTCAAGGGAGACTTTTTATGTGAAACTGGTGAGATTCATACAGGTGTAAAGGTTCACTGTAAAAAAAAGTTCCAACCAATTACAATTGGATGTACACTATGCCAAGGCCATAATACAACTCTCTCATTTGTTGTCTCACTAACCCCTTTTCTCTGTCTCAGGTTTCTAGGTGAGATTGTGTCAGCATGGGCTGAAGTGCAGGTGGGATTTAACTGTGCTTTTTATAAGAGGAAAAACATTCTCCAGAGGTTTCTTAAGTGCTGGCTAAATTAAGCATCAGGATGAAGAGCAGCTTTCTAAAGCTTTTTGTCTTGAAGGTGTAGTCAATTTTAAAAATCAGGAAAGTCCTTTGAAGAACTAAACACTTCAGAGTGTGTGCTTATAATGTCATTATTAGTGTCTTGAGCTTCTCAAAATTCTGTAGCTTTAAGAAATACCTTTGAAGTGATTTGGCCACTTGTGATTTAGAAGTAAATAGCACAAGGACCCCTATTACTTTGCTGTGTTTCCTGAATTGCACTGTTCATTATTACAAGATTATTGTACAAAAAAAAAATAAAAATCTGTAAGAACTGATTAAATAACTGTTTGTTAATGTTAGTTCCACTAAATAAGAAAGCAAGTTGTTTTTAATGTTGTAAATGGAGGAAGAACAATTAATGCTAAAAAAAATATGTTTTTAAGCGTAGCACCAGCCTCACTTTGGTGAAGGGTGCCTTGAGAATTTCTCATCACCAGAAGTTATTTTATCATGCTTCGGTTTACTGCAGTAACATTATAAATGGCAACATAAAATTGTCTCATTTTATACCATTATAACATCTGAAAATAGTGTTCCTGTTTAATTCAGAATCGGTGTGCCAGGCTTACCTTCTGGTGTTACAGGAATGCAAAATACACCAAGACTGTTCTCAGGCTTTTGCTGCCCTTAAACTTGTTGCAAAAGAAGTAGTGGCCTCTCAGGCTGAAAATCCAGCTCTGATGCTAGGACAACCTTCAGAAAAGCTGAACTATCTTTGGAAATTCTACTATACTTTATGTTCCTGTTCAGCTCCACAAGTACCTTTGCTCAGAATTACCTGAAGAGTAATTGCAGCTCCAATTGTTTCTCTGTGGCTTTGATAGATTGCTCCAGCTTTCCTACTGTATAGCTGGGGTGATGTTGGCCTACTGGGCTCTGAAGGGAAATTGATAGCCAGAATAATTAACTGATGAGTGCATTGCTTTCACAGTATGCATTGACCTGGAGGTTTTCATAGATAGGATTGTTCCATAGCTTCAGCTGAAAGCTGGAACTTGAAACATTACAGGTCAGTGCAACAGTCAGTGCTGCAGCCTGTGGTTTCTGTTCTGGTTCCATGGGAGCCTTCAACTCCCCTGCAAATGGAAAACATACTCACTGCTATGCTCCATAATTGAATTTTTTTTCAACTTAACTAAAACTTTGATTTAATAAAAGGGGTGCATCTTTTACCGTGTTTCTGACTTTGCACTGTGTTTCTTTCCCTTTGCACTGTACAGTTTTGCAAGTGTGATGAATAGATGGTTTTGGAAAAGAGGCATGTAAGCCATTAAAATCTACCAATTAGTTTTCTTTCTAAAAATAATTTGGAATCGGTCCTTCATTTACTTAGCAGTTAGTAGAATGGAAAGCTAAATCCTTAACGCCAGGAATGTTTGAATATTGGGGTAGGAGTCCTGATTGTGCAGGTACATGCAAGTAATATAATCAGGACACTTTCTGTGAACTGTATAGTGTATATAACACAGTTATTTCTTCTGTCTGTTAGCTTCTTTGCTCTGAAACCAAATATTAAAAAAAATTGTTATGAAAATGTGTGTTGTAGGCAAGTGAACAGGTTGCTCAGGAAGGTTGTTTATTCTCCTCGATGAAAATGTTCAAGGCTGGGTTGGATGTGTCTTCTGGGCAACCCAGAACACCAGTGCCAGGTGTCCCTGCCCATGGAAGGGGGGTTGGAATTACATGGTCTCTGCAGCCCCTTCCAACTTAAGCCATTCTTTGATTTCTTTCATTTTATAATTTTTTTTACATGGAGGAGGATCTATCCTCCAAAGTCTTCCATGGGAATTTCACAACCTCCCCATCATTCTAGTGTGTGACTGTACATAATGTGAAAAGTCCTTTTTTGGTGCAAAGGTAGGACTTGTTCTTTTCCACTCTATCGAAAAGCAAATGTTGTAGATGTGAGGATGTTTTCCTAAGAGCAGTTTATGGATTTATCAATCAAAGGTACTGGTATTGTACTGGCAATGCTTAGATTCTGAAATGCTAGAATTTTGTTCTGCTTATGTATCTGAATAATATCTCACAATCTAAATTTTTTTCTTTTTTTGATGGCTCAGTTTCTTTAATAGCGTTTACAACAATAGCTTTCCTAACTATAATGGAGTTCATGGTGTATCGGGACACGTGGATGAAGTATGAATATGAAGTAGACAAGGATTTTACTAGGTAACTTTTATTCATTGTAATTCCTTTAAAATTAGTCTGCACTTCAGGACAGAAAAGATTTTAGGTGTTTGTGTGATTTGTGAGCAATTTGTAAAAATGCAAATAAATCGGTGGGTTTTTTCTGTTTAATGATTTGAGATTTTTTTCTGTAATCTGTGAAGAAGAAAAATGGAGATTTCTGTATTGGAGTAGTCAAATTAGTGAGATTTATTGGTAGAGTTTCCTCATAAATTATTTCCTAATGTTGTAATATGAAACTCCACATCAGCTGTGTAAACCCGCCACATTCACACGGTGCTTACTTGAGTTGTACAGTTAGTATATTGCCACAATACGTTGTGTTGCTGGAAGTGAACAACTTTGACTTCCTTATCTAGAGGTTGCTGCTAATCTTGTCTCCAGTTACAGTCTGTGAGATCAACTGTAGATGCACATGAAACCAACAGCAAATGTTTGTCTGGACTGTGTTCACTTTTCTTCTCCAGGTGGTTAGGCACCTCTGAGTCTGTATGAAGTTAATGGAGATTTTGCACATTGAACACTTTTAAATGTTGTGCATCTGGAAGACTTTAAAAGCTCTTTGACTAGATGCTGTGGTAACAAGCTGAAGTATATTAATTGGGTGTCTCGTTCGTTAGAAATACCAAAGGCTTCTGTGAGGGGGGAAAAAAAAGAAATTTAAGCAAAATACATAAAAAACCCCTCAAATTAGAGTAAATCCATTCATCGGAGTTTCACATTTAACATCTTTGCTAGTAGATTATTTCCCTAGTGTAGCTATCACACCAGAAGAATAGTCTAGTGGTTGAGATACTGTGAGACTTGAGAGATGTCCTGCTGCAGGTTTTCCGGTTTTGCTCGGCCTGCGGTTCTGTGGCAATGTAAACTGATGGAGATTGGTATTGCTTTACGTGCTGTTCTCCTCTCTGCTGACCATGCATGATCCCAAGTTGAGGTGGTGTTCAGTCCTTGGATTTTGTGGGCAGCCAGGTTTCCAGAAGCAGCTTCCTGAAGTGGATAGGACCATGTGAGGGAAATTTCTTCATTGTAGTTCAAATGACTTTTGTCGAGCTAGTGTGATAACCAGTAAGAAATGCCCAGAGTGATGAATGCCACACAATCAGACTTTTAATAAGATGGAGTTCTTTGTAGTGTTGGTTTTGTTTTCACCTCTACTTGCTATGGAAACATTCAGGATAAAGAATTTAACAAACAAGGCATTTTGCTATTGTAATGTGGGTGTATTTTTGGGAAAAGAGCTTTTTCCAGAAGCACTGCTGGCCAAATGATGGTCCTTATGACATAGCAGCATTTTTTGGGAACTGGTTTCAGTGACTTCCCTGAATGTTATTGACCTGAGGAATCCTGATTAGGATTGAAATTACATTGACCTGACTTAAGAACTAGTCAAGAGGAAGGTGCTCCAATGTTTAACCAGTTGTAAATTTGTAACTCCCGTGTTGTACTGATCCACTGCATTCTGTGGAATTTATGCATGGAAATAAACAGTAAAATACTGATAGCTATACTCTTAATACAAGTCTAAGAAACACTTGGGCCAGTATTCTTTTCAAAAAACCTGCTAACTCGTAAGTTTCATAGTAAAATACAACAGGGAAGTCATGTTTTTATCTTTTAAATTACATGTAGTCATCAGTGCTTAGTCCACTTTGGTTCACTCAAATTTTAAACAGCTTAAATTTATATTTACTCATATAAATTTTATTACTTGACTGTAGTTCTGCAGGTAATCTGAGAATTTAAGTTCTAGATCTCTTGATACTTGTATTCAGTGTCACTTACTAGCTTTTTACCTTTTTTCTTTTCCAGTAAGTTAAGAATCAATATTGATATTACAGTTGCCATGAGGTGTCAATGTAAGTATTCCTTCAGCAAAATTTCATATTGAAACACTTTAGGGGCTCTTCAGAGTATGCATTTGCTTGCAGTGTAGTTGGATGTTGTTCAAAATAAGTGAGATTTCTTCTGATTTTGATGGTATGTAGTGATCTTGATGGCATATGACTCACTGAAAGAACTGGTAGGAGATGTAAGTGTTTATGCCACCTTATTTTCATCTAGCACAAATTTGCTTTGTCTGGCAGCAAAAACTGTATTTGTTGTTCCAGTCTGTCTCAGACTGGAATGTTCCAAAAGCTCATTGTGAAACAAAACTCGGCAGCAGGAATTGATCACAACTTCATTTATGAACATGGCAAATATTAACCCTATCTGTTGTTTAACAACACTAGAACCATGATGTAATTTCATCTGCTGGATGAAAGTATAGATGCCTTGCTATTTGAAGGAAATGCTTACTATTCTTTTGATATAATTCAGGTAATGAACCATTATTGCTGTTAGTTTTTGTTGTCCTGGACTGAGGAAAAGGTAATGCTGCTTTTACCAGGATTGCATGCAAACCTTCAAGGTATTTGGCTACGTTCAAACTTGCATTAGTGTTGTGGTACCTCAGTATCATACAACTTGTGTTCTCTCACAAATTGTCTCTTCTTATGCTTAAAATTATTTAAGTATTTCAGTTATTTTTGCAGTTAGCATTAACATTTTTGCATTTTTTTTTTAAGAGCAAATATTTTTACTCCTTTTTCTTGTCTTGATTTGGATTAATTTGCTGATGAAATGAGAAATATTTCTGCGTAGCAGACCCTAGAATTTTTGTGTAGGTGATGATTCAAACATCGTCTCTGAAGGTGTTACATCAGTGGGAAAATACTGCAAATCTGATTTTTCCTGCTCCTGTGCATCAGTTGGTGATATGACAGGTGGAAACATAAGATTCTGTGATTCTCCTTTGCATCCTGGAAATCTGCTTCTTGCCAGATTTGGATTTTTTCTGTTTTGTTTGGACTTCTATAACAAGGAAACAGTAACTTACACTGAGAGTTTACTACTCTACTGTGAAACTTGATTTCAACTTGAGTTTGTTTATGCTCATCTGCCTGACTGTTAGTATTTTTCTCCCTGTTTGGAATAGATGTAGGGGCAGATGTTCTGGATTTAGCAGAAACAATGGTTGCCTCTGCAGATGGGCTAATCTATGAACCAGTAAGTTGATTCTTACATCTTCTTTCCTTTATAAAGGAAATAGTTCTTTTCTTGATACAGAGTACTGCTGGGCTGGCTTGCTTGTCTCCATTTTTTGTTCCTGACAACTGGACTGCACAGAACCTCCCCAACTATTGTCTGTTTCTTGAAGTGAGGGCTGCAATAATTATGCCAGGAATCTGATAGGAAAAGAGATAAGCATTGGGATTCCTGTGTGTTCACTCTCTGCAAATACAGCAGACTCCCACATCAGAGCTTTTTGACAAGCTAGTGATCTGCAGCCAATTACCTTTATATGTGCAAATTCTAGGGGTAAATGCTAACAGTGTTTGGTATGGGAGGAAAACTGTCGGAGAGAATTGATGTAACTGCTTTTTAAGTGGAATAATACTGTGATAATTGAGTTAATAAGTCTTTTCTGTGTTGTGAGCTGAAAGTTGTGGAAATGTGTAAGCTTATCCTCTTAAAGTAGTTTTGCTTGCATAATACAATAAGCTTTGAAGTATTGTGCTATGTGAAAATAATATATTGTTTACAGAAACTCATTAGAGAATGTAACTTAACCCTGTAATTAGTACATTCTCTGTTAACTGAACTATATTCCAAATTATTATAATTTTGTCCAAATTCATACCTGTGTGTGAGAGCAGGAGAAGATGGCTGAAGTGAAGGACTCGCTTAGGAGGGGGAGGGATACCTGTTTTGTTTGTTCTCCTTGGAGCATTTCCTCTTTTTCTGTGGACACTCATCTCTGCACTGGTGTACCTGCTGCATGCAAGCAGTTGCCTCAGTAATTATAGTCTTAGAAAGAGGAAACTTTCCTGTACTTGATATCTTTTTTTGGCTGTAGCTCTGTGTAGGTTTGAACATTAATTGCAATAGAATTTACTACCTGTGGTACATAAGTGTTTAAGAGTATGTATATATCTGAATTCAGAGTGCTGATCTTGCTAGTATTAGCCTCGTGCTGATTGAAGTATGGTAGGTCTGATAGCTTCTCTTAAAAAAGTGGTCAATGCACGGTGACCCTATAAATGCACAGGCTGCACCTGGACACTTGTCACTGCTTGTCACAATTCTTCTTTTAGCCCGTGTTAGACAAAGGCTAGATGGGTGCAGAGTGCTGATAATGATTTATGACACATTGAGGAAAAGATGCTGGAGTTATCAGCTGAATAATTCTTGGTGGGGAGGGAAGGAGCATAAATTCCATACTTGAACACTGAATGTAATGTGCAGTCATAAACTCCAGTATGTGGTCATAGGATCATAGGATGTTAGGGGTTGGAAGGGACCCAAGAGATCATCTAAGCGTGAAGCTGATTATATCTTCACACCTTAAGTCTCTTCTGTATTTCGTGGATGGGGCCTCTGTGCTTCCTGCCTGTTTTATTAAATGTGTTATTTCTGTTTCAGGTAGTATTTGATCTCAGTCCACAACAAAAAGAATGGCAAAGGTAAAGCACTGAGATACATGCCTGTGGTTTGTATTATTTGTACTAGAAATGACTTTGAGGTGCACCACAGTCACATAACAGAACTGCGTTGGGTCTAACAGCTCCTGCAGTTAATACAAAACTATGAACCTATGAAAAGACATTTTGCCTTTTTAATGATTTGAAATTTGTGTTACGGAAAAACATTGCTTTGGACTTAATTGTGGAATTGGGTCATGCTGTTACAAGCCAAGGTGTATGGACTTGTTCAAATAAGTTTCCGAACAAGTGCTTGGTAGCACAAGTTTTAATGCTGGGTTCAGATGTGTAACACAGATAGCTTCGTATTTAAATGTTAGAGGTGAACCACAGTAACAAATTGGCATGGTCTTAAAAAAGCAAGTTAAGTTTGGAGTCTTTCATTTAACTGAATTGATAGACTTTTATAATTTAAAGTGGAATAGCTTGGACATGTGTGTGGTTGCTGTAGTGATAGTCTTGTAGTAGAACCTGCAGCTTACTTGAAAGTTTCACTAGTTTCAGTCTTTTGGTAACACAGAGCTGTGAACACCAGAGCTTTAAGCTCTGTATAGGAGTGTGATGTAACACTTTAATCCTGGCATGAAATCTTGTTAACTTCTCAGTTTATAATCTGCAGCTGAAGATAGTAATTAATTTTGAAGTTATTTTACTGATGCACCTTTTCACACTTGTCTGTAATCTTTAGGGTGCTGCAGCTAATTCAGAGTAAGCTGCAGGAAGAACACTCTCTTCAAGATGTGATATTCAAAAGTGCTTTCAAAAGAGCCTCTACGGCACTGCCACCTCGGTAAGAAAAATCAAGATGTTGTGTTGTCATTCTTCCTTTGACCCACCAGTTTTGAGTTGTTTTCCAGAAGAGAAGATTGTAAGAAAAGAAGACCTTCCTGATTTTTATTGCATTTAAAAGTAATGCACTTGATACTTGCTTTGGAGAGTTGTTGTTTTATAAATATACACACAGACCCACTTAGTCTATTTTGTCTGACGCTTCCTTATGTAAATGAATAATGCCAAAGCAATACTAAGCAAGAGTGTTTTGTTTAAATGAGAGTATCTTTCTGTTCAGTAACGTTTAGAAAGTGTTCTGCTATTACATGTGATTTAATAATTTTATAAGTGCTCTGGTTGAAGATAGTACCGTTAAAATTGTGTGGAGAAAACTTGCTGTTTTCAGTGTATTCCAACCACTCACAAAGTGCTGGGAGACTGGTGCATGGAAGGCTTGGTCTGCCTCACTCTAGATGTATTGTGGTTTAATTTTAATGCTTTCTACATAAAAGCTGAAATGCCTTTCCCCTTAAAAACAAATAAACAAAAATACCCCCACAAGCAAGCCATAAATAAAACAAACACAAGAAATGCAGTGTGCGCTACCTAATCTCCCTTTCTGAGGGCTAAAATACACCCTTTATTCCTAAGACAAGGCTGAAGAGGGCTGAAAAAATATTTTTTCTCATTTAGTTGATGCCTTCAGATTCATTAAGTCCTTCTGTGCCTCTGTGATGCTCCTTAGTGCATCATTTGAGATGGCATTTGTGCTTGAAAAAAATCAGTATGGGGTTCTGCTTTTTTTCTCTTCATCTCCCTCTAAGATGCAGATTGAGAAGTATGTCTTGAATTGTGGATATCCCAACAAATGTGGAAAGTGGAAGTTTCATAAAAAATACATGTTGAAAGCTGTTCTTGCTGCCTTGTATTAATACAGCTAGTATTTTTTTTTCCTGTTCATTTTAGCATTAAAAATTTTTCAAGAATCATTTCTTACAGAAGTAATCAAAAGCAAACCAAAACACAAAACCCCGTGGCAGCAAGATACATTTATGGTCTTGTGTTCTCTGCCCATATGTCTGGGTATGTTAAGATAGTTTTCTAGGCTGCGTCTCTGAATACAAGCATGAATGAAAGCTTACTGGTTTCATTAGAATGACCTTTATTAGTTTCCCTTGCTTCTACCTCCCCTGCTATAATTTCAGAAGAATGCAATGAGAAGCAGATTATAAAGCATTATCCTGGGAAAAGTAAATTTAATTATACTGTTGTTACTCCTGTTCATGAATATTCTCAAGTACTGTTTATGTTTGTCTTTGTTTAAACAGGGAAGATAATTCATTACAGTCTCCAGATGCATGCAGAATACATGGGCATCTCTATGTCAATAAAGTGGCAGGGAACTTTCACATAACTGTGGGCAAGTATGTTCTGTTCCTCAAAATACAAAATAATGATTGACATCTACATCATATACAGTGCATATATGTGTGCTTTTACACTTCTGAGTTAAAGACTGGTTTTGATTAAACTTGCTGTACGTGTGCTTGCTGTTATGTTCTATGCAGTGTCTTTTCTTGCACAGTTAAAAACATTTTGTTGTAAGTTACTAAAACAGTGAAGCACAGTGCATTGTTGCAAGCAGTGCAGTGGTTTTGAATTTCAGTGTCTTACAGGATGAAAACTTGAAAGTAAGCCCTGTGTCAGTGTGATGTGGACTGCTTGTACTTAACTCTTTTCTTTGGGACTGTCCAAACTTTTCCTTTCTTTTAGTACCCAGTTCACCAAGATGGATGAAGTGTGGGTTCCTGAGATAGTGTAGTTACAGAACCATAGTTAGTGAGCTAAATGTCAGTTCATCTTGTTTTGTGGTATGATTTCTGAGATGTTTTGGTGATGGTATGAGCTTATATACATTGCATGCAAAACTGTGTTAACTTTTCAGTGTCCTCTTCAGCTCTGCCTTGCGCACTTGTCGTTCTCCCACCTCTGTCATGAGAGATCTCAGCATGCAGTGTGTCCACATGGTTTTTGCATAGCGTGCAGTCTGTTCATCTGTGCATAATTCCAGCTCCTGTATGTGTGTAGATACTTCTCTAAACATAACTTCTCTCTGGTCTTGTGCTAACTCTCTGATTTGCCCCTGGATGTCCAGTTTCTTAAACCTCTTCCATGATTTCATGTTTTCATCTGTACTGCCATCATTGCTCTCTTCCCATCTCTTGATCTACAGTCCTGAATTTTGCTTCCTTTTGTGTATAGTTATGTTTTTACTTTTGCAAAGTTGTTTTTCTTCTCTTGTACTATTTTCTTTAAATGGCTCTTCTTACTAGTTGTCTTTGTACCTTATTGCCTGGGTGTCTACTCTAGTCTTATCTTGACTGATCTCGTTGTCTTTCTCCACTTTCTGTTTGTCCAGAACTTATATGCATTGGGTAACAATTTAATTTAATTTGAGCAGGAAAAGTTTCCTGCGTTGTCAGGGATGAAGTAAGGCTGAGAGACTGTTTTACCTTGCAGAGACAGTTGCATTTTTAACCCACTCTGCACACTCACAGCCTCTGGATGGTACTTTCTATGCCTGTCTTCAAACTAGTGTCCAGACCTGAAGTTAACTTGATTAGTCAGATCAAATAGAGAGTGCAGTTAACTGCAGCCTTGATGGCTCTTCTGGTAGGCTAGTGACTTAATCTGGTGTTGGTGTTTCCAAAGATGCAAGGTAATAGTTTTTGTAAGAGGGTTTTCATGACTCTGATGATTCTGTGGTTTATCATTCAGGCTGCCTGTACTCAGAGTAATAAAAATGTGGGGGTTTTTTTTAATATATAGCAACACTTTTAAAATGTGTATGTTTGTAAAACATATATAAAATGTGTATATGTGCTTATATATAAGTTAATTATTGGCATAGAGGGGGAAAGGTCATTTTTCTACATAATCCTGTTTAGGAAAGTTGTATCTTTTGTGTGGATTCACTAAACACAATTTTAATAAAACATAGCTTACTTCTTTTAGGGCAATACCACACCCTCGAGGCCATGCACACTTGGCAGCCCTTGTAAGCCATGAGAGTAAGTCCTTTCTATTATCTCTGTATGAACAAGTATAATTTTGTTCAGGCTGTTGTCTCCTAATTCATGTTTTAACATGAGTTGCTATTGTAAGGATATTCTAGCTGGGCAACTGCATTTTATAAGACAGTGAAGAATATACAATGCTACAACTGAGCAGTGACTTGCTTCCATATGCTTAAAACCATTAGTGTAACCTTTGTATTGCTCCTACAGTAATGATAATACAGATAACATATTAAATACCTGTATTTCGAGCCAAACTACCTATTTCCTGCAAAATCTGTTTTCATAAGGTAAAAAATATCTGACCTTTGTCTTTGGAAACTTCATTCTTAAGTTAAGAATCTAAGTACTAAATGTGTGTTGCTCCTGTACTTTGTGTTAGGCAAGAGTGACTTGCTGTGAAAAATGAACTTAGTGTTGATTAAACCTTCATATGTCTGTCCATGAATTTGTCAGTGAAAGTGTATAATACTATGAAGCTTAAAAACCTTTGTAAAACTCTGTATTTGCCTTATACTTCCTCTGTACCTTTCATTTATGAAATTTATTACTTTTTAGAACCCTTACATAGAAGAACCTGAGCTGTGGAATAACTTCAGTATTTGTTCAACTAAAAATTTCCTGTAATGGAATTGTAACTCTCTTTTTGTTGAGGACTGATTCAAGTAATTCATCTAGAAAATAACTTCAAATTGAAACTCTACCTGTAAATATTGTATTTGAGTTTAGTTTGAAACAGGTATGGAGATAACAGTGATGTAGCCCCCGGCATGCATCCAGTTAAATGCATACCAGTGTTTGCACTATTCTAACAGTGTTTGCAGTTTTCCAGTATGAGAAATGGCTGCATCTTGTTCTCTGAGAGCAGACTGTCATAACTTGAAAATGTTGTTTCATTCTTTCATATTGTCTTTCAGCCTACAACTTCTCTCATAGAATAGATCACTTGTCATTTGGAGAGCTTATTCCAGGAATTATTAATCCTTTGGATGGAACAGAAAAAATAGCATCAGATCGTAAGTGTGTGTTTAAAAAAGTGTTTTGTTTTTTATATTTTTCCATAATTACCATTCCTTTCAAATATTACCATGTTACAAGAATATTGTGATTTAAAAACAGCATGTCCTGTAAATTTGATGGTAAGAAATGCACTGTTCAGCTATCTACTTGGCACCTTAAGTGGATAATTTCTTCTTTAATAAGTGTTGCTGTCCTTTGCTTTTTCACTAAGCTGATTGGCAGTTTCTTCCAGATTTGTGTTCTGTTGAAGTTACAGTAAGTCTGAACATACTGCAAAAAATTTTGCAGCAGTAAGCTACAGTGGAGATTCATAGATCTGATTGTTCTTGGAATAAGAAAGAGTAAGTTATATTTGTTTTAAAAAAAAGAAAAAACAGCATTAGGAGTCTCAGATTCTGCCCCTGCATTTGGTTTGTCACTTCCACAGTGTATTTTCTGAGGCTACTACAGGAAGGGTTTGTGTATCACTCTGTTTTTCATCTATGAATAAAGCAGTGTAGTAACCTACTTCACAGAACTACCTACGTTGCCTCCTCTGATTTGCATTCCCCATGCGAGTGATTCCCCAGAGCCTTCTATAGCTGTTGTTGTCTCAAAATCAGCCAGAACTGTTCTGTTGCAACATGCTTCAGTCTGTAAGTGTTTGTACCCTTAGAGAACTGTGTGAAGACACAGAAATCATAAGTGCATGAGCATGCTCCAGAAGAATTCTCTATAAGTCTGTGTAACCAAGAGAAAAGCTAGTTTAGAAGCCCTCCCAGCATTGTATAGACAATTCAGTGAATTCTATTGAAACCACTGTTGAGACATACATGCTGCACAAAATGTGGCCATGTAATTTAGTTGGTTCTAGTGTCCTGGAAAACACTATCTACACATTTAACCTGAAGCTTTGAGTGCTCTGACCTTAATGAGTCTCTTCATTCTCTGAGTTGAATGTAAGTTTCTCTGAGTACAAGTGTGACAGGCCTTGCCCATGGACACTGACTTGTTCATGCAGATGATGTTGAAGCAGTCTTGACAGTGCTCAGGAAGAATGTCCCTACTGTAAATGGCTTCACTGACTAACTGTTTGAAATATTGTTTGATTTATTTGTGAATGTCTCAGATGGTCTTTACTCTGTACTTAATTCAACAGTGAGATTTGGTTTTCTTCTAGACAATCAGATGTTCCAGTATTTTATAACAGTTGTGCCAACCAAACTCCATACGTATAAAATTTCAGCGGAAACTCATCAATTTTCAGTGACAGAAAGAGTAAGTAGAAGTAAGAAGGCCATACAGAGAAAAATCTAAGAGTGATTGTTCTTAAAAAAAGCTCAAATGTGCAAATGGAGATGTAGTTGTACTGTGGTTTTAAAAACTCCTTTAGTGTGAAGAGACTTTTTGTAGACTGTTCAGTGCACTAGATTGATCTGTAAATAATGCAGTACTGATGATAAAATATACATGCTTGGAGACACCTGTGAACTTCTTGCATTTAGTGCTTTGCATCTACACATCTGAAGTCTGATAGTAGAATTAATGGCAGATACCCAGTCATTTCCACTTCACATTTCCACCCACAGTGGTGGGGAAATCCTGTAAGTTTTTAATCTTGTGTGTAGTTTAGTCCATAGGGCAGGTCGCTTAGAAATGTATCCAGACAGGTCTTGAAAGTCTCCAGAGAAGGAGACTCCACAAGCTCTCTGGGGAGCCTGTTCTAGTGCTCTGCAACCCTTAAAGTAAAGAAGTTCTTCCTCATGTTGAGGTGGACCTTCCTGTGCTCAAGCTTTAATCCATTGTCCCTTGTCCTGTCACAGGACACAAATGAAAAGAGGTTGCCCTGCCTTCTTGACGCCCAGCCCTCATTAATAAGAGTCCCTCTAAGTCTTCTCTTCAGACTAAAGAGCCACATGTGTCTTAGCCTTTCCTCATAAGGGAGGGGAGCCAGTGCCTTAATCATCCTCGTAGCCCTTTGTTGGACTCTCAAGCAGATCTCTTGAACTGAGGAGCCGAGAACTGGAGGCAATACTCCAGGTGAGATCTCACTAGGGTAGAGTAGAGGGGGAGGAGAACCTTCCTTTGATCTGCTAGACATACTCTTCTTGATGTACCCCAGAATACCATTGGCCTTCTTGACCAAAGAACACATTACTGTCCCATGGATAACTTCTTGTCCATCAGGACTCCAAGGTTCTTCTCCATAGAGCTGCTCTCTAGCAGATTGCCTCCTAACCTGTACTAGTGCATTGCGTTTTGTTGTTCCCTTCATTTCATCTTTATGCAAAGCATGCCAAAAAAATGCAGCTCCCTTGGATGTCATGAACTTGTTTGTGGAGTGTTAGAATGGGAGACAAAGATATTTTGTATGCAAACTAATCACTGAGAGCATATCCCTGTCTCTCAACTGTCTTGTCTGATATTTGTTGAACCACCAGCTTTAAATGGTCTCCCAGCTAGAGGCTTCCACCTCTGGACTCGGAGAGGCTTTTAATTCTGAATCCATAAAGAAACAAGTTGCTGCAGTGTGATCTATGGGCAAATCACAAGATGCTAATTTTAAAGACTGCTGTAAATAAGAAAAAGACTTTATGTCTGCCAGTTACATGTGTCAATTGCAGACCCTGATCTCTATTTTACTCTTTTATTCAAAACCCAAATTAGAGCATGTCTGCAAAAAGTTGAATTAAAACCAACAGATGAAGTGAGGAGGACTGAAGGGAAGTTCAGGGATTAGGATGGCAGTTCTCTGTAACACGGTTTGTGGTGTTTTCCTAGGGAGAAGTCTCTTCATTTCCTCACAATTCCGTGTCATGCTGTGCTTAATACATAGCTAAGGGAAGTAGGTGGGAGATGATGTCTTGAGGTTCAACTTGGGACATGCAAACCACCGAAAGAAAAGATTTGCTCTAAAACTTAAGAAAGCTGGAGTACAGAGAGGAAGAGGAATGTCATAATGCAAGATACTTCCATCTCCTGCTGCTCTAGCAATCTGCTTCATGTTTTCTGCGCACAATGTCTGCAACGAAGGCGCTTCTTAAGGTTCTGAACATCAGTCAGCTGCTTTCCTTACTGCATTATTTTCACCTTGTTTTCATTTTTTCCTTCTCTTCTGCTGAACACATAGTTTTTATCCATTAACTCTGCAGTCTCAGTTAGCTCTTTAATTTTTGTGTGGGGACATATGTTTTTATGAAAGTTTTACCAGTCAGAGGTTGCGTAGCAGAAAAACTTGTGAGTGAGTAGCACGTGTGAAATGCCATTACCTGCTTGCTGTCAGTGTCTGATTAATTAGCCTTGTTGCTTGTAAAGCTTGTTTGTATTTGCCTTTGGAAACCAAATACCCCAGGTAGATAAGAACAGATAATGGCAAAAACTTAGTGCAGAGATTTTGTAAGAGTAGGCCCATGTGCTGACCTGGAAAATGGTGGTCAGCTAGCCATGGCTAAAACTTGAGTGCAGTCAGGTTTAGTTGCTTGTGGCAAACAGACTGGGAAGCGGGGTTTGAAAGGTGTTGCTGTTGCTGTTGTTTGAGATACTGTTTTTATGTTAAAAACATTTAATTCTAGCAAGGCTTCACTGATACCTGAGACATCTGATGCAGGGCTAGGTATTTTCAGCAGGTTTTGGCAATCAACAGCTAAATCTTCTGCAGCAGCAAGAATCTAGAAGCAAACCAAAATGGGTTGCAGAAAAAGCTGTGTATCTTTTCAGGGTGGAGTTTAGGGTTTAACTTTGTATTCTTTTTTCACTGTTTGACCTCAAAAGACCAATAAAGCTTAGAGGAACGATAGAGGAAAAACAACAAAAAATACTTTGTCCCTGGCTAATGGCAAGGTTCTGTTTCAACGACAAGCATTGTTTTCTTCCTTTGGAGTAGGTCTGATCTTCCATCCTCTAACGCTGAATGTTGTCATGGTTTAGAACTACAGAAAACATTCTTTATTGTTTTAGGTTGGAGGAGTTTTTGATCATTTTTTTTTTTTTTAACTACTGCAAAGTCTCTGTGACCTGGTGTTGGTTATGATAACATTGTTTTGGCATCCTTCTTACTTTGGTTTGATAGCAAAAGAACTGATACGGTTTTGTCAATGTTAGCTGTATGAAAAACTTGCCTAGTCTGTATTTTCCAAAGTGATATTCTGCTTTCTTTGTTATCCTATAGTCTCATGGGTTTTGAACACAGCCTGTTAAATCTACAGATGAAATGGAGCTGTGATATAAATAGAGCTTTTCTGCTCAGTCTGGCTTGTCTGCCTGCTCTGCTTTTATTAGCCCAGACATGGCTGAGTTTGTCTTCAGTCACTGTATATTGTATAATCAGTTCAAGGCAATGTATACTGCATATACATGGTCTTGCATATTTTCAGCCAGACTTACCTGGCAATACATTTATCAGCACCTGTCACTAATGACAAAATGATCACAAACTCCTGAAAGAACCTTAAAATCATGTTGAGGGGTTTTTTTTCTCCTGAAACATTTTTTTTAAAGTACAGATTTTAGCAGCTATGCTCTTACTTTGGTGTCTTCTGGTTTGAGCATGTGGGCAAATGGGAAGAAACTGTACGAGTACTTGGATTAGACTTGAGGTATCTGATCTGTTTAGAGTAGTCATGGTTAGTTATTTATATTGGAGAGTATTTCTTACTGTGTGACTGGTGTCTGAAATGATCTGACTGACAAAAGTTTTGAGGAGAGGTTTGATATTCAGTTGGTGTTCAGTTTTCAGACCCCAGAATTTTTTTTCCTTTTTATTTTTTTCCAGTGAATGAATGGATTCTGGCAGGTATGCACCAAGGAGAAAAATGGCATTGGTCTAACTTAAATATGCTTATGAATTTCCATTATGGTATGCTCTAGTTTAGGCTCTTCTCTGATACTTTTAAGAGCCAGCAATTAAATCCTCTGGGGCTCATGAATCTAGAGAGATGCTCCGAGAAAGGAGAATGAAATCTAATGAGTCTTAGATACAGTATGTAGATTTATATGCACTCTCTGGGAAAACTGCCATAACTAAAGCTGTTCAACACCTTAAATGTCTCCCAAAGGTCTCATCCTGTTTAAGTGGTTAATTGTATCATATAAAGCAGGAAAATTTGGGCTACTGTATTACACCAGTGCACTCACTTGTGTTCACAGGCTAGACCAAGACTGTGGCAATTAGCCTCATAGGTACCAAATGCAACCTAGTTATAAACATCCTTGTTTAAAGGACCATGCAAGCAAACCTTGAGAGGATACTACCAGAGCCTAACAGTGAACATCAGTGCACAGGACAGAAGACCAGTGACCAGGAAAGTAAATTATTTATTGATGTTTGACATTTAGAGGGTACTGGCCAAAGTTATCCTGATGTTCTCTAGTCTTCTGTTGATTGCTAACTCTAATTCAGTAGCTCTTTGTCTTCACATGTATTAAGATTGTGTTCCTTGTGACTAATAAGAAGTGACTAACTTGTGTTTCTCTCTCCTCTTTCAGGAAAGAGTCATTAACCATGCAGCTGGCAGCCATGGGGTATCAGGAATATTCATGAAATATGATATCAGTTCACTTATGGTGACAGTGACAGAAGAACACATGCCTTTTTGGCAGTTCCTAGTGAGGCTCTGTGGCATTATTGGGGGAATTTTTTCAACTACGGGTAACTATCAGTGCTTTCCCTCTCACAGTCTGCTACATTATTTTTTTGGTCATGGTGATTGTGTTAATGGGTAAGTTACAGGGATGTCCTGAACCTCTGGGATTTAAGTGCCTATTTCATGCCACTTAAATGTGGTATGAAAGCTACTCTTTTTGGTACTCCAGTAAGCTGTTTCTGCTGCTCTGAGGGCATGGTATTTCCTTTTTGGTAACCATGGCGTAGCTGATTGACTTCTGGAAGAGCAAGGGAATGGAGATTATATGTATTTTATATATATATATATATAATGTGTGTTTATATCTCTGTGTCTTTCTCTATGTAAACACAGAGACACAGAGATTTCTGATGTTCTGTGTATTTCCTGCAGTTGGGATCTAGTGCTAAATCAGCGCCAAAAATTGAGATAAGATTTCTGTCCGAAGTAACTGGGAGGGAGGATTTTATTTGTCTAACTTCTAACTGCAAGATTTGCTCCTTCAAAGAAAATAAGCTGAAAAGACACAGTTCACTTATTAGTCAGGATGTAAAGGGCTATCTTGATTACAAGTTATTTCTTAGCTTCTCTTTTAAGAGAGCATATAAAGAGACCTTGCACTGAGAGCTCTCATTCAAAGTGGATGTTTCTGCCCCACAGAATATATTTTCACCCATGAAAAGGGAAGGCAGAGGAAATAACACTTTGTGCAGACATCTTTGGTTTTGCTTTTATTAATGCATTTCAGAATGCTAGAGTCCCCCCTCCCCTTCATGTTTCTGTTTTAATGTTTGCTTGTGTTTTACATACTGGTTTACCTCACTGCATCCCACTGAAGTAGAGTTTTATTGTAGTAGTTCTAAATGCATTTACTATTTGTAACAATTTAAGTCATCTTCCTTGTCGTTGCAGGAATTTTACACGGCTTTGGGAGATTTGTAGCAGAAATAATTTTTTGCCGTTTCAGACTGGGCTCCTGCAGATCCACATCGGTAAGAAAAGCTTTCTCTGGGTTTTAAATAAGTGGCTGAGCTACCCGTGGGTGGGTGGTAAGGGCACCATGGAGACTCTGTCCCAGTAGGATTTAAGATGCTTGCAATAAAAACTCCCCTTGATGTATGTTTGAGCAGAGATTCAACAGCTTCTAGAAATAGTTGGAACACCTAAGATGTAGTGAATCAGGGTCTTTTTTAAGAAGCTGAATTAATGAAACAGTCTCTTAGAGTTTCTCTGCTATGTTCCCTCAATAAACCTTACAGTATTATTTTTGTATTGCTACAGAAATTACATGTTTTCCCAGGCCTTATCAGTCTCCCTCTTGTATGCAGTTGTCATCTTCTTGGCCTGCTGACCACAGAAGGACCATGTGCTGCAGTGCATCAGTGTTGGTGCTGATAAGCCTCCGGGCTGCTGCCCAGCAGTGTGAAGGACCTTTGCCTTCACTGACTCTCAAGAGAATTGCTCGTCGAGCAACTGCTCGATTGTATTTTACTTTTCCATTTAGGCCTTTAAGACTTTCAGGCTGGGGTGAAGTTTGCCAGCTGACAAGGTGATGTGAGTTGAGGGAGAAGGGGCAAGGCAAGCAGATTTGGGAGACTAAAAAGTGCCCAAGAGAATAAGTGTGTGTTCTGGGAGAGGGAAGGGACATTCTGGTTCTGGACGAGCCATTAATAGCATTTTGGTTTGTTTGACCAGGTCACTCTTCCTGATGGCAACAGAAGCAACCACTTACCTCTGATGACAGACAACAGTACGCATTAGCCTGAGAAAACTTTCTGCCTGCCTGATACAGAAGACCTTTTTTTACAAAAAAGAAAACTTTGTGCAATATGCTGAGACAGTGCTGATGGGCAGCAAAAAATGATGCCTTTACATAAAACAAATGTGATGGGTTCAAGACCACAATTAAAGATAAAGGAAAAGAAAACAAAGCAGTTAGGTCTCAATGAGATCTCGGATAAAATTTGCCAAACAATGGATAGCTTAGGGAAAAAGGAAAAGGGTTTGTTAACTCTATAACTGTATGCAGAAAAGAAGAAAAGGTTAAGCAAGTTGGTGCACACAAACTAGAAACTGTGTCACAAATGCCATCACGTATTCTGAGAAAAATACACTGGGAGGTCACTATCGTATCAGTCCTTGGTTTTTTACAACACAGACCTGGGAAAGAACACATCAGTCAAGTAGAGACGGGTACCACTACCCTCTCTATTACTCATGCGTCATCGTTGTCTGCAGACACCAGCACCCTAGGCTGTGCAGACTGGCGAACTCTTCAATTCTTCAACACGGCTGATTAAGCAGGCCCTGATTCCTCAGCATCTGAACTGCATCCCTTGATGCAGGAGACATGGTTTCAAACAGGACCCAGTCTTTGTCTTCCATACCCAAGGTTAAAGGATTCTCGAGTCCTGCATCCTTCAGCTAAGCAGAGGAATTCTTCTCTCCCCAATACTCGAGCATCCCCAGTTTTTCTCAGTGGCATAAATGACAGTCAGTCTCTCTTGCTGCTGATCAGTGTTTTCTAAGATGGTGGTGATGGCCGTGTGTGGGACCCAAGATGGAGATGGGTGTCAGCAGGCACTCCCCCCACTCCACAAATGTGACCGAGAGGGTTCCAGGACCCTCCCCTCTCCTTTCTCCTCCTGCCTCAGCTCCAGGGGGAAAGGGAAGAATCAGCTCACCACGGGTCGCTGAATCGCTGCTCCGTGCGGGGGGAAAATCGGCACTACTTGCTTCTCCAATCCATGGTGCCAGCTGGTGCCGGGGTCACGTCAGAGTGGGTGCTAGGCCAGGCCAGAGCCATGGGGCCGTGCAGAGCTGCTGCATCCCTCCCCGCGGCAGACTGGGCTGGGGTCCAGGCTGGAGCCAAGCCGCAGCAGGCCCGTCTTCTCCCCCCCACCACCCTGGAAGTGTGTATGTGGGGGGTGTGCATGGGGCTGGAGCCCCATGCCGGGCCGAGAGCCCCCAACCACTCTTTTATAGTGTCACCTAGTCCACCTGCCCCAGGACAGGTCACTGCAGGCGGCGGGGGCGTGAGAGCAACACGCGTCTTTTCATGAAAGCCCAAATCTGTACAACTGAAAAGTCTGGTAGTTGTCAAAGTGCAACAACAAAACAAACCGCAGCAGAACAATCTGACTTTTACTGTCTTTCTGAGCACAGTTGAGTTATGGAAGGTTGTGAGACCAGCAGGGTGGATCATCTTCAGGGCATTAAAGGAGTGTTACTGCCAGTACAGTATTAATGGTCAAGCTGGAAACTTTTGTGATGGCTGCCACTGACCACTGAAGCATGAGTGGTCTTGCTTCTGTGCCTGGGGAGGTAGGGTCGAGCAGCAGGCAAACCTCAGCAGTAGAGCTGAGGTTTCTCTTGGGTGTAAAAAACTGTGGCTTGGGTTTTCTTGTTCCTTTGTGACAGTGGGGGCAGGGGCCTGTGATGCTCTTCCTGCCTGTGGGGAGTGGTCCTACAAAAACCTGAAGAGGAATGACTTGAGGGTGACGTCAGGAAGTAAGGTGAAGCCCACATGCTGACGCTGCTGCTGTTCTGCATCCCACCGTTCCTTGGTGGAGGAAAGGTAATGCAGGGCAGAGTTGTTCTTCATGTCACGAGACCACTTTGCTAAGAGTGGGAGTGTCACTCCTGCTGTTGATGTGGGAGTGCCCAAGACTCTGAGAATGGGCTCTAGCACGCACAGGTTTCTCACTTGGAATAAGAAACATTCTAAAGAGAGGTCTGCAGGCCCAGGCAGGGAGTTGTGAAGTTGGTAGCAGGTGACTCCAGGGAATCTGAATAAATTTGAGATTATAGGAAGGGACCTGCAGAGTTAATCCTTATTGCTCGTGAAGGCTTTGTACAATAACAAATTGAGAGCAATATCAGTTTTATATTGTAAATGTGCTACTGAGTGATATTAATGCAGATGGTATTTGAGAAACTAAACATCTTCCTCCTGCTGAGAATTCTGGCATCAGTTGTGGTTAAGCAGCTATTCCACCAGGACAAAAATCCAGTAATATCTATGGTTCCACAGCAGCAAACCCAATTAAATAATGTATTAGCAGAAAAGGCTGACCCTGGCCTTACCATGGAATGACTATTAAATTTGAGAGGACTAGTTTTGGAAAAATAAGAATCTCTGTGGCAGTGTTCTTTACAAGACATCTCGGTCTTGGTGATGAGTGCCATGTAAATAATGTAGATGATTTGCTATGCAAAGCAAAGGGCTTCCTAAACTGAGAAATTATCCAAATTAGTAAATGTGGGACATGAAGAGAGACCTTTGTTCAGTTCAGCAGCTGAGGACAGAAGTCACACAGAATCACAGAACATTGAGGATTGGAAGGGACCTTGAAAGATCATCTAGTCCAATCCCCAAAAGTCCCAGGAAGCCAGGTCACTGGTTGGGGCTTTCTCTTGTGTATTTTTTTAACATCAGTTAACACTCCAGTACTGTGAGAAACTCATGTCCTTGATGAGCAAGAAAATCAAAAGCTGTAAATTAGAGTTTCCCATTTCTTTCTGGGAATTCCTCCTGAGGTTTCTTCCACTTCTGCTCAGACTGGTTCTGCTTTGGTCTTTGTCCTAACACTCGTTCCTTATCTGCCTGCAACAGACTGTACTGGTGGGAGATGCTGATCTCAGTTGACTTTCTGTACCAGAACTTCAATGTTATTTTCTATTCTTACATAAAAGAGCCAGGTGGCTTGGCGTGTCTTAAATCCCTGTGTGGCGTGTTCATGGTGTGCTGTCTAGAATAAAGCTCGTGTCACGGCTGCCTGGGGATGGAAGGAAATCTGGGATCGGCTTCCACACGTGAGGTACAGCAGGCTGGCGTTAGCTTAACCAGCAGGTGCAACAGTGTTCAGAGAAAACAGTCACTTGCTGCAGTGACTGCTCTTGGTTGTTTATTTGTGTTGTGTAAAAGTGAGTGCAGCTTGAAAAAACGAGAGGAGTGGGTGTCCTGTTCAAGGGACTGGGGACAGACACCCTGTTGCTGATGTGATGTGTATTTTCTGAAAGGGAGGAGCAGTAGATTGAAAATACCATTGTCTTGGTTAGGAAATACAGTCAAAATATCTTATTTCTGTCTCTGGCTCATACCTGCTGTTGAAGAGAAACAGGAAAAGATGTTTGACCCTCATGAGGTGTGTTCAGGGCACAGCGTTTGCAGGCTGCCCTGGCTCAGCTCTTTCTGGGCAACCAACCTCCTGGTATGGTTTGGTTTTGCTCCCCTGCTGCTGTGCTCTTGTGGGCTGTAGATTGTGCAGGAGGCTGTTTACCTCGCTTGCCTACATGACCTGGAGTGCTGCACCTGGATATGGGTGTCTCTCGGGCCCCTTGAGCTGCACCCCAGTATCATGGAAAGCTGATGCCAGCCCTAGGAGGTGTGGTGGGCATGTGAGCAGATACTGCTCAAGTAACGTGTTTCTAGGGCCTAAGAAGAAACACTCAGCAGGGTTTCTACAGGATAGAGCACCTTCATCCCTGTCGCTGCAAGCCATGGATGTCACACACCATGGATGGGAGATCACTTGAGTTAGCATGATGTGCTGCACTGTATTTCACAGAGGAGTCATTATTAAAGAAAGGGGGGGATGTGGCCAGCCCTGGCCCCTGCTGGAACTCCATCAGGGCACTTGCAGTGTTGTGGTACAGCAGAAGACAGGGTGAGAGGCTTTACCACCTGCTTGGCTGTGCATAGTGGTGCTTGTTGCGGGACGGACCACAAGGAGAGAGTGAAGTGGGTACATGAATGGACATTTCCCTGCTGCAGGCTGTTCTCATTCTTCTCCCTGACTTTTCTAGCAGTAAATCTGGGGCTCTTGCTGCAGGGAGGTGCAGAAGAAATGCACATGGCTCTGTAGCAGGAGAAGGGCTGGATTGACCAGCACATCAGACTTCTTTTTAAATGCAAACCCAAGCTGCTCTATCCTGAAATCCTCATCCTAAAACCAGGTAATTTAGAAGGAAAATGTAGCCTTTTCTACCTCAGATGCACTGTGGTGGGGACCTGAACTGTGGTGCAGTCCCTGACCTTTCTTTGAGGCTGCCATCTCTGTCCTGGACACCTGCTTGCCTGTGGCATGGTCTGCAGCAGGAGAGGGAGATGTGCTACTGGAGTCTGTCCTGCCCACAGCTGGACAAGGACTCTCCCTTCTCTATGTTGCCCTGCCCAAGATCCTTTTAAGCTTTTCAGGGACCAGTCTGATGAACTGAGCCCTCAGCAGCTGGCACTGTTGCTTAGGAACAGTCAGAGTCAGATACGGGTTTGGTGTAGATGCAGCTGTGATTAACTGCGGAGACAGAGCCAAGGTCAGGGAGGCAGCTTGTGCCTCATCATTCACTATCTAGTTCTGCCTGAGACAATCCGGTGCTCAGGGCATCTCTTACAGTTTGTAACTGATGCCGGAGGGATTTGGTCACCTTGATCACATCTCCAGTGGCACTGGTGATACTAAAGCTCCCTGCTCTCTATTTCTTTAGAGATAACCAGTCTTTCTTCTGAGAAGATGGGAAGTGAGAACAGCTTGTTAGAGGAAGCTTGTGAAGATCACCATCTGCTCTCAAAAGGCAGCCCAGAAGATGGGGTTCTGGGAGGATGCATCTCCTAGATCCACTTCATACTTTGGTCACTGCTTAGTCTGGTAAAGACACTTTTGTTTTGCTACCAACCATGAGTGCACATTGTGTGCTTTTGGCTTGGTGGTGGGCTGTGGTTTAGAGAAAATGCCCTGGGCTGTGTAGAGTTGTGAATGCTTCAAGAAGCCCTAAGGAGCTGCCTTTGGAGCCCCGGCAAAGTTTTGGTGGTGTAGGTCTTTCTGCCCTTGCACTCCTTGCTGAAGCGTTATAGTGCGTTTAGACTCAAAGAATCACAGAATCACTTTGGTTGGAAGACACTTCTAAGATGATCAAGCCCAACCATGAACCCTGCATTGCCAGGTCACCACTAAACTGTGTCCCTAAGCACCACATATTATTCATCTGTTAAATCCCTCCAGGAATGATGATTCCACCGCCTACCTGGGCAGCCTGTGCCAATGTCTGATAACTCTTCCAGTGCAGAAATTCTCCCCAATATCCAAACCTCCCCTGGTGCAACTTCCCCTGGCCACTTCTAGTTCTGTTGATTGTTACTTGGGAGAAGAGACCAACACCCACCCCTCTGCAACCTCCTTTCAGGGAATTATTCAGGATGATAAGGTTTCCCTTCAGGCTCCTTTTCTCCAGGTTAAAGGTGTCCTCCAGAAGGAAAGAGGAGCTGTGGACCCAGCTGCAGGTGCTGCACAGCCATGTTTTCTGCTCTGCTAGGGTGGGGTTTGTGGGGTCTGTCTCAATGGTAGCGTGGAAGCAGGGACCCTTGTCCCCTGCAGGGGGAAGGATCTGGGATGGCAGCGGACTGAGCTGCTGAGCACCGTCACAGCATCAGCTTTGCTTTTGTTGTGGTTTTTGTGTGTTTCCCCCCTCTCCCCCAGACTGCTAGATGGAAGTGGGGTCAAAGCCCTCCACAGCAAGGGGCCCTGCCCCTCTCACAAGCACAGCCTGGCACGAGGCAGTGCCCAGAGGTGGCACAGGAAAAGCACAGCGAAAGGCTGAGAAACACGTGGTGCAGAAGAGAGAAAACAGTGGAACTGCCACAGAAGATCTCAGTTTCTCTGTCCTTTTCCATCGACTTATCTTCTCGGGTCATTGACACTGATGGGCTGTGGTGGAAACGAAGTAAGTGATCTCATCAGCCAGAGACATAACATTGATTTTTAAATCTCTTCTTGCTAATTAGTGACCTTTGCAGGGATTGACTGTGGTGCTTACCGACCCTGGCAGTAGTCACTAGCCACCTGCTCAGGTAGCAAGAAAAGCAACACAGCACAGAAAAAGAAAAGGCCTTTCTGGCTTTTGCTCTCATTTTGTTTTGCAGAATCNGTCTCCCTCACTGGAGATATTCAAGACCCACCTGGATGTGTTCCTGTGTGACTTGGTCTAGGTGATCCTGCTGTGTCAGGGGGATTGGACTAGATGATCTTTTGAGGTCCCTTCCAATCTGTAATGATTCTATGATTCTATGAATCGATTTAGGGAGTTTAAAAACGTTGCTTTAAAAAGGTGGCCACATTAGTTTGGTCTGTAGTCATCTCCTGGTTTTGGTTGCTGTTGTCTCTAGTTGGTTGCTATCTCTGGAATTACATGGTGGCCCAACTGAGCCTACAGATCTGCTTTTCCACAGAACCTCAAAAGAGGTGACTAATGACTGCAGGGACAAAACTGCTCACAGGTCACCTCCCAGGCTCTGCAGGAGGCTGCAGTGAGCACAAAGAAGACAGTCTCAGGTACGGAAAAGGACTCAAGATAACGCGCTGAGAGATGGGGAACAAGCAGGAATGCAGCCTACAGGACCGGGGTCTTGCATCACCCCGATGGAAAGGAATTAGCTCCACAAGAATTACCCATAAAAACTCCTCCTTGGAAATTCAACCAGGAAGCAGGTTGTTATTAGCAAAGCACAATTTTATTAAACCGGTTAACGTCACAAAATGCCTCATGAACAATCGCAAGAGGTATATTCTATTTAAAAAAATCATTTTAAGATAATGAAGGTATTTTCAGGCTTATGAAATCCCATACAAATAGCAAATGATTCTCAGCATGCGGATCGCAAAAACACATAAACCCTGGGGTGTGTGTCTGAGAGGGACCCTGAGTACACACTCAGTGAGTGGCAGGGAACGAGGACGGAGGTGGACACCACAAATGCTGCTGCCCCGGTAGGTGATTTCTCCAGAACTGTAAAATCAGAGCTGAGGATGCGGTGGTGGTTCTGTAGACTCAAGGATGGCTCTGGACACTCCCAAGTCAGTGAGATTCCAGGGGCACCCTAGAGATTGCTTTTGGTACAAAATAAAAGGAAATGCATCTATCTTCTGCTGGACAGAGAGAAGGCACTGGAAGAATCAGCTCGGACTTAGAAGTAGAGAGCAGCAAAACACCTCTCTGGAATGAGGGAGGATGTGTGGCACCAGTTGTGGCAGCTGTACACGAGAGGGAGCCAATACTTACGCTCCTCAAGGGTGCCCTGCCTATCCCAAAATAACAACATAATTGAAACCACAAACAAATAGAAACTTCACACATTGGGAATATCAAAGTGGGATTTTTTTTGAGCTTTCTAGACCAACAAGCTGGACCAAGCCCTGGCATTCTGGCTCCAGCAGGGTGCTGCTCACTTTGCAGTACAAGCTGCAGCACCAGCAGCACGATCTGTGTTTCACCCCATGTTTTCTCTTGGCTACAACAGATGAGTGTGAGTGGCCAGCTCATAATGGCTGAGAGCTGCAGCTCCCAGAACAAGGCAGGCTACAGCACTGCAGACCCTGTCAGTGATTTCGGCTCTGATTTCAGGGCTATTTACAGAATCATTTAATTACTGCAGCATAACTTACTGTTCTTTGATCATCACGAAAATGCCAGTTGTTCATGGAAGACATGAAGACTACTCTGCCTGTTGTTTTCAGGGGGTCGCACGGTCAGTGTGTGTTGCTGTTCTATAAGATACAACGCTTGCTTTCGCACTCTCGGGGTCAGGAGCTCTGACGTGTCACTCAAACACCCGTCGGCAGAGCAAACCCACATGCACAAACTGCAGTAAACACAGAGAGGCTTGAATTTTGCTGCTTGTTACAGCATCTGCTCAGTAGAGATAATGAAGTAAGTAACAGCCATCTACATTCTCCTGTCTCATTCCCAATGTAACTGGGATCAAAAACCAGATGCCCAGACAACCAAACGTTGCCCTGAAGTTGAGCCACGGTTGCTGCAAGCAGAACTTCACAAATAAGCAGCAGATGCAGGATAACACTTTGAAGTCAGAAATCCTCAATAGTTTTCTGTCCTTTGGAATATTACAAATGGCATCGTTTTTTCTTGGTGTCCTGCAGATACTGACTGCCTCCAGGGCAGAAGACCAGAAGAGAGCTGCTGCTTGCGGGGTGACTTGTCAGTCCAAAGAAAAGTTCATTTGTTCTGCTAATTGCTGTCTCATTTCTATGTGGTTTTTAGGTTCTGCACTTCAAGGGGCAGCTGATGGTAATTCTGGAAAAAAAATCAGAAACATTGGTATCTGCAACAGAGACAAATCTCTGCATTATGAGAAGTATTTTTACCTATCTGCTTGTTTTTTAACGAGTCGTGAACCACCTTAATGATGTGTGATGCTTAGGACCTGGAAGACAACTTGATGTGTGAGGTAGTGCAGTTATGGATACTTGCACAGTGGTTTGGATTCCAGTTCCTAAATGAAGTATTCCATTTAAAAGCACTTGAAAACCCCTTTCTGGTGCCAGTGGGCCACAAGATACTGACCTAAGCTACAGCTGGGGCTATTATTCAAGTCTCTGCACAAAATGTAATGTGTTTCCTTGAGCAGCTGTACCCTACACAAGATATACCTACGCAGGCACACGCATCTGTGCAAGGCTCAAACCCCATTCACTGTGATCTAAAAATGAAAACTGATTTCATATGGCTGTGAGTACATGGGGGAAATGTCACTTCTTGAGTCTTCCCTCAGGCAAACAATCCTATTCAAGGAGAATTCGCAGTGCTTTTGGTGGAACAGGGACAATTTAGAACACTCACGTGAGTACTTTGACCACTTGCTGGTCGAAGGTCATACTGGGTTATGTTGAAGGTTTCTTCCAGCCAAAGATTCTCTGTGAGTAGGGGCTCCCAAAGTAAGGTCCCAAGGTTGCTGGGAGTCTGGGGCTCTTTAAACACAGTACAAAGGCTACAAAGGCACCGGCTGCTCTGGTAATAATCAGCGAGTAGTGTAATACGAAACACACGGCTGTAAGTTCGGTTTGTATTTTACTCCAGTCAGTTCATCTACACTTGCCATCCTCTACTTTAAGCTGTCTTTGCAATGGCTTAGGAGTCACTGAAACTGGGATGAGGTGAATCATAGCATCATAGAATCACTAGGGATTGGAAGGGACCTCAAAAGATCATCTAGTCCAATCCCCCTGACACAGCAGGATCACCTAAACCAAGTCACACAGGAACACATCCAGTCAGGTCTTGAACATCTCCAGTGAGGGAGACTCCACAACCCCCCTGGGCAGCCTGTTCCAGTGCTCTGTCACCCTCACTGTGAAGAAGTTCCTTCTCAGGTTGATGTGGAACCTCCTATGTTCCAGCTTACACCCATTGCCCCTCGTCCTATCACTACATGACACTGAGAACAGCCCAGCTCCATCCTCCCAACACCCACCCCTCAAATATTTGTAGACATTAATGAGGTCACCTCTCAGTCTCCTCTTCTCCAAGCTAAAGAGACCCAGCTCC
>VXBP01006400.1:560752-631938 GCA_013400115.1 Rhinopomastus cyanomelas | reverse complement strand
CCGTGTACCCCTGGGTTGCTTTCATGTTCCAGCTCACTTCTGGCATGAGCACCACCACTTCATGTCCTCTCTCCGCGAGCTTTTCCACAACCAGCCGCATGCTAAGCCAGTGGCTGCCCACCATGGGCACCACCAGGAGCTTCCCTCCATCTGAGAGGCCAGGAAAGAGTAGGATAAAAATGCAGGCACAGCAGAGCCTCAAAGTCATGCTCCTTTGGTCAGAACGTGGACGGGGGAAGAGGCTTCTCCTTCAGCTTGAAGCTGCTTTTGCATGTAGCAAATCACTTTGTCTGCTAGGTTGTGCTCCTTTCTCATAGTCTTCTAGTTAATGATTCACTGCTTTGCTTGGGTTGGTTGGTTGGGTTTTTATCTCTTTACTTACAAAGCCACATGAGGTATCCCTTTCCTGTGCTGAGTCATCAGATATCCTCAACATTCAACAGAGTGCTTGCACATCAGCTTGCTGGGCAGAGTTCTTAGCACTTCTTTCTTGATCACTGATGTGTCCTGTCTTGTGCCGCGGCCAGGTCCAAGGAAAGCAGGTCTGGTGTGAAAGATTCACAGAACCACACAATATATAAATCCAGGCACAGCAGAGCCTCAAAGTCATGCTCTTAGTTAAGAATATGGATTGTGGAAGGATCTTCTCCTTTAACTTGAAGCTACTTTTACAGGAAGCAAATAACTTTGTCTGTCAGGTTGTCCTCCTTTCTTTAAGTTTTCCAGTTAATTATTTACTACTTTGGGTTGGGGGTGGTGTGTTGGGTTTTTTCTCTTTACTTGTAAAGCCACAGTGGGTATCCACTCCTGTGCTGAGTCATCAGATCTCCTCAGTGTTCAACGGAGAATTCGCTCCTCAACATGCAGCACAGATGCCTCAAGACTCTGTCCCACATGACATCCTTGCCTCTCAAATAGAGAAACAGGGATTTGATATTTGGACCACTTGGTGGGTAAGGAATTGTCTGCACTCAAAGCGTTGTGATCAACGTTTCAATGATCAAGTGGTGTTCCAACACAAGTCGTGTTCCTCAGGGGTTGTTGCCTGGACCAGTGTCATCAAACATCATCATCACTGACATGGACAGTGTCACTGAATGCCCTCTCAGCCGGTTTGTCGATCACACCAGGCTGTGTGGTGTGAATGACACACTGGAGGGAAGGGAGGCCATCCAAAGGGATCTCAACAGGCTTGAGAAGTGGGCCCGCACAAACCACAGGTTCAAGTCCAGTGCAACGTTCTACATCAGGGTCAGGGCAATCCCAAGTGCAAATGCTTGTTGGGTGGTGAATGGACTGAAAGCAATTATGAGGAGAAGGATTTGGGGGTGTCAACAGATAAGAAGCTCATCATAAGCTAGCGAGACATGAGTGCAGTCCAGGCAGCCAACTGTGTCTTGGGTTGTATCAAAATCAATGTCACCAACAGGTTGAGAGAGATGATTCTCCCTGTCTATAGTCTATTCTGGTCTACTCTTTTCAGACCTCACATGGAGTACTGTATGCAGTTCTGGATTCCTTGACATGGAAGTGTTGGAGCAAGTCCAGAGGGAGTCATGAGGATGATCAGAGGGCTGGAGCACCTGGCACCCTTCATGTGCTAGGAGCAGGTACAAGGGTGAGATCAGGACAGCTGAAGTTAATCAGTACCCTAGAGGCGTTTCTGTATGCTTGTGTGTTTCCCCTGCTTACCTGGCAAGGGCTTCACGATGAGGTGAACTCTGCTGGCTTCAAGGGAGCACAAGCTAAGAGACCCTACTGGTGGAGCCTGCTGGTGGAGAAATGGACAACCTCAAGGCTGAACGGCTGTGCTGGAAGGTTGCAGCAGGAACGAGGCATGCTGTGTCAGCACAACTGCTGCCTGTGGCCCCTGTGATCACTGAGGACTGTAGTGAGAGACAACACTGGCAGCAAGTAAGGTGCCAGCTGGGCCATTCTAGGTTTGGTGGCAGCATTAGGAAGGCAGCTGTGAATACTTGCTTGTTTCAAAGAGTCAGTTGGTCTTCCCACATTACTGGCCAGGCTTATGTCTGTTTGCAGTCCCAACACTGGTACAAGCCCTGGCCTGAACCTGATGGGACCATGACATGCCCGGGAGGGAATGGAGCAGGAAGGGTAGGTGGAGAAGCGGCCTTGGTGAGGGCTATTCCCGGCAGCAGAAGCCCTTGGATCCTGTCTCTTAGCTGGCGCATACCCTGTGTCGCTGGAGAGGTGGTTGCCATGTATGGCATGGTGGCTCTGACGCTGGCCTTGGACATATTTCATTCCTTCCTCATTAGTATTGTATTTTTTAAATCGCTTTTGCTTCGTTAAAGTTTTCGTTTTCTTTTTCTAAGGCTTTTACGCTGAGGGTGGTAAGATCCTGACGCAGGTTGCCCAGAGAGGTGTCAGAAACCCCTTCCCTGGAGACATCCCGGGGCACGGTGGCCCTCGGGGTGCCGAACGGACGGCTCTGGTTGGGGATCTCCCTGGTTGGGCCGGATAAGCTTTGACGGTCCCACCCAAAACGTCCAGGGCCTCCACAACTAGGCCCCATCGCTGAGCCCCGCCCTGGCTCCCATGAGACCTTGCGCGGGGCGGTGTGCCCTCGCGGCGAGTCCCGCGGCAGCCACGGCCGCGGCCACTTTGGTTCCGCCCCGCCTGCCGCCGCGGTGGGGGCGTGCGGACAGACGGACACGAGAGCGCCGAGGCGGCCGCTCCGCGTTCCCGTCGTGCTTTGCGCGGCACCACAAGTAAGATGGCGGCGGGCGCGGGGCTGTAGGAGCCGCTCGGGCCCAGGCGCTGCCGCTGCCCGTGGGAGGCGGCGGCGGCGGCGGCGGCGGCCGCCGCCGCTCCTGATCCTCCCCTCGGTACCGGTGAGGCCGCGGCTAAATCCCCGGCCCGTTTCCCTCCGGGGCTGGAGCCTATGGGAGGTGGAGAGGGACGGGAGGAGCCCGGTGAGTCTCGCCTGGAGAAGGGAAAGGCTGGTGGGCGCTGCATGGGTGGAGAGCAGCGAAGTTCTGGGGGGTCTCCCAGCGTTGTGGGGGAGGAGTCCTTCTTCTCTGGAGTTATCCCGAGTTTTTAAGGGCAAAGCCCTTATGTTTGGCTTGTCCTGGCCTGCTGAGGGTGTTGGGCCAGAGGCGTTATCCCGAGAGTCATCCTAATTTATGTTGCTCTGTGGTTTTTGAAGGAGGGAAGCTGCTGACAGCAGGGCTTGGAGGATTCAGAAATAAGGAGCGAGGGAGGATTTGGCACTGCCCTGCTGAAGTGCGTCTCTGGAGCGGTGGGTGAGCAGGGGATGGCTGTCAGCAAGATCCCTGCCCTCTAGATACGTGCCTTTTTATGCTGAGCAGAGATTTGGGGACCAGAGGAAGGGTTGTCATCGCTGGGTGATTAAAACACTGATGTGCGGTAGGATTAACTGGAAAAATGGATGAGGACTGCAAAATAGTTTGTAATTAGGCTTTTTTTTTTCACAGCAGTCAAGGTATAAGAGCTGCTTTCAGAGGATGAAAACCTAATGCAAAGAGACCAAAATAATTCCTTTCCTATTTGTGTTTCCTGACTTGTCTTCTCTTACCAAAAAGAGGAGGCCCCAGGAGGACCTTTTAACAGCCTTTCAGTACCTGAAGGGGCTACAGGAAAGCTGGAGAAGGACTTCTTATGAAGGACTCTAGTGATAGGACAAGGAAGATGGTTTAAAGCTAAAAGAGGGGACATTTAGATGAGATCTTAAGAAGTAATTCCTCACTCTGAGGGTGCTGAGGTGCTGGTACAGGTTGCCCAGAGAGGTTGTGGCTTCTCCATCTCTGCAAGTGTTGAAAGCCAGGTTGGATGGGGCTCTGGGCAACCTGGCCAGGCAAGAAAAGTCCCTGCCCATGGCAGGGGGTTCAGACTAGAGGATGCCTGTGATCCCTTCCATTCTATGTTTGTGATTTAGTTGTGTAAATAAATAGATCTTTGTGGAAGCTGTTGACTGGAAGAGATGTCTGACCAGAGTAAGGTAAAGATCTGTAAGAGCAGCATGAGGAATGAAGGTAAATTGGGGAATAATTATTCACTGATTTTAGCCTGGAGAAAAGGAGGCTCAGACCTCACTCTCTACAACTCCTTAAATGAGGTTGGAGCAAGGTGGAAGTCAGTCAGTCTCTTCTCCCAAAGAGTGAGCAACAGGACAGGAGGAAGGTGCCCAGGGGAAATTTAGGCTGAACATGAGGAATGATTTCTTCCTTGAAAGGGTTGTTAAGACCTGGCCCTGGCTGCCCTGACAGACCCCATTCCTGGAGGGATTTAAAAGCTATGGACATGTGGTGTTGATGGAGAGGTGGCCTTGGCAGTGCTGGGTTAGTGGTTGAACTTGATGTTAAAGGTCTTTTTCAAGCTAAACAGTCCTGTGTTTCAGTGTAACTCCTTGATTACTCACTGCTGCTGCGAGAGCTCCAGCATACTGGATGAAACTGTGGGCTGACCAGTACAGAAGCGTATTTGTTACTCTTCCCATCCAGTGCTAGAGGCGAGTTACCTGCGCATGTGGATGTGGTGACACAGCACAGTGACTTTTCCTGCAGGAAACTGGGCAGGCTGAGTTACTTATGGAGGTATAGAAGGAACTGTTGGTTTTGCCCTGTGTGGTTTTGCTGATGCAGAATTGGAGTGTGATGCATTTAACTCCAGTTAAGTCTCTTTGGACCTATGCTGGCAGAAGTGCTTTTAATTAGCTCCCCCTTTGGTATTTTTCAAACTAGTGCCCACTTGTGTGGACCTGCCATTTGTTTTCAGAGTGAACAGTGTGGTATGACAGGAGTTACAAATTCTTCACTTAGGGCTGAAAGGTTCATTCTGGAGGACTTGAGGACAGTGGACTCAATTGCATGTTTTATAGTAACTGGATGGCTTTTGAATTTTTTAAAGGACTGTTTTGCCTTCAAAATGTTTGGGGACTTATTTGAAGAGGATTTCTCCTTTATTTCAAACAATCATTGTGGAAAAGAGAAGAAATCAAAACCCAGAGATTCTGAACCTCCAGCTCCCAGGGATTTCACCAACCTAAGTGGTATCAAAAATCAGGGTGGGACCTGCTACCTCAATTCCCTTCTGCAGACTCTGCTTTTCACGCCTGAATTTAGAGGTAAAGTGTTCAAAATCTTGTTAAAATAATCTTGGGAGTTAATAGTTCTGCATTTGTAGCTTCTCAAAGAAATACCACAAGCACAGATCGTACTTGGAGATGGTTCAGGTCATTTCCAATAAGTGAAAGAAGTATTTTGCAGTTGAAACACATCAATGGTTGCTTGTGCTTTGTTGTCACAGCTTGACCTGGTGGCAGGGATGAGTGATAAAGCTGTCCTTTGATGCCTCAGTTTGCCAAAGCAATGACTTCATAATGCCTGAGGGTCAAAAGACAATAAACCTGTAAAAGACAACACAACTTTAAGGAGGGGTTGTTGTCATTTTTTTTTTTTAACATGAGCGTTTTCCTTTCTGCTTCCAGAGGCACTTTTCTCTCTAGGTCCTGAAGAACTTGGGACTCTGGATGATAGCAGCAAACCAGATGCGAAGGTATTTCACATTGTCTTGTCACTGGTGACCACTGAATGCTGATTTGTAAGTTCCACTGCAGACTTGTGTGACAATGAATGAAATCCTGACTGTGATGCCAAAAGACAGGATGGTCTTTCGAGGTGCCTTCCAATCCCTAATGCTCTGTGACTGTGAACCCTTTACTGAGCACTGAGTAGCATGTGCTGAACCTGTGTGCCATGATGTCTTGTAGCTGGGTCCTTAGGGCTCAGTGTTACCAAGACTACCAGGGGAAGTTGTTCTTTTTTCACTCTGGATCTGTGCAGGTTTGATTTACCACAAAGCAACTGGTTTAGGGGTGAACTTGTAAGCTGGGGTAGATGGTTGGAACGCGATGATCCCAGGGGTCTTTTCCAACCAGAGTGATTCTGTGATTCTGCATGTTCCATGTCTGTGAGACAATGCAGATAGAAAGGATGAAATGAAAGGCTCTTCTGAGCTGTTGGGTGTATTTTGGTTTTCATTTCTAGGTTCGGATAATTCCTTTACAACTCCAACGGTTGTTTGCTCAGCTTCTGCTCTTGGACCAGCAGGCTGCATCCACAACGGATCTTACGGAGAGCTTTGGGTGGAACAGCCATGAGGTACAAGTCACCAGCATTGATAAACTGTTTTCCGAATGGAGATGGTTTTCTTCTTAAGCCTGACATTTAAGAAATGTCTCAAAATGCTTCAGGCTGTGCAGACAGCAGTGCCTTGGGTCAAGTGTGGCTGTACGTATCCAAGAGGTACCCTTTCAGTAGCTTCCACTTTTTTTCCACAAAAAAGAAAGGTGCTGTTTTCCAGCACTAGGTAGGGTTCTTATCCTCAAATACTTAGATTCCTCTCTAAATTGAACTCTGAACTCATTTACAGTTCAGTCTGATTGCTGCACAAATTAAGGTGTCTTAAGGGTGTTGTAGTTGTGTCCTTGTGCCTACACAGAGAATCGTAGAATCGTTCAGATGGGACCCCTCCCATCTAACCCAGCACTGCCAGGTTGCCACTAACCCACGTCTCTCAGCACCAGGTCTCCACAGCTTATAAATCACTCCAGGGATGGGGACTCCACCACTGCCTAGTTCACGGGCTTGACAACCCTTTTGGGGAAGACATTTTTCTTCACGTTCAACCTAAACCTCCCCCAGTACAACTCAAGGCTGTTTCCTTGTTCCATAGGAGAAGGGATCAACCCCACCTCACTCCAGCCTCCTGCCAGGAAGCTGTAGAGAGTGAGAAGGTCTCCCCTGAGTCTCCAGTCCTCCAGGCTAGAACCCCCAAGTTCCCTCAGCTGCTTCTCATGCTGCTCGTGCTATGGACCCCTCACTTCACTGCCTTCTCTGGACACGTTCCAGCACCTCAATGTCCTTCTCGGAGGAGGAGGCCCCAGCGGAACTTAAGACTGACAAGTAGTAATGAAAGTCTGAAGGTGCTAAACATGTGGGCAGCTGTCCCTGCCGCACTCAGATGGTGGTTTTAAGCAGTAAAGCAGGTGGTCCTGCTTCTGTTTTTCAGGGTGGTCAGTTTGGGTTTTGTTTTTCACCACGCAGGAAATGAGGCAGCACGATGTGCAGGAATTGAATCGGATCCTGTTCAGCGCTTTGGAAACTTCCCTTGTGGGGACTTCGGGTCATGACCTGATTAACCGCTTGTACCATGGGATTGTTGTCAACCAGATTGTGTGTAAAGAGTGCAAGAACGTCAGTGAGAGACAGGTAAAGCCAGAGGGTTTTCCAGGGCAGGTTTCTGCTCAGTCTGCTTAAGTGTTCTGTTCAATGCCATCTTTCTGGAGTGTTCCTGGCTGAGTCAAGGTGACCAGCGTTGGTTAGGGCACTGCAGACTTGGGAACGTGAACTGGTTTCTTGCCTTCATTGTTAATTCTTGGCTGGTGTTTTCAAAACCACCTACATCAGGCTGTGAGTCAGAGGTAAAGACAAGCTGTTGCCGCACCTTTCAAGTTGATGGGTGTTGCTTCGAGTAGATGTGGTCCAGCCTGTCCTGGAATGTTTCTAGCGATGGAACGTCTGCCACCTCTGGGCAACCTGGGCCAGGGTCTCGTCGCACACAGTGTAAAACATGTCTTCCTTCTGGCTACCCTGTAGCTCCCCCTTTTCAGTTTAAAACCATCATCCCTCGTCCTTTTGCAACAGAACTGCTAAAAAAGGTTCCGTTAGGCACTGAGAGGCCACAACAAGGTCTTCTTGGAGCCTTATCCTCTACAGACTGATGAATCCCATCTCTCTCAGCCTGTCCTCATAGCAGGGGGGTTCCAGCCCTCGCATTTCCATAGCCTTCTTTGGCTCTGCTCTAACAGGTCCATGTCTCTCCTCTGCTGAGGCCCTCAGAGCTGGAGCCACCCAGAGCAAGTGGGATCTCAGCAGAGCAGAGAGGCAGAATCCCTTACCTCAGCCTGCTGGGCACACAGTCCAGGACACCGGCTGTCCTCTGAGCTCTGAGTGCACAGTCTGCTCATGTCCAGCCTTTCACCTCTCAGTGCTCCCAAGTCCTTCTCCACAGGGCTGCTTCATCCCTTCATCCCCCAGGCTTGATTGACATGGGGGTTGCCCTGACCCTGATGCAGGACCTTGCACTTGGCCTTGTTTGGACCTCATGAGGTTCACATGGGCCTGCTTTTCCAGGTCCTTCTGGATGGCCCTTGTCCCTTAAATGTACCTGCACCACTCAGCTTGATGCCATCTGTAAACTTGTGGAGGGTGTACTCAGTCCCATTGTCTGTGCCACTGATTGAGATAATAAATAGCACTGGTCCCAGTATAGACACCTGAGGGATGCCACTTGTCACCAGTCTCCATCTGAACATCGAGCTGTTGGCCACTGGTCTCTGGAGGTCACTATCCAACCAGTTCCTCATCCATCCAATTTAGAGAGAAGGATGTTGTGGCTGACCACATCAAAGGCTTTATGTCAGTCCCAATAGCTCCTCTTTGTCCACCAGTGTAGTCACTCCGTCATAGAAGGACGCTAGGTTGGTGAAGCAGGACTTGCCCTTGGGAAAGCCATGTTGGGTGTCTTCACTTGCCTCGTTGCCCTCCACGTGCCTTAGCAGAGCTTGTGGGAGGATGTCCTCGGGAACTTCATCTGACCGCCATGACCTTTTGATTACCATGGAGACACACGACGTAGATTGTGCCGCATTTCTAGCGTACCGTGTACTTGCACCACTTGCTACCTCATCTTTTCTGCACAGGAGGATTTCCTAGACCTTACGGTGGCAGTGAAAGGTGTTTCTGGCTTGGAGGAGGCCCTGTGGAACATGTATGTGGAAGAAGAATACTTTGAGAAGGAGAACTTGTATCGATGCGGATCCTGCGATAAACTCGTTGAGGCTTCAAAGGTAAACGTGCCAGTGATCCTAAGGGTTCTGTGTGCTCACAGGAGCATTGCTGGGTCTGCCCTCGAACTCTGAAATGAATCCACGCCTTGAGTCGTTGTGTGAGGAGCCTGCCAGAGTCTGGCCTGTTGAGAGCCTTGGAAATCCTCTAATGAGGAACCCAAATGGCAGAGAAAAGGAAAGAATTTGAATTGCGCTGCTCAGGGAAATGGGATCAGTGTTGCAGTGTTTCCCCGGGGCTGAACAGGTTCTTGCAGGATAAGCTGGCACCTTTGTAGATGACATCACTAGATTCTGTCGTGTTAGAGCCTCTAGGTGAGCAAGAAAGCATTTGGGCAAGGAGTCCTGCAGCCTTTCGAATGTGTCAGACACTGCACTTTCACAGTGTGTGCCTGTGTTGTTCTCATCTGCCACCTCCTGGCCTGAGCACCACCACTTCCTGGCCTCTCGGTGAGCTTTTCAGCCCTTGCTGGCAGACTAAGCCACTTGCTTCCAGCCGTGGGCACCACCAGGAGTTTCCCTCTCTTTCAGAGGCCAGGAAGGAGGAGGATGGAAATCCAGACAGGGCAAAAGCCTCAAAGTTCTGTTCCTGTGGTCAGAATACAGACTGTGAAGCCTTTCTCCTTCCTTCTGAAGGAAGCTGGTGAGATTATCTGTTGAACTGGGTCATAGTCTTCTAGTGGATGATTTGCTGCTTTGATCCGTGCTCAGCTGTAGGTGAGAACTGTTGGGGTTGAGCTTGTGGTGGTTTTCTCTAAATGGCTTGTAAAGCCCAAAGCAGAGGTGACCCTTTTGCTGTGCTCAGTCGCTGGGTTCCTCAGTGGTCACCACCTCTAGTTTCCTTGGGAAAGCTCTTGATGACATTGGTGTCCTCCGGACCAGTGTTGCATCAGGGTCTGGTTCCTGTTCCTCTGGCAGCACAGCCTCCAGCGTCCTGCTGACAGCCTGTCCCTGGTTGTTGGTGGATGACAGTTTGCACTGGTTTACCCAGTGGTGGTAGTTGAATTTAAGACCTTTTCTTTGTCCTCTCATGGACCCCCTTGGCCCAGGGAAGAGCAGTCTGGTGACAGCTTGAGGAGACTTGTGAGTCCCATGAGCTGGGGTTTTCCCGCGATGATACACAGGTGCTCCTTCCTCCTGCTGTCACTTGCACTAAGGTTTGGTGAAGAAGAGACAGACCAGACCGCTTTGAGGGTGCTCTGACGTGTTCCAGCATCTTCACGGCAGCAAAGCCCTTTGGCCTCCTGTGGTGACAGGCTTGTTCAACATCTTTATTAACAACCTGGGTGAGGGGATCAGGTGCACCCTCAGGAAATCTGCAGGTGGCACAAAATTAAGCGGGAGTGTCGAGCTGCTTGAGGGTCGGGAGGTGCTGCAGAGGGATTTGGACAGGCTGGAGCAATGGGATGAGGTTTAACAAAGTCAAGTGCTGGGTCGTGGGCTTGGATCACAACAATCCCCAGCAGCACTACAAGCTCGGGGAAGAGTGGCTGGAGAGCTGCCTGGTGGAAAAGTACCCAGAGGTGTTGGCTGGCACCTGGCTGAACAGGAGCCAAGAGTGCCCAGGCGGCCGAGAAGGCCAGCGGTGTCCTGGCCTGGATCGGGAAGGGGGTAACCAGCAGGAGTAGGGAGGTAATGGTGCCTCTTTACTCTGTACTCAGGAGACCACACCTTGAGTACTGGGTTCAGTTTTGGGGCCCACACTTTAGTAAGGTCATTGAGAGGCTGGAGCAGGTCTAGAGAAGGGTAGTGAGAGGTCTAGACAACAGGCCCTATGGGGAACAGCTGAGGGAACTGGGGCTATTGAGTCTAGAGAAGAGCAGGCTGAGAGGAGACCTTCTTGCTCTCTACAGCTCCCTCAAAGGAGGTTGTAGCCAGGTTGGTGCTGGGCTCTTCTCCCAAATTACCAATGATAGGATGAGAGGAAATGGCCTCAGATTGTGTCAGGGGGAGGTTTAGACTGGATCTTAGGAAGAAATTCTTTCCTGAGAGAGTGGTTGGACACTGGAACAGGCTGCCAGGGAGGAGGTAGAGTCCTGCTCCTTGGAGGTGTTTATAAAACAAGTAGCTGGAGCACTTGAGGCCATGACTTAGGGGTTAGGGAGATGTTGGGCTGTGGGCTGGACTGGGTGATCCTGGAGGCCCTTTCCAGCCACGATGATTCTGTGACTCTCTTGCGGCAAGGTAAGTGCGATCCAAACCTTGCAGCATCCTTGGTGTGGAAGGAAATGGGGACAAAGGCACGCCTGGTTCAGATGAAGTTAATCAGTGACTTGGGAGTTCAGGAACTTTTATCTCGTGCTGCTGGGTTATAAGAGTTTGTTCGATTTAAACTCTGCTGGTTCAAAGGGGTGTGAGATAAACAGTTGCTTTATCTCTCACATGTGGTCATCCATGTGAGAAGGCAGTGGGGACTGAAGCAGGGTGAGAAGTCACTTATCTTGGTGGTGCTGGGGTGTTAATGGACAACCTCAAGTGAGAGAGACTCTGCAGGGAGGAAGGAGGGATGCTGTGTCAGCATGGCAGCGGTCTGTCGAGGCTGTGCAGGCATGGTGTGCGTGATCCCAGCTGACCACAGCGGGAGTCAGCTCGCTCAAGGTGCCACCGAGCTCTGCCACATGCTCTTCACGACGGATGCATCCAAATTCAGGGGTTTTCTTGAACCACACGTGGTCCTGGGAGGCTCTCTGGCGACTCTGCAAGTGGAGGGTTGGCCAGAAACATTGGAAGGACGTGCCCAGGGAATCCACACTGTTCTTAGAATGAATGATGGTTTTTCTCACTCGCATTACAGTCTGCGAAGCTTCGCAAGCTGCCGCCTTTCCTCACGGTTTCTCTCCTGAGATTTAACTTTGACTTTGAGAGATGTGAACGGTACAAGGAGACGAGCTGCTATACATTCCCCACCCAGATAAACCTGAGGCCTTTCTGCGAGCAGGTTGGTGCTTCCACGTGTGTTAAAGTTTCTGTCTGCTCAGCAGGGAGCTGCTATCTTTTAGTTTGCTTTCTATCAGGACAAGTGATTCGAAAGCCTATTCAAAAGGGTTTCTCCTCTGTGCCTGCTCCTAAATGCATAGGATTCCAGTTTGTTTCCAAAAGGCCCCTTTATACAGGGAAAAACCTTGTGGCTGCAAAAGGAGGAGGGATATAATAATAGAAGAGTTGTGTCCAGGTCTGGGCCCCTCAGTTCAAGAAGGACACAGAGCTGCTGGAGAAAGTCCAGTGCAGAGCCATGAAGATGATGGAGTGGAGCTCTCCCTGCTGAGGAAAGGTTGAGGGAGCTGGGGCTCTTCAGCTTGGAGAAAAGGAGCTTGAGGGGTGACCCCATGAGTGTTGATCAATATGGGAAGGGTGGATGTCACCTTTAACCTGTCCCTGCTGATGGCAGGGGACAGAGTTATGTGAAATATGTGAAGGGTGGGTGTCAGGAGGATGGAGCCAGGCTCTGCTCAGGGGCACCCAGTGACAGGACAAGGGGCAGTGGGTGTGAGCTGGAACAGAGGAGGTTCCACATCAATGTGAGAAGGACCTTCTTCCCAGTGAGGGTGCCAGAGCCCTGGCAGGGGCTGCCCAGGGGGGTTGTGGAGTCTCCTTCTCCAGAGGCATTTAAAACCCACCTGGATATGTTCCTGTGTGACTGATCTAGGGGATCCTGCTGTGGCAGGGGGATGGGACTGGCTGATCTTTGGAGGTCCCTTCCAATCCCTCATGTTCTGTGATTCTGTTTTTCCTCTTGTCCTTTAACCAAACCAAGCCTGGTGACGAGCAAACAGGTTGAGCTGTTTCCTTACTTGCATCAGTATTTCGTTGGTTTTAGTTCTGATTTCCAGTGTTGCTGCAAATCCTGTTAGCAAAGTAGCTTGGTGAGCCTGTGGGTTGTGCCAGTCCGTGCTGGTGTTCCCCAGCCCCAAAAAGCCCTTTCAGTGTCTGCGTGTGTGAGCGCGCGCTCAGAAGTGCCTGAAGCTGCAGTGATGCTGTAAAACTGTCCTTGTGCGGAAGACTGAGGTGTTTTACTGTTGCTATTATTGTTTTTCTTTTTAAAGACTGAAAGGGATGAGTCAGAGTACATGTATGAGCTCTTCTCTGTTATTATACATAAAGGTGGCTGCTATGGAGGACACTATCATGTTTATGTCAGAGATGTGGATGAATTGGGAAACTGGCAGCTGCAAGTAAGTCCTCAAGGTTTTTCTTCCTTCTTTGATCCGTCTCGTTATTCAGAAAAGTACTAAGAGCTGGTGGAGGGAAGGTACATCCAGCCTCCTGGATGTCTCTTAATCTGCTGAGAAGCTGGTTTCCCACAGCATGAGATGTCCCTCAGAATTGCATGGCAGATTGTGGGTCCCCCCTGTACTGAGCTGTTGGACTTGATGGTCCTCAGGTGTTGATCCTGTTCTGCGTATTCATCAGTGACCCGGACAAGGGATCAGAATGGATCCTCATGACGTTTGCTGATGAAACAGAAATGGGAGAAGGGGCTGACACATTGCTTTTTGATATCTGAAGGGTGGGTGTCAGCAGAACGAGGCCATGCTCTTCTCAGTGGTGCCCAGCTGGCAGTTGAAGGGCCAATGGGCACAAAATGGGACATGGAAAGTTCCATCTGAACGTGAGGAAAGGCTTCATTGTGATGAGGGTGGTGGAGCCTTGGCCCAGGCTGTCCAGAGAGGGTGTGGAGTCTCTTGCTCTGGAAAGATTCAAAACCAGCCTGGAGACAATCCTGGGCAGCCTGTTGTGGGTGAACCTGCTCTCACGGAGGGGTTGGACTGGATGATCTCCAGAGGTCCCCACCAGTCTGTGATTCTGTACAAGATCTCCTCCACTCAAAAAGGATTCTGTGGTTCTTTCCCATAGAATCGTTAGTGATTGGAAGGGACCTCAAAAGATCATCTAGTCCAGTCTAGTGGAGGTTTGTAAATAATGCAGACACCTCTCTTGTATAAAACCACTGATAGTGGATGTTCTCTGTGACAATACAGAGCCTGTAGTGGGTGGCAGAGGCACCTTGTCAGAACTTCCTTCACACTTGGCACTGGGGGTTGCACAGACTGTGACTGCAGACTGCTGGTTGTGTTTCAAACAGCAGCGAGTCTCCTCTTGTTCTTACTCAGGAAGAAGAGGATGGGCTGCCTGAAGAGAAGGCTGCAAGAGATACAGAAAATGCCAACGGAGTAGAAAACCCCTTGGCAGTGCTGAAAGGGATCTTGTCGGAGGTATGGTGTGTCAGGAGTTCATTGCTTGGATTTTGGTGTCGGAGAACCTAGAAGGAGGGGTTTCTGTAAGCCAGAGAGGGCAGGCTCTGAACTTAGTAACTTGAGTATAGAACTTGTAACTGGGCCTGGCTTTAGTGCTGACTGTAGAGAGAGCATTGAGCATTTCTTGCGTGGCTGACCCAGGCTGCTACAAAAGGTGACGATGCACTGACCTGTTGACAAACAGAAGTGATGTCGGGACTGGCGTCTGTGTGGGTCCCTCGACTTTCGTAGCCTTCATTGTCCGACTTCTTAACTTCTCCGTAGGAAGAGCCTAAACAAATTCCTGTGGATCAGTTAGGGCAGAAGTTGCTGGAGAAGAAAGGGGTGTCCTGGAATAAGAAGTACCGAAAGCAGTACGGAGCGCTGCGGAAGGTGCGTACGTTCCTCTCGCTGCTAAGAGAACTTCACAGCCGTTTTCCTGTCAAGTAGTCCGTAGGATGGCAACTGAAAATAGCAGCCCTTGGACTAGCAAGGTAGAGTCACAGAACATTAGGGATTGGAAGGGACCTCAGAAGATCGTCCAGTCCAGTCCCCCTGCAACAGCAGGATCCCCTAGATCCAGTCGCACAGGAACATGGCCAGGTGGGTGGGTCATAAGTGTCTCCAGAGAAGGAGACTCCACAGCCCCCCTTCCAGGGCTCTGTCACCCTCACTGGGAAGAAGGTCCTTCTCGTGTTGATGTGGAACCTCCTGTGTCCCAGCATCCCTTCCTATGCTGCCTTCCAGGGGCAGGGAGCTTGTGCTTCTCTAACGTGATAGCTTGAAGTTCTGTGAGGAAATGGAGGTGGCAGGAGCCTACAAAGATCAGGCAGGTGTGTGCTTATGGGAAAGGGACATTCTCCATCTAAACAGAGGCAGCCCACGAGGAAGCATCGTAAAACCAGTGTGAAGGAATGAGACAGGTGCAGTAGCTGGTGCAGGCTGCTGCGTTTAAAACAGGGTCGTTACCTTTCACCTTGTCCTTGCTTTCCTCGTAGTATTTGCAGAATCATCCTCAAACGTTCCACTTCAGCCCTGATGAAAACAAGGTTGGTCTGAAGGAAAACCACAAGCTCCCGTTTAAATCGGCTTCTCAAGGCCAAGATCTTCAGAGCCGCCCCAAGAAGAACGGTGTCCCGTGGAATTCAGACAAGAACCCTTCGAGGCTGCGGGACAGCTCTGCTGGCTGCCACTGGTTCGATCTGAATGACTCCAAAGTCCAGCCCATCAAGGAGAAGGATATTGAGAAACAATTTCAGGGCAAAGAGAGCGCCTACATGCTGTTCTATCGCAAAGCCCAGCTGAAGAGGCCGCCTGAAGGTGCGCAGAGTTCACCCTGATGTTCCGGGGGCTCCCTTCGTGAACCTGGCGTTTCCTGGAGGGCAAAGGCTGTTGGGCATTGCTGTCCTTTCCGATATCCTGAAGATGTTTTCCCTTGTAGCGCTCCCTTCCAAAGAGGTTTAACTAAGACACACCTAAGTCGCCTCTGAGGAGGCGGCGACCAGTTAGTTGGCTTTGGCTGACTACTGAAAGGCCAGTGGAAAACCCGTTGCTCGTGCAGTGTGTCGTCTCACAGTTCAGTTTCTGTCCCACAGAAGGATTGCTCCGAGTTCTCAGTGGGTTCTGTGCCGTAGTGTCTCCCCGCGGTCGCGCACGCGTGTGAGGCAGCTGAGGCCGAGCCGCGTCTCCCTTGTGTCTTGCAGCACGAGGGAACCCAGGCTACCGAATTCCTGAGCATCTGCTGGACGAGATGAACGCTGCGAACGCGGAGCTGCAGAGGAGGAGGTATGGTGGTGACACTCGTCAGCCTGCTCGGCCTGCAGCTCTCCAGAGGGCTGTGACGCCAGGGCCCGCACATGAAGGGCATGCAGGTCGGCCATCTGTGATTTAGTGGCCAGGGTGACTTTGGGGTGACAGTTGGACTGACACTGCAGAATCACAGAACATCAGGGATCAGAAAGGACCTCCAGAGATCACCCAGTCCCATCCCCCTGCTGCAGCAGGATCCCCCAGACCAAGTCGCACAGGAACATGGCCAGGCAGGTCTTAAATGTCTCCAGAGAAGGAGACTCCACAACCCCCTGGGCAGCCCCTGCCAGGGCTCTGGCACCCTCACCCTTCTCACATTGGTGTGGAACCTCCTCTGCTCTAGCTCACACCCACTGCCCCTTGTCCTATCACTGGGTGCCTCTGAGCACCCACCCTTCACATACTGGTCAACATTCATGAGGTCACCCCTTAGTCTCCTTTTTTCCAAGCCAGAGACACCCATCTCCCTCAGCCTTTCCTCAGCAGGGAGATGTTCCACTCCCTTCATCACCTCTGTGGCTCTGCACTGGGCCCTCTCCAGCTGTTCTGTGTCCTCCTGCACTGGTGAGGTCTCACCTCACATGCTGGGTTCTGTATTGGCCCTCTCACAAGAAGAACATCGAGATGCTGGAATGTGTCCAAAGCTGCTGAAGGACCTAGAGCTCAGGTGCTCTGAGAAGCTGCTGAGGGAACTGGGGGTGTTTGGTCTGGGCAAAAGGAGCCTGAGGGAAGACCTTGGTCTCTACAGCGTCCTTGAAGGAGGTTATTGTAAGGTGGGAGTTGGGCTCCTCTCTCAAGGAACAAGTGATAGCAGTGACAAAATGGCATCAGATGGTTCCAGGAGGGTTTGAGTTGGACATGAGGAACGCTTTCTCCCCCAAAGGGTTGTCAAGCCCTGCAGTGAAAGCGATGGAGCTGTCGTGCTGAGGGACACTGTTTAGTGATAACTTGTCAGAGCTGGGTTAGCAGCTGGACTTGGTCTTAAAGGTTGGTCCTGACCAAAACAACTGTTAGGGCTCCAGGGCTCTGTGATGTGTCTCTGAGATCAGCAGTGCCCTTGGTGGTGATCGATTAACTCGTTTGTTGTTGTGTTGTTCTTCAAAGGCTGGAATGTGACTCTGCAAACAACGGCATCGATTTGCATCTGCATGTGAGCTCCTGTTACAGATTTCACAACGGGGCTTTGCATCCCTCCCGCTCCCTGAGAGAGAGCGTTGTGGATTTGACTGTTGACAGAAGAAAGACACTGGGAGACCTCCGACAGTCGGTAGTCCAGGTATTTGCTCCATTAAATGGACCCGCTCTGACCACAGCAAAGTCCACGACATGTTCCTGTGGGACTGGATCTAGAGGATCCTGCTGTTGCAGGAGGATTGAACTGGATGGTTTTTTGAGGTCCCTTCCAATCCCTAATGTTCTGTGAAAACCCTCAAGGGTTATGCTGGAGGAGTGACCTGTTCTCAAAGTACTGAAGAGGCTGTAGGAGTGATAACACTTGAGCTGTACAGACTTAAAAGCTCTGCTAAGTGAATTATTTCTGTTTGGGCCTGGACTGATGCTTTGCAGCAGTGCAGGCTGGATCTTAATGCTTTGATGTGTCACGGGTTTTGCCTTTGTAGTTTGAAGGAGCTGGCTGGCCTGGAGAGGAAATCATCAAAGCGGTTCAGGGGAAAAAAATCACTTCAAAGAAATACCCACCTGATTGAACTGGGGTTCTCTGTGCAGTTCCTGTCTGCTGCATTAAAGGGAAGGGGCAGTTTGTAAAAAGCTTCCTTGCAGATACCTGAATCGGAGCTAAACTTGTGTCAGGAAACCACGTTTGCTTTTCCTGTCCCTGGCAGCCTTTGGTTGGTGTCTGGCTGAAGCTTTAGTGTCATCTGGTGACTGGGCTGAAATGCCGCGTCCTGAGCGCCTGCCTGATTCCTGTGTCGCTGGCCTTGTTGAAATAGCTGTGACCTAACAAGTCCCAGCTTGGTAGCCAGGCCGGAACAGCTTGCAGATGTGGTTTTAATTGTTGCTTGCTGGTGGTTTCTGTAATTGATTTGTTTGTTTGATTCCTCCCGATTAGATGCTGGAATCTTGGGAAGGAGACATGGTTCTCAGTCTTGCCAAGCCTTTGCCAGCAGGACTGCATCTTTACCAGACACTCGATGGTGAGGCTACTACACAGAAGGCTCCCAAGTTCTGCACAGGTCGTGTTTACTGCAAGCATCCAGGATTTCAGGTGTAAACCATCTTAGTGTCACGGGGAGAGGGCATGAGAGAAGGCAGGAGCCAAGGTGACGTCAGAGACCTTCAGCTTAGGCCTAACCCAGCAGGATAATAGAGGACGTTAGTGTTTTGAAGTTGTGACTCCAGCTTCCCCTTCTTAGGCACCTTCTGGGTTTTTGTCCTTAGGAGCCTTGTCCAGTGGTGTTTTGGACGGAGGGCTTGCTGTGCGCGTCGCATGACTGGCTCGTTCAGTCCAGCCTCTGTGGTTGGAATCTGCCGGCTCCCTGTTAGGTCTCGCGCAGATAATCCTGCTCGTGCGGCTTTGCCGGGAGCAGAGCGTGCCAGCGTGCCTGGGTTTGCCCCAGGCTGGCCCTGCTGGCCTCTTTGTGAGGGAAGGACTTGATGGCTTGCTTTCTCGTAGGAGATGAGCTGACGCTGGATGGCGTTGGGCTGGCTGATGGAGCAGACATCTTCGTGTGGAATGGGAAGGAGGTAAATGATCCAAATGCCCTCTTCTCTTTGTCAGTCCTGAAGAGATGACACAATCCCTAGGTGCATCTTTGGAGAGGTCAGTCTGCTTGGCAGATGTGCTGCTGACCTGCCAACGCTGGCTCTGGGGCACCTCTTCAGCTTCACAGAGGGTACTCAGCTTTCAGTTGGAGGAGGAGGAGGAGGGCTGAGGGGAGACCTCATCACTCTCCACAGCTCTCTGACAGGACACTGCAGGGATGCCGGTGCTGGGCTCTGCTCACAGGTCACTAGCGACAGAGGCAGAGGGAAGGGCTTCCAGCTCCACCAGGGGAGGGTTAGACTGGCCATCAGGAAGAGACTCCTCCTGGAGAGAGTGGTCGGGCCCTGGGATGGCTGCCCAGGGTTGGGGTTGAGTCCCCATCCCTGGATGAGTTTAAAAGTCACTGAGATGTGGTGCTGGGGGATCTGGTTTGGGGGTGACCTGTAGAGTTGCTGGTTGGACTCGATGATCCCAGGGGACTTTTCCAACCCGACTGATTCTCTGACATTCTTTGCCAAGGCTGAGCATCACGAAGGGCAGACTTTAGACTCCAGCTCTTCTGATGCTTCAGTCTCGCTGTTGCTTAGATCGTTGATATGCTGAGGGCCTCAGTTCCTCCGTTAATCTGATGGAGACCAAGTGCCCACTGCTGTTCCTGGCTGTACTTAGTGCCTCTGCAGCTCTGGAGCAAAACTTGGTGTTCTGTTCCCACCTCCTTTGAGATGCTCTGGCTGGTTGTTCAGTCGGCACTCGGCCAGTTTAATGGGGAAAGAGCCCACCTCGTCGTGTCGGTGTTACCGCTGACCGCTCTCGTGCTCTCTGCTTCAGGTGGGTGGTGTGAAGGTGATGACAGGCCCAGATCACGAGCCCGTGGCCATAAATGTTCTCCGTTTAGCGGAGCACAACGAAGGAGGGAAGGGCCAGCACTTCACGGAGTCGCAGCACGTCTTCGCAGGCAGCACCAGACTGGGCGACCTGCGCAGAGCCCTGGCACCGCTGGGAGGAATAGTCCTGAGGAACGGCTCGAGCCCGGGCAAAGAAGCCAAGAACTGGCAAGTCCTTCGTGAGGAAGATATGAAGGAGACAGTGAAGAGCGTCGGTCTGGTGGACGGGTGCTCAGTGCTAGTCCTGGACAGCCACGACCAGAGGTGACCGCTTTGTGCCCAGCGATGGTTAAGGCAGAGATCTGTGTCATTGCAGTGACGTTGCCTCTGCGTGTTGGAGGGGCTTGGTGGGGGGGGGGAACAGCGCGGTATCGTTAGGCAGTACGTCTCTGCTGAACCTCCCAGGCCGAGTGTGGACATGCCAGGGGCAGATTTCTGCCCTCATTTTGCTTTCCAGTGTCCAGGTGTGAGGCCGGGTTCCTGTTTTGGGGACGTGTGTGAGCTTCCTACATCATTCCTGCTTCCTAGCTCGAGCAGCACTGAGAAACTGAATTGAAACAGGCAGTGAAGGGCTCTCTCCACAGAGAATTATTTCTGGGTTTATATAGGATAGCAGAGAGAGGACCACAGGAAGCTGGAGGTTGGAGGGGACCTTGTCATATCATCCGGTCCAACCCCCCTGCCACAGCAGGATCAGGTCACATAGGAACACATCCAGGTGGGTTTTGAACCTCCAGTTGCACTTCAGACTTCTCCAGGCTTTTTTCTAGAAGCCTTAAGTCTGGCCTTGGAAAGTGACTCAGGCTCTGAAGTGCCTTCAGAAGCTCAGATCCCATTGAAAGCCAGTTCCCTAAACCCTTGTTGTTACTGGTTTGCTCAGTGCAGAGGTGGCTGGCTGCTGCCTCAGGCCTCTGGCTCCTGCTCTGTGATGCCCCAGTCACAGTTTCATAGACTCATTAGGGAGGGACCTCGAAAGATCATCTAGTCCAGTCCCCCTGCTCGTTTGCCAGCTTTGGTGTGCAGCCGTGTAGCCCGGACCGCGTCCCCTGTCCCTGCCCGTGACCGTCTGTGCACTGTCACCTTCGCAGCTTCGTCGGCGTGTCCAGTGGCAACCTGACCGCGTTCACGTACGACATCAGCTGGCTCCAGGTTAAAAACCTCTGTGGGACGGGCGGCGAGGAGAAGCACGTGAAGATCACTGCCACCATCGAGACCGTGAGTGCCGCGGCTGCTCGGGGCTGCTGGGGAGTGGACTTGGCCACGGGGGTGGAGCCTTGCTGTGGTGAAAACAGACTGCAGCTCAGAGTGCTCAGGCCCCGGCATGGGCTGCCCATGGTGGGGGTCGAGTCCCCGTCCCTGGGGACACTCAGGGTGCTGGGGGGTCTGGTTTAGGGGTGGCCTTGTGGAGTGGGGCTGATGGTTGGACTCGATGATCCCCAGGGCTCTTCTCTGGCCTGAACGACTCTGTGATTGAGGGCTGCACAGTAAGGCTGCGATGTGGGTAACCAACTGAAACGGCCAATGAGCTGGTGGAAGCCCCATCCTGGAAACATTCCAGGTCAGGCTGCATCTTGGGGCTCTGAGCAGCCTGCTCGCATTGATGATTCTCCTGCTGTCTGCAGGGAGGTTGGACTTAGGTGACCATTAGTCGTCCCTTCCCACCCAAACCAGTCTGTAATTCTACATTAGTGTGTCACAGTGTGAGACAGTTTTCTTTGTAGACCACCCTGTAAGTGTAGCTTTGAGGCTGGAACAGTAAATAACAGTTAGAAGACATCACAGAATAACTCTGGTTGGAAAAGACCCCTGGGATCGTCGAGTCCAACCATCTGCCCTACTCTACAAGTTCGCCCCTAGACCACATCCCTCAACAGCTCACCCAAAAGACACATCCAGGGATGGCCTGGGCAGCCCCTTCCAGGGCCTAACCACCCTTTCTGTGGAAATATTTTTCCTACGATCAAGTCTAACCCTCCCCTGTTGTAACTTGAAGCCCTTCCCTCTGCTTCTGTCACTAATTGCTTGTGACAAGAGACCAGCACCAGCCTCTCCACAAGGTCCTTTCAGATGGCTGTAGAGAGCGATGAGGTCTCCCCTCAGCCTCCTCTTCCTCAGCTAAACAGCCCCAACTCTCTCAGTCTCTTCTCATGGGATTGATTCTCCAGGCCCTTCCCCAGCTTCGCTGGCCTCCTCTGCCCTCGCTGCAGCCCCTCAGTGTCTCCCTTGTCCTCAGGTGGCCCAAACTGGGCCCAGTACTCAAGGAAATGAGTCCAGAACTGTTGGTATGTGGTCCGGTGGTGTCGAGATGTTTCCTTGTCTGTGTGCACAGGAGTAGGGACACGACTGTGGAGCCTTTCAAGCGAAGGCTGCCTCTCATGGAAGTGTTAATATTGCTTTCATCTAGGTGATGTCAGATATCAAACTGAAAGCCCTCCGGGAGCTTCAGCTCAACGAGGAACTGGGTAAGTCCTGTCTCTGATGTCCTGTGAAGTCTTCAGCTGCTCTGCTGTGAGATGTGCTGGAGTCAGAACTCGCTGGCTGGCTTCTCGCATTTCCCATCGGTCTGTTCAAAGCAGGAAACCCATCGCTGCTCTTAGGAGCAGTTTTGGAAAGGGACTGAAATTAACTGAGTTCTGAAGAGAACTAGTAAACGTCTGGTTAACTTAAAAGGAATCATCAGCGTGGTCTTGGTTTCAAATGTGTTTTCTGAAGCTACTACATTTCAGAAGCTGTTTGAGTGAGATCAATCATATTGTCCTAAAGGTGTCGTTTGTCTCGGCTCCTGAGCGGATTTCTCCTGCACAGGTCGTTATCTGACACCTCTCCCTCTCCTGCCCTTTTTGTTTCAGCAAACGACAGCTGTCTCAGACCCGTTAGTGGAAATGGGAAACTTCTGTCTCCAGGTGAGTTGATTGACTTAGTCCTCCTCCTGTGTGAGCAGGTCAGTCAGGAAACCTGGGAGATTCCCTTCGCCTGCTCCTGGGAGCAGCGCGCGTGTGACCCCCGTGACCCAGGCTTGACCGAGGCAGCTGGGGGGCTTTTGTTCCCATTTCACCCATTTTATTATCCGAATCAAAACAGCTGGAGTGGAACCTCAGTGCTGAGCTCGGGCCTGTTGCTTGCATCCCTAGGGAGGATTCCTAGGTAGCTTCCTCGAGCAGCGTGGACTAAGGGTGCTGGCACCACAGGCTGCGCCCCAGGCCACCCCGAGCGGCAGACTGGAGGCCTGCGTTGCCACTGGAAGCACCCTCGGGTTCCTGCTTTAGCTCCTTAGCCTCTAGAGAAGACAGCCAGTGCTTCTCAGCCCAAGGCTTGTTCCAGCAGGGACGTTGTGAATAGTGCGGGGGGCTGGGGAGGGCAGCGCACAGTGGGACTGCTCAGGCACTAAAGGGGAGCCCTGGGAGGCCGGGCCCGTCCCTGAAGGTCTTCAGAGCTCGACTGAAAGAACCCCAGAGTGAACCGATCTGACCACAGAGGCGGTTCTGCTCTGAGCAGGCCCTTCGGACAGAGAACCCGTAGAGGCCCCTTTGAACCCCAGTGCCTCGGCCGCCCCACGTGCAAGGGGTGGGGAAGGGACCTGTGCTTTGCTGTGATCAGGGAGGTGTGATGCCCGCGTCGCGGAAGTGAGGTTCTCCAACAGCAAAACAGAGCGGAGGTCCTCAGGAAGCAGCAGCTCACGATGTTCTCCCTGCTTTCTTTCCTCTCTGAAGTGCCTGAGGACTACACGGTCAAGGAAGCGGAGCTGGAAGTGGGAAGTGTGCTGGGGCTGTGCCTGGGGAAAGCTCCAGCCTCCTCTCAGGTACGGCAGTGTGTGACTGAGGAGAGCCTCTTGCTGCTCGTACGCTCCCGCTTCCCAGAGCCCTCTTCTGCTGTGGTGGTGCTTGTAAGTGCTGTGGAAACAAGCGCTCCCACCGCTCCTCTCGGTTGCAGAACCGCGCGGCTACTCAGTGGAGCCGGTGTGGCTAATGGCAAATGCTTTACCGCTCCTCCGCTTGGCTGTCCGAACGCTTTTGTGGACAGCATGAAGTAAGACAAGGGGGTGTCCACGGGTTGGTTACATAAGCAAGAGGGAAAGAAAGAAGGAGCTGCATGTTCGTGAAGGTCGGAGTGCTGCCAGGGTCTCACTCTCACTTGCAGCAGATGTGTGCAGATGGTTGCTGAAGCTCTGCTGGTGGCCATCAGTCGGTGGCATCTGCTCTGCTGTCCTACTTGGGGTGTTAGCTGTAGCCCACAGTGGCGTTGGCACTGCTTGCCTGATGTCAGGCTGGCAGAAGCTGGCGTGAATGTGCGGTAGAGGGTGCTGCCTCACGGAGTTCCCGTGCTTCACAGTGTATTCTGATAGCTCGTGCTTGGCTGTCTTTCAGCTCTTCTTGTATTTTGTTGTTGGGAGCGACCACATCGCGAGCCCCGAGATGGAGATAGTTGTGGAAGAGACTGCCACTGTCAGAGAGGTGAGTCTGGCTGCTCTCAACGCCTTGTGCTGCGCCTGGGGCAGGCCTGCTGCTCCTCGATTGCTCTGCCTTGGCACCCGCGCGTCGCTTCCCGTCGCAGGAGGCAGGAGGGGCGAGGGAGCTGTTCCAGCTCCAGAGGGCCAGAGGGAAAGAGTATCTCCATCTTCCACTAAGCATCACAGAGATACCCTTGCTTTCTCCCAGGGGTGGACGTAGCCTGGCTGCTTCGTGCCTGCCTAGCAGTTCCCTTTACGCACGGCGCTCTGCGGCGTGCTAGCAGTGGGCTGGCTTGGGAGGGGCTGAGAGGAGGGAGGTGGGCTGGCCTGGTTCCTAAAAGCTGCATCTTCACACTCTGGGGCAGCCAGCCGGCCAGCTGACGGCGCAGGTTGGGTTTTAACTGTCTGTGAAAGCTGGCTCAGCAGACAGAGCTGGGAGCGGGACGGGTTTGGTGCTGAAGGCTGAACACCCTGGCGCCGTGGCTGGTTTGAGGAGGCGACCAGGAGTCGGGCGCTGGGCGTTGCCGTGGGTGCCCGGGACGCTGTCCTTCCCAACACGCGCGCGGCGGCGAGTCTCACCAGACCCCTCTGTGTTTGTGTTTCAGTGCCTGCGTCTGATGCTGCAGCAGTCCGGGCTGTCAGGTCAGTCGTGCCCCCGTGCAGCGCCTGTCCTGGGAGGGGTTGCCAGGCGTCTGGGGCAGCTCCTGCTGCCCCACAGCTCAGGAGCCCTGGCTTTGTCACTGCCATCTGGCCGTGTGAGCTGAGCATGATGGAGGGGGAGCATCTCCCTCATGAGGAAAGGCTGAAGGAGCTGGGTCTCTTGAGCTTGGAAAAAAGGAGACTGAGGGGTGATCCCATTCATAGTTATAAATATGGAGGGGGTGGGTGTCAGGAGGATGGAGCCAGGCTCTGCTCAGGGGCACCCAGTGACAGGACAAGGGGCAGTGGGTGTGAGCTGGAGCAGAGGAGGTTCCACATCAATGTGAGAAGGAACTTCTTCCCAGTGAGGGTGCCAGAGCCCTGGCAGGGGCTGCCCAGTGGGGGCTGTGGAGTCTCCTTCTCTGGAGACATTTCAGACCCTCCTGGCCACGTTCTTCTATGACTGGATCTAGGGGATCTTGCTGTGACAGGAGGATGGGACTGGCTGATCTTTCAAGGTCCCTTCCAGTCCCCGATGCTCTGTGACTCTGGGATTTATGCAGGTAATGGGAGGGTGTTTCTAGGGTCTGTAGAGGGCCATGAACTCAGGGCTCCACTCAGCTGGTCACAGTTGTGTTCAACGTGAAGCCAGCCAAAACCAAGCCCCCATCACTCCTGGTCACCGACGTCTTTCGTGTGTGTGTTTGGTAGGTGACAACTGGCATCTGCGGAGGATGGACTGGTGCTATGAAGCGGGCGAAGCCTTGGGCCAGGAGGTGAGAGGATGCTGGGTTTGACTGGGGTCCTCTGGTGTTCTGTGGACTCCCTTTGCCAAAGGGAGCAGCGTCGCAGCAAACCCGGGTGGTTTTCTTAGGGCCTGCGGTGTTACTATGGGCTGCCTTGTCGGGAGGCCCGTGGGATGGAGCCAGATCCATTCCTGAGGCCCAGCCTTCAGAGGGAACGTGCAGTCCTTGCAGACAGGTCTGGAAGGAAGCAGGAGCTGGCGCGTGTGGGGCGTGGGAGGGCCTTGTGTGCAGCTGTGTCCAGGTGCGACGTGGACGGCTCCGTACAGTTTTGGTGGAGAAGCAAAGCCCCTGTCGACGTTCGGCGCGCGAGGCCGAGAGGGAGTCGCTTCGCTAGGCCGCAGCAAGCAAAGCGGCGGCGCGCGTGGGCTGAGGAGTGCTCTGTGCTCTCTCCTCCTGCAGAGTGCCACCCTGAAGGAGCTTAACGTCTGCAGGGGAGATACCTTGGTTGTAGCTGAAGGAAGGCCCCCTCCCAAGGTAAGACACGCGAGGTGCTGTGTGGCCTTCAGTCAGCTGCAGGCTGGAGCCCGGTTGTGTTTCCTGTGTGCCTGGGGCTTGTGGACAAAGTGCCTGAACAGGCTGGACACTGGTCAGCCAGGAGTAACCCTGGTGTCTTGCAGCTTTGTGCGTTCCAGCCAGCCTTCACCGTCTCCACCCTCAGCCCCTGGTTATTCTTCTTTCAGCCTCTGTAGGAAAAGGCTTGGCCAGCAGTGTGCCCTTGTGGCCAAGAAGGCCAGTGGCATCCGGGGGTGGATCAGAAGGGGGTTGGTTAGTAGATGGAGGTTGGATCTCCTGCCCCTCTACTCTGCCCTAGTGACACCACAGCTGGAATCTGGTGTCCAGTTGTGGGCCACTCAGTTCCAGAAGGACACAGAGCTGCTGGAGAGAGTCCAGCACAGAGATGATGAAGAATCATGGAACATTAGGGATTGGAAGGGACCTCCAAAGATCATCCAGTCCAATCCTCCTGTCACAGCAGGATCCCTTGGATCCAGTTGCATGGGAACATGGCCAGGAGGGTTTTAAATGTCTCCAGAGAAAGAGACTCTGCAACCCCCCCCGGGCAGCCCCTTCCAGGGCTCTGGCACCCTCACCGGGAAGAAGGTCCTTCTCACATTGATGTGGAACCTCCTCTGCTCCAGCTCACACCCACAACTGGCCACAAGATTCTAGCTGTGGTCTCCCCAGGGCAGAGTAGAGGGGGAGGAGAACCTCTCTATCTGCTACCCAGCCCCCTTATCCACCCCAGGACACTGAGTCTCTTCCATCTTGTTGAGGTTAGGCTGGAACACACGAGCTACCTGACACTTGCTGTTTGTGTTTCAGGGGTTCCTGAAGATCCCCGTCTGGTGGTTCAACGCTTCAAGTCCGAAGGAGCGCGGCGGGAACGCGCCGGACGTGAACGGCGTGGCCTGCCAGATGGACGCTTTGCGGCTCTCTCCTCCTGCAGGTCAGCTCGCTCAGGTTTGCAGAGGGGTTGAGTCAGAGCCAAGTGCTGCTCCAGAGCCTTAAAACGCTCCTGTCGGGTGTCTGCCCGGCGAGTACAGAGGTGCTCGGTCTCCGCTGCCAGGCTGGTGCCACCTTTGTGCTGGCCTCAGGCTCCACATCCCTGTGAGAAGGACCTTCTTCCCAGTGAGGGTGCCAGAGCCCTGGAGGGGCTGCCCAGGGGGTTGTGGAGTCTCCTCCTCTGGAGACATCTAAAACCTGCCTGGGCTGTTCCTGTGTGACTGGATCTAGGGGATCCTGCTGTGGCAGGGGTGATGATCCCTGATGTTCTGTGATTCTGTGACTGTTGCCTTCTAAGACGATAAAGTGATGTTGACTCTTTCCCCTCTCTTCCCCCCTCCCAAGATTCACCAGAGCACGTCCACCCGGCCGCGGACCTTTGCTACGCTGGCACCGTGGAGATAACGGAGGAGGCCTCTCTGGAGGAGCTGAAGATGCAGGTTAGCTGTTGTGGGCGCGGGAGGCGCGCGGCAGCGCTGGGGTTCACTGAGCTCCGTTAACACCTGGTCTTTGTCTCCTCTTCCCCTGGCTCCCGTGTGTTCCGATAGGGCTTTGGCTTAGATGCCGTGCTCGGGGGCGAGTACCAAGAGGCAGCTGGACCACGTAGCTCAGAGCCTTCCTTAGCGTGTCCCCTGCAGTGGCCACTCTACCTGTCTGTGTCCTGACCTGCCAAATCAGCCCCGTTGCCCTTCCTGGCAACCCTGGCTCGCAGCCCAGGCTGTGCTTCACGACGTACAGGTTCGGTCATGAGAAGCACGCGCAGGCGAGCCCTTCCTCCGGAGCCACGTCCCATCTCCTCATTTAGTTCTCTGCCCCCCCCATGTGTGGTTCTCTTTTCCTCTCCGTGTTGAACCTGCTGACTGAGGAGCTGCTTCTGATGCCCAGAAGGTCATGTTTGTTGTTCAGGAGGGTAGGACTTAGCTTCTGGGGAAGAAACTGAGGGCACGGAGCTGCTGGAGAGAGCCCAGCGCAGAGCCACAGGGATGATGGAGGGAGGGGAGCAGCGCTTGGGCTTTGTGGTGTGACCTCAGCATCAGTCTCTGCCAGAGCCCCGCCCTGAGCAACGGGCCGTTGTCATCTTCTGAACAACGAGGGTTGTCTCCAGTGGGAAGAGTGGTGTGTCCTCGGTAGAGGTTGTGAGGACCTTGGGGCTAGAGCTTGGCTAGAGGCTGGGGGCAACGACAGTGTCTGCCTCATTCCCTCCCAGATCTGAAACACAAGTGAGGCCAAGAAGTGCTGGGAGGGAATGAGCCCAACTGCCTTGAGGCTGAATCGCAGGATCGTTCTGGTGGGAAGAGACCGTTAAGATGATCCAGTCCAACCATTAAACCAGTCCCTCAGCACCACATCTCCTCTGTCCAGGGCTGGGGCCTCCACCACTGCCCTGGGCAGCCTGAGCTGGACCTTGACAACCCTTTCAGGGAAGAAATTTGTCCTGATAGCCAAAAGCAGCAGATCTCCCACCCTCGCTGCCCCCAGCAGTTGTGGGCACCAGCTGGTGTGGGGGAGGTCTAGAGGACCTTGCCCTGTTTCTGGCGGCTTTGCCGCTGCAGTGAGAACTCGGCACCTACCCTGCTTCTTCCAGGGAGACTGGCTGCTAACAGTAGTGAAATGGTCCCTTTTCCCCAGGCGCTGACGCTGCCGGGCTGCCCAGAGCAGGTGGTCCCCCTGCCCGCCTTCCTCAGGGCCTGGACGCTGGACAACAAGCGCCCGGGCAAGCTTCTGCGCAACGACAAGCAGCGGCTCAGGTGGGTGTCTGCTGGACCACACGGACTGTTGGCTGGGGTGTGGGGTGGACTGCTGGAGAGCTGCGTTGGTCTCTCAGACAGCTCTGCCCTGGGGAGACCACAGCTGGAACCTTGTGGCCAGTTCTGGGCCCCTCAGTCCCAGAAGGACACAGAGAGCCCAGCGCAGAGCCACAGAAATGATGGAGGGAGGGGAGCATCTCCCTGCTGAGGAGAGGCTGAGGGAGCTGGGGCTCTGGAGCTTGGAGGAGCCTGAGGGGTGACCTCATGAATGTTGATCAATATGTGAAGGGTGGGTGTCAGGAGGATGGAGCAGGCTCTGCTCAGGGGCACCCAGTGACAGGACAAGGGGCAGCGGGTGTGAGCTGGAGCAGAGGAGGTTCCACGTCAGTGTGAGAAGGACCTTGTTCCCAGTAAGGGTGCCAGAGCCCTGGCAGGGGCTGCCCAGGGGGTTGTGGAGTCTCCTCTGGAGACATTTCAAACCCTCCTGGCCATGTTCTTCTGTGACTGGATCTAGGGGATCCTGCTGAGTCAGGGGGACTGGACTGGCTGATCTCTGGAGGTCCCTTCCGACCCCGATCTTCTGTGAGGCCACGGAAACGTGCTCCTGAGAGCGCTGTCACTTTGCTTTGTCTGCAGCGACTACAAGCTGGGGGCCCGGGTGGAGATCTGCGTGGAAGCTCTGCAGAAGGAAGAGTGCCTGGGGTAAGACCTCGGGGCACTTTCTGTCCCAGCAGTGTGTGTGGGACGGACTTCGCTGAGCAGCGTCTCGGTGCTGCCAGGACAGCTGCAGCCCTCGGGGCCTGCTCGTTCTGGTCTGCACGAAAGCAGGAGTGAGGCTGTGGCAGGGGCACTGGGCTAGGTGATCTTTTGAGGTCCCTTCCGGTCCCTGGTGGTTCTGAGAGACACGGGGGGCACTCAGGACTCTGACAGCACGACTCACAGGAGCGGGCTTTGTTCTCTCCCGATGGCAGCCCCCACGAACTGCTGCTCCGCGTGCAGATGGGCGTCCCCGGGGCGAGGGAGTACACGGAGCGCGCGGACCTGGTGTGGGACGTCTCCAGGGAGTGCACGGGCCGGGCGCTGAGGCAGCGCGTGGCGTCGCACTACGGCCTCGCGCCCGCTGAGGTGGAGGTCGCCAAACACTTCCCGGAGAGGTTCGAGTGGCTGCCGATACCGAGCTGGGTAAGGCCGGGGCGGCCCGTCGGCGCTCGCGCTGCCCTTCGTGATGGTGCGGGTGGGTGTCGGCCGATCCTGACTCTGGGCCTGTGATTCTCTGCAGAGCCAGCAAGTCTCCAAGAGGAAACGGAAGAGGAAACAGGAGAGTCTGCAGGCAGCCCCCTACCACCTCAAAGACGGCGACACCATCGGCGTGAAGGTGCGTTCACGCGGCCTCAGCCGTGCTCGAGGGCTGGGTGCGGGCCCTGGCCCCTTGGCAGTAGCCTGATGGCCTCCTGAGGTCCCTGTGTCCTGCTGCAGGGCCGAGAAGAGGCTGGTCTGGGCAGGAAAACTGCTCCTGCTGGTGCTTTAGGAGGAGGGGTGGGGGCGTTTCGCCGGGAGGCAGCTCCGCGGGGGCCTGATCCCTCCGTACTACCCGAAGGGGTTGGAAGAACCAGCCACGAGATTCCAGCTGTGGTCTCCCCGGGGCAGAGCAGGGAGGGAGGAGAATCTTCCCTGTTAAATACAAAAACTAAGCAGAGAAGTTGAGCTGGTTTTTCCCTTTTGAGTCTCCGCTGCTTAACTCGCTCCCACGTGACTGCGGTGGAGGTGCACGACAGGGAAGTGCATCAGCCCACCAGCCCGTGGGCCACTAGCTGTGGGGGATGAAAATGCCAGGCTGATGCCCTCGGGCCTTCTGCACAACAGAATCTCCTCCTCGATAACACTACGGACTTCAGCACCGCGAGGGACGACCTTGGGAAGGAGAGGCAGAGGCAGCTGGCGCTAGAGAAGAAGAGAAGGTACTGAGCAGAGGCGTTTGTCTTCAGAGGTGTGCCCCCCGTCCTTCAGGCTGGGGTGGTCCTGGAGAACCTGGGGGCGGTGCTGGCTGGGGGCTCTCGGAGCACATGGTTCTGAGGCATCAGGGGGGTGCTCAGCTCGTTCTGGGCCCCTCGGCTCCAGAGGGACACGGAGCTGCTGGAGAGACCCCAGCGTGGAGCCACAGGGGATGGTGGAGGGAGGGGAGCATCTCCCTGATGGGGAAAGGCTGAGGGAGCTGGGGCTCTTGAGCTGGGAGGAGACTGAGGGGTGACCTCATGAATGTAGGATATGTGAAGGGTGGGTGTCAGGAGGATGGAGCCAGGCTCTGCTCAGGGGCACCCAGCGACAGGACAGGGGGCACTGGGTGTGAGCTGGGACAGAGGAGGTTCCACATCAGTGTGAGAAGGACCTTGTTCCCTGTGAGGATGCCAGAGCCCTGGCAGGGGCTGCCCAGGGGGTTGTGGAGTCTCCTTCTCTGGAGATGTTTAAGACCCACCTGGCCACATTCCTGTGCCACTGCAGTGACAGGGAGATTGGACTGGCTGGTCTCTCGAGGTGCCTTCCAGTCCCTAATGACTGGATCTAGGGGATCCAGCCGTGCCACAGAGGGTTGGACTGGGTGATCTTTTCAGGTCCCCCAATGGTCTGTGATTCTGAGAGTCACATCTGTGGCTTTAGGTGCCATGTTCCTGCATCGTGCTCCGGGTGGTTTTTGCCTCTGACAGCTGTTCTCTCTAGCCCTGGGGATGAGAAATGAACTTGGTGGCCGCACTGGCCCGTTGCACAGCAGAGGGGGAGTTGGGTTGCCGTGGTGGCTCTCGCTGCGGCTCCCCACTAACTCCTGGCTTCTCGATTCTGTTGGCAGTCGGGGAGCGGGACGCTTGCAGGAGCAGGCTTTGGCTGAGGACAAGCGGAGCACGAGGCACCGCAGGCCAGAAGAGGCTCTCTCCATCAACGTGGGTGTGTTCAGATAGCACCGGGAGAAGACCTGCCGGCGGCGGCGGCTGCCCGCGCAGGGCGAGCGAGGACTGTCTTGGCTGGACCGGCCACAGGGTCTTCCCCAAGTGTCTTCACGACTCCCTGAGACGAGCTGGATCTGGGGTTCCGGGTGACTCTGATTTGCCTCTGATCTCTGCGGGGGGAGGCGCCGCGGCGCCCCGCGCTCGGTGCGGCTCTCGTTCTCAGGCCAGGTAAATGCACTTTAGCGACGAGGAGGCGGACCGTCGCGTGTCGCCGACCGCTTTGCCATTGCCCCAGGTGCTTCTTCGGGCTGGTTGCTGGTGTGGGGTTGGGTTTTGTTTGGCCAGGTGTCCTGCGCCGTCGCTGCAGGCTCTGCTGGCTCCCTCGTGCCGTCGCCACCACCTCTGTCTAGTCTTTCTCCCCATGTCTGATGGCTCAAGCTTCTAGTGAGGCCAGGGCTGGCTCTTCAGAACCTGAGGCTGCAGGAGGTGGAGCTGGATTTTGGGAAGGAAGGAAGTGTGGGCAAAACGTGGCTCAGGAAGGGGGAAGGTCAGAGGCTGCCCAGCTCTCGCCCCCAGACCTTTTGTGGTCCCAAACAGCAGCGCAGCGGCCTCACGTTCTGAAGCGTCTGGGGCTGCCTTTGGCGCCCGTGAGCTGCAGGAACAAACCAGACCCGTGGAGAAAGCCAGCGGATCTGACGTCGGCCCTCAGCGGGTTTCGTCGGACTCCTGAGCTGGGCTCCTGTTGATTTCCAGTGCTTTTGTCCCCAGGCCTTTCCCTCACGTCCTGCCTTTCCAGTTGGTCTCTTCTCCATTAGATGTGAGGGTCTCGGTGTCACAGAGCTGCTGGGACAGAAGGGGATGTGCGTGGCTGAGCTCAACAGCCAGAGGTTCAGGAAGGTGCCTGTGAGCGTCGATCTCAGGGCTGAGGGTGGCTCTTATCCCTGAGGCTGGGCGCTGGCGTTTCCCAGACCATTGGGGACTGGAAGGGACCTCCAGGGACCATCTGGGCCAAACCCCCGCGTTTAGCAGAGCCAGGTGTTTCAGCAGCTTTCTCAAACCCGTTCTGACTCAGCCCCAAGTGTGTTCCCGCCGCCGCGCTTGACCCCTCCGGACATCGTTTGCCGTCAGGCTGGGAGTCCCTTTGGGCTCGGCTCGTACCGACGAGTGGGCCCCAGCGCTCAGCGGGGTCCATAGTTTCCTGTGCGACCTGGTCTAGGGGCTCCTGCTGTGCCGGGGGTTGCACTGGTCCCTTCCAGTCCCTGATGGTCTGTGCTGCTGAGAATCGGAGTCTAAGCAGGGTTGGAGCGCGGAGGTGAGAACGGGAGGGCGGGAGCTACCGCAGAGCCCTTCCTGCGTCCCGGCCGGGAAGCTGTGAGAGGGTGGTGCCGCGTGAGCCCTGCTGCCTGGCACAGCAGAGCCCGCTGAAGTGCACGGACGAGGGCCCACCGGAGAGGAGCGGAGCAGCGCAGCGCCTCAGACCCAGCTTGGGCACGCAGCCCGCAGTAGCCAGAGGTAAATCTGTGCCTCAGAGCGGACAGGACCCCGGTGACGCTGGGGAGCTGACATGAACACTGAGCCTGTTCCATGGCCGCGCAGAGGAGGTGCCGGCCCGCTGGCCACTAAGGTCTGGGCTGCTGTGAGCCCGTGTCTAGGTTGGTACTCTGGCTCCACACAGGCTCAGGGCAACACCTGCCCCTCTCAGCTCTCGCCCAGAGAGCAGAGTCCGAGCCCCGTGAGCCCCAAGCTCGCTCTTCGTGTCTGCGCACAGAGCTCAGCAGGTGCTTCCGCGCGCTCGCAGGCTGATCCCTGCGACGGGGGGCTCTGGACAGTCTCCCCGCTGTTGGGGAGCCATGAAATCCTCGTGTTACAGATCGGTCTTCATGCCTGAGGTGGAGGAAGCCCCGGGGCTTTCCCCGCCCCACTGCGTGTCGCCACCCTCCACATCAGCGACCGCTCGCGCGGTGCCGGGGCCGACAGGCAGCTTTGTGCCGGCCGGGCACGGAGGTGAGCGAGAAGGGCTTGTGCCTGCAGGTCGCTCCCTTGCGCTTCCTTCCCCGAGAGCTGAGCTCCGTCTTCCCGCCCGCCTGGAGAAACCTCTGGTCTCTGGGTCCCGCGAGGAAGGCTGGAGACATGGAAGGCTGTTCGTACGTGCCGTGCCTTTGCTCCAGCGCCATGTAGCAGCAGCGCCTGCGCCCAGCCCCTCCCCGGCGAGCCCTCGCGGCGGCTCCAAGCAGGGTTTTGGGGTCTGCCTGGCTTTGTGACGCGGAGCGCCTGCGGGTCGACCCAGTGAGAGAGGAGGTTCCAAATCGGGGGGCAGAGGGAGGGAGGGGAGCCGCCGGGGCTCCGCAGTCGGTGATGCCTGTATCGCGAAGCCTGGGACGGCTGCGTCTCTCTTCTTCAGGTGTTCCTCACAAAATTAAACCCAGTCCTTTCTCACGGTGTCTGTTTGATCTCCTCGGGGTGGGAAGGGCAGGAACCGGTGTTGAACAGGGGATGGGGCGCAGCTGTGCCCCGTTTGGGGCCTTCAAGACCAGGGGGACAGTGATGGTCTGGAGAGGGGACAGAGGCAGCTACCAGGCCAGGGGGGTGCTGAGGGAGCTGGTGCTGGCCAGCCTAGAGAAGATACTGAGGGCAGAGCCGAGTGCTGTCTACAACCACCTCCAGAGAGCAGCCCGTGCAAAACCCCGGTGCCAGGGGGACTACTGCCAGGTGACAGGGACGGGGATGACAGGGGCAGGTTTGGTGCTGTGGGGAGGAGAAGTTCGCGCAGACACAGGCCTCTCATTTTCAGTAGTAAATGTTTAATAGTCACACTCCAAAACCACGGGCTCGTCGGGGATTTCCTTTCACGTTCAGCACAACATCGAGCGCTCTCCTGGGAAGGGAGCCTGCAGAGCCGGTGCGACTCCACACGCAGGGCACTGGGACCGTCCCCCACCAAAGCAGCTCTCGGAGGAGGTGCCCAACGCGAGCCGAGTCCTGCTGCAGCCACCACAAAGCAGAGGACCACACGTCGGTGTCTGAGGCCACGCACAGGACTCAGTGCAGCTGGAGGCAGCAAAAGAAGGCTGGTGAAAACCACTGTCTTGGGTGCAGAGACCCGGAGCAGCAGTGACTGAACGGAGGAGCAAAGGGACGCTGCCCCCCAGGTCACCTTCAGCTCGGGCGTGGATTAACGGTGTCATTAACCCAGGGGTGGTCTTGGCCAACACAAGGACTCCTCGGACACCTCCTGCCCACTCGTGCTGCGCACGAAGGCCTTGCACGCCACAGGCTGTCGTGGTGCTGGGACCAGGCTGGCCGCCTCGCACGGCCTTCCAGCAACAGGGCCGGGCAGCCGACGCGAGACGCTTCTTCCACGGCGGTGCTTCCTGAGAGAGGGAAGTGCTCCCAGAGCCTGGCTCTCCGACCCCTCACGTGCTCTGCAGGGCAGCAACCGCGCACATCTCACCCCGCAGCTCCCAGCAAGACAGAGTCTCTCTGCTTGGGGTTGTGACTTAGGACCCAGCACCTCGGCCCAAAGGCAGAGCCCTCTCTTACCAGGGAAACAGCTGCAGGCCAGCGGTCTGTGTAGCTGAGGCACCGGCCCCCCAGCTCCAGGATGACACAGAGCTGCTGGAGAGAGCCCAGCGCAGAGCCCCAGGGAGGAAAGGCTGAGGGAGCTGGGGGTCTTGCACCTGGAGGAGACTGAGGGCTGACCCCAGGACTGTGGCAACGTGGAGCGCGTTGGAGTGACTCACATTTTTTTAACCAGAAGACAAAAAGCAGCAGTGATGACGCTTCTGACAGAAAACCCGTGTCGAAGGCAGGACTTGTCTGAACAACCTCCCCATGGGCCAAACTCTTCCTTAAGGGTGCAGCCGCTCCAGACCGCCCTGCGGAGCAGCCCTGGCCCAACAGCCTGAAGAAGAGGACCCCGGCCACGTTCCTGTGTGACTGGATCTAGATGATCCTGCTGTGGCAGGGGCACTGGGCTGGATGGGCTGTCGAGGTCCCTCCATGACCCAGTGTTTTGTGGCCTGACCATCACGTGCCACCAGAGCCAGTCCTTTTCTATGGACGCTCCACAGCAGATGTCAGTCTCCAGCATCCACAGCTCCTAACAAACCAGATGGGCAGCATCTTAAGGACAGGGGGGACCACGAAGTGCTGCAGCGGCCACAGAGCTTCTGCCCATCTCCCCCTTTTGCTCTGGTTCTATGGACCCACCTCCTGCGTGGGGTGGGCAGCAACGCGACAGAGCTCGACTGAACAATCCAGCAGAGCCCAGCGGCTGCTGTTGTGGGAGTAACCAAAGACCTTTTTTCAAGGTGCTGGCAGAGTCCCCATCCCTGGATGAGTTTAGAAGACGCTCAGATGCAGCGCCGGGGGATCTGGCTGAGGGGTGACCTGGCAGAGGAGGGCTGACTGCTGGACTCCGTGGTCCCAGGGGTCTTCTCCAACGCGCACGACCCGCGATTCTGTGACAAACCCTCTCCCACTACACAAAGCAGCAGGAACAGGGCCCTGGGAGAGTTCACACGCACAACAGTGGGCAGGTGAGCACGGGGAACCGGCTGAGCCAAGCCTGTCACTGGTCCGACCAACGCGCTAGCGACAAGTACAGAGGGCTCAGGCCCCGGGCTGTCTGCCAGCCCGCGCTCCGGCCGACGGAACAGCGGCCCTTCCCTGTGCCAGCAAAGTTAGCGACAGGAAAACTCTGCCAGCAGCCTTCCCCTGGTGTCAATCCATCCGGCCTCCGGGCGCCCCACTGAAGTTCAGCAACTCAACCCCAGCGTTAAAAAGAGAGTCACTTGTCTTGAGACTAGAGAACGACATCTCCACTGTGAACCCAACACTGCGGAACGACGGAAGCAGCCAAGAGGCCCGTGACCAGCAGAAGGGCGACGACACCGAGCACGCTGTGTTTTAGTTGATAGGAATGAGGGGCCTCTCCTCTCTTTTCTTCCAGATGTTGGTTTTGCTGTCTCTTTTCGCCACGGGCGGTCGCTCCCTTCTCTTAGCAGCAGGGGTGCCACCCTCGTGGCTTCCCGACGCAGTTCTTCTCCTCAGAGCTTCTTCGTCCTGCTCGTCTACGCCCGGGCCGTTGCCTGCATCCACCCCGTGCCTCACAGCCTGGTCCTCTGGCGAGCAGACGGTGGTCCCGCTCTCGCTGCTGCTCAGATCCAAGTCTTCCAGGTAGAGGATCTTGGAGTGGGGCATCGTTTTAATGAAGGTTTTCTCTCTCTCCAGCTTCCTGCCAGGATGGTGCTCGTTCATGTCCACGCCAGAGTCCAAGCTCGTGTCGTTGCTCTCCGTCTTCCTGCCCTTCTTCAGGTCGATGAAGGAGTGGCGCACCTGAGCGATCGGCTTCCCGTCCAGGGACACGAACCACGCGCGGGGGTGCGGAGAGGGCTTTCCCTTGGAGAGCTCCAGCAGCGTTTGCTCCGAGATGCCCTGGAGCTCGGGCGAGAACGGGGTCATGACGACGGCTTCGTTCAGCGTCCCCGGCACGGAGACCGACTCCAGCAAGCTGCTGGCGTAGCGGCCCCAGCCGGACGCCTGGGCAGCCAGGCCCTGGTCGCCGTCCACGGCGCCGCCCTCGCCGGCGGCGGGCTGCGGGTGGGAGTGCGCCGGCATTTTGGGCAGCGTCTGCACGTAGCCGTCGCGGCTGCCGGCCTCCGCCACGGGGCCGTACCCCAGCTGCCCCTTCCGCGGCAGCGTGGCCGGTCTCGCGGGGTGCAGCTGCTCCGCGGAGCGGAAGAGCTCGGAGGGCTGAAGGATAGCGATAGGCTGGTTGTAGATGTGCAGCAGGTGCTCCGGGACGCGCGGAAGCCCGTACATCTCCTCGGCCAGCGAGAGGTACCCGCTCTGGTCTCGGCCGTCCCTGGGCGCCTGGGAGGCCGTGCCGTTACCGTGCTGGGGCGGCTGCAAGCGCCTGGTCCCGGTGCCGGGCTCCAAGGGATGGGCCGGGTGTCTCGACGGGTCGGTCTGAGAGGACGACTGGCAGGACGCGTCCTTGGCGTAGAGCTGAAAACTGCCTTCGGGCTTCCCGTCCTCGGCGTCCCCCGGCGCTCTCCTCTGGAGGCCGTAGGACATCCTCGGCGCGTACAGCTGCGACTTGTCGTCCAAACCCTTGGCAGCGCTGATGTGATTTATGTGAGTCGTGGATGTTGTCTGGTCCCTCTTCATGACCTCCAGCCGAGTCGCGTTTCTGTCCTTCTTCTGGGCCCGCCCGTACTTGTCCCTGTGGAACAGAGACCCGAGGTGACCGCAGGAAACTCTACATCCCTGACTACTGAGGCTGGAGGAGACTCTGGTTAGAGAGCTGCGGTGCCCCGTGATGTCCCAAACTTGAAATGGGGGCTTGTAGTGACCGCAGCGCTCGAAGGAGTCACAGACTGGCCCAGGCTGGAAGGGACCTCCTAAGCTCATCTCGTTCAGCCGCCCTGCAGCGAGCAGGGACAGCCTCAGCTAGATCAGGGGGCCCAGAGCCCTGTCCAGCCTGCCCTTGAGCGTCTCGTGGAAGGAGGGGGTGATGATAAGGCTCTAGTTAGAGAATGCAGGGATGCAACTAGGAAAGCCAAGGCCTCCTTGGAATTAAACCTTGGGAGAGAGGTCAAGGGCAACAGCAAGGGCTTCTTCAAATGCACTGCAGGTAAAACTAGAGGCAACATAGGGCCCCTGCTGAATGAGGTGGGTGCCTGGAGACAGAGGACACAGAGATACCGAACACCTGCTGCTGGGGGCTGTCCTGATACCAAGGCCCAGGCTGCTGAGGCTCCAGAGGAGGCCACTCTCAGTCTCCGAAGGCTTTTTGCCTGCGCCCACAGCAGAGCCTCCCCAGCTTACCTGCAGTAGCAGAGAGCAACAGCGAAGAACCCGACAATGATGACAACAGTGCCTCCCAGGATGGCAGTAAGGAACACGGTGTGGTAGGCCGTTATGTCCTTGGACACCGCGCTGATGATGGATTCTGGGGGGGCAAGCAGAACCGGGCAACAGTTAGTTCTCACCTGCAAACCATCCTGCTTCAGACACGGAGCTGCAGCTTGGAAATCAAGCTGTGCTTGGCCAGTGATTCCACAGAATAGCACAGCGTTAGGGAGTGGGAGGGACCCCGAGAGATCACCCAGCCCAACCCCCTGCCACAGCAGGGTCACCCAGATCCAGTCACACAGGAACATGGCCAGGTGGGTTTTAAACATCTGCAGAGAAGGAGACTCCACAACCCCCCTGGGCAGCCCCTGCCAGGGCTCTGGCACCCTCACTGGGAACAAGGTCCTTCTCACACTGATGTGGAACCTCCTGTGTTCCAGCTCACACTCAGTGCCCCTTGTCCTATCATCGGGTGCCCCTGAGCAGAGCCTGGCTCCATCCCCCTGACACCCACCCTTCACATATTGATCAACATCCATGGGGTCACCCCTCAGTCTCCTTTTCACCCAGCTCCCTCAGCCTCTCCTCAGCAGGGAGATGCTCCCCTCCCTCCATCACCCCTGAGGCTCTGCGCTGGGCTCTCTCCAGCAGCTCTGGGTCCTTCTGGAGCTGAGGGGCCCAGAGCTGGACACAAGATTCCAGCTGTGGCCTCAGCAGGGCAGAGCAGAGGGGGAGGAGAACCTCTCCATCTGCTACCCAGCCCCTTTCCGATCCACCCCAGGGTGCCGCTGGCCTCCTTGGGCAGCAGGGCCCGTTGCCGGCTTGGTTGCCCCTTTCCGTTACACACGGCGCTAAGACTTCGCTTGGCAGCTGTTGCGGTACCTCTCGTTCCAGGCAGAGGAGCTGCTAGCCAGTAGCCCAGGTGTTGAGCAGTGTACATCCACACCAGCTGGCCGTCCAGCTCCTTGACCGTTCCCAGCCCGCGGCTTACCCAGGCACCTGAAACAAGACAGAGGACCGTTGGCACTTAGCTGTTACCAAACACACCAGAGCCCCCAGACACGGGGTCTCCTCGCCCACACACTCCAGAGCACAGACCCTCTGAAGGAAAACATTGCAGGGTGATGCTCAGGGGAGGGCCCAGGTAACTGCAGGCTGCTACTGGGACACCCAGGGGCACAGAAGAGGCAGAAGGATGACCCAGGCAGCCACAGACCAGCCAGCCTGACCTCGGGGCCAGGGAAGATTAGGGAGCGGTTCAGCCTGAGCTCAGACGGCAAGTGCAGGGCAGCCGGGGGATCAGGGCCGGCCAGCAGGGGTAGGGAGGGCAGGTCCTGCTTGCCCAGCGCGATGTCCTTCGATGACCAGGTGACCCACTTCCTGGCTGCCAATGCTGTTTACCTGGACTCCAGCAAAGCCTTTGACACCACCTGCCACAGCTTTCCCCTAGAGAAGGTGGCGGCTCACGGCCGAGCCAGGAGCGCGCTGCCGAGCGGAGTGAAATCGAGTCGGCAGCCGGCGACCAGCTGCTCCCCTGGGCTTGGTGCTCGGGCCAGACCTGCTGCGCACCTTTAGCAACGGTCTGATGAGGGGAGCGAGGGCATCCCCAGCAGGCCTGCAGCTGGCACCAAGCTGCGTCGCTCTGCTGGAGGTAGGAAGGCCGAGGTCCCTCGTGCGAGCAAGAGCATCACGCTGTTGAGCTGGCGCGTTGTCCGGTCACGTTCTCTGGCTGCTCTTCATGAAGCCAATCCGTGTCTTTCCTGACCGTGGCGACTGTTATGTTGCTGTGCGACTGGATCCCGGGGACTGGACTGGATGGTCTCTCGAGGTCCATTCCAATCCCTGAGTGGCAGCCCAGCCTGCTGGGGCGGTGGCCGCTCCTCCCAGCTCAGGGCCATCAGCAAGCTTGCCCACAGTGCTGGCTCATCCCTCACCCATTAATGAACAGTCCCAGGACCCACCCCGGGGGGGACGCCCCTAGACATCAGCGCGTCACCGCTGTGCCCAAGCCACGCCCGTGCGCTGGAAGGCAGAACAGCCCACTCACCCGTCTTCATGTCGAAGGTCCAGGCAGGGACAGCATCTCCTGCTCTCGCAGCGCTTGGAGGGAGAGGAAGCGCCACCTGAATGGGACCGCTCACCTTCAGCTCTTTGCCCGTCAGCAGGACGCTCACGCAGACCGCGGCCAGGGGAGCCAGCTCCACGCTCTTGAGGCCTGCGTGCGACAGGCACCGTCTCCAGCTCGCAGCGCTCTCCAAGAGCAGGCACGAGCTGTCCTCATCGCAGGGACAGGCAGCCAGCTGCACCGGCAGCTGTCCCCACACGAGCTGAAACAGCCAGAGATCACCGGCCCTGCTCCTCTGGGCCTTTAGCACCTTGTGACTGCACTGACAGCGGAAACCAGGCTCTCCCACGCAAAACCTGCACAAGATCTGGCACCCAGGCCAAACCCAACGGCTACAGAACCGACGATCGGGCAAAACTTGGCTGCTGCGTGGGGGAAGGCGGCTTTCTCCGCTCACAGACTGGAAGGGACCTCGAACGACCAGCCAGTCCCACCCCCCGGCACAGCAGGACCACCTAGCCCGAGGAGGACTGCACCTCCACGCGTCAGACACTCCCTCCAGCGCACGGAGCAGCACAGAGGGGCAGTTCCTCACCCTGCATGGACCGACGTCGCGCGGTTCCACGCCGCCGCAGCGGGGTCGTGCCCTCTTAACTCCGGCACACGAAGCGCCGCGCGGACGCGCTCTGGAACGCGACGACTCCCCCTCCCCAAGCCAACCCTGAACGACCCCCTCGCACACCTGATTTACTGAGAAGGACCCCCGTCGTGTAGAGAAAGCTGTCGGCCCTCAAGAACTGCTCGGGCACCGTCAGGTAGGCCGTGACGTTTGCCATGTGCTGGCTGCTTGGAAGCTTTATCAGGAACTTTGGAAACTGAACGCTCGGCTGGGACTTGGCATCTGCAGGAACACGGGGGGTTGTCTGGCAGCGGCGGAACACACGGGGTTCCACGCAGAACCCCACTGGAGTAACACCCTGCTCCCGCCCGCGGCCTCCAGCTCGCGTGCTGCTGGGCACTGGGAAGAAGGTCCTTCTCACACTGATGTGGAACCTGCTGTGTTCCAGCTCACACCCACTGCCCCTTGTCCTATCATTAGATGCCCCTGAGCAGAGCCTGGCTCCATCCTCCTGACACCCACCCTTCACACATTGATCAACATCCATGGCGTCACCCCTCAGTCTCCTCCCAGCTCCAGAGCCCCAGCTCCCTCAGCCTCTCCTCAGCAGGGAGATGCTCCCCTCCCTCCATCACCCCTGTGGCTCTGCACTGGGCTCTCTCCAGCAGCTCTGTGTCCTCCTGGAGCTGAGGGGCCCAGAGCTGGACACGAGATTCCAGGGCAGAGCAGAGGGGAAGCAGAACCCCTCTCCATCTGCTCAGCACCCCCGTTCTGCCCCACCCCAGGATGCCGCTGGCCCCCTTGGCCACAAGTGGCTACCACGCAGCGTTCAGAGACGACGGTCTGGACGGGCTCCACTTACCGGACAGCTTTCCCGTGACCAAGACGGTGTCTTCAAAGAGCCAGACGTTAGCTGGGCTTTGTGGGAACAAGGAGAGCGTCACGGACGAGTATACTGTGGAAAGTGACGGCACCAGTTACGCTGTGCAGCTGCGACGAGAGCCCCGCCGAGCCCGAGCTCTGGAGGGGCAGCTAACAAAGGAGGCTCCGCGCGGTCAGCGCGGCAGAAATCACTTCCGCTGGCCAGAGCTGGAACTCCAGCAGACAGGCAGGAGGGCCTGCTCTGTGCTCCTGCTTTGTGCGGATCGCTGAGAGGCCAGAAGGCTCTGACACCCGTCGCCTGAAAAGCCACCAAAGCACCCAAACGATAAAACAAACCCCTTTGCTCAGAGCCTGCAACAGCTGAACAGAAGACCTGGAGAGGAAGCACTGCCGAGAAGAAGCTGTAACAACAGGTGACACCCCGTTCTACAGGGACCCACAAATCACTACAGACAGCGTCACCCAGAGTCACACAACATCAGGGACTGGGAGGGACCTCGAAGGGTCCAAACCCCACCACAGCAGGATCCCCTAGATCCAGTCACACGGGAACATGCCCGGGGGGGTTGAAACGTCTCCAGAGCAGGAGACTCCACAACCCCCTGGGCAGCCCCTGCCAGGGCTCCAGCACCCTCACTGGGAAGAAGGTCCTTCTCACATTGATGTGGAGCCTCCTCTGCTCCAGCTCACGCCCACTGCCCCTTGTCCTGTCACTGGGTGCCCCTGAGCAGAGCCTGGCTCCATCCTCCTGACACCCACCCTTCCCGTATTGACTGGGTCTGGGGGATCCTGCTGTGGTGGGGGGATTGGATGGGATGAGCTCCCGAGGTCCCTTCCAGTCCCTAATGTTCTGTGATTCTGCGAGTTCTCAGCACTCATGGGTCAGCCCTCAGTCTCCTTTTCTCCAGAGTCCAGAGCCCCAGCTCCCTCAGCCTTTCCTCAGCAGGGAGATGCTCCCCTCCCTCCACCACCTCTTAGTTAAGACACATCACCAGTCCTGCGCTAGCCCAGGTCACGGGTATCACGCTCCAGCCTGCTGAGGCGCATCACCTCCCGCCCTGCAGTAACGAGCACTAAGTCCCCGAGATCCTTTACGCTCACGTGCGCCCCAGGGGCCCCCGGGCTGCCTCCCGGCATTTCAGCCTCCAGTCTGACACCCAGAGCGCTGCGGCAGACAGACGTGCCGTTACCGGCAGAGCCGGGCCAAGAATAGACCCGTAAGACGCTTACGTACTTGGCATCCTCCCAGCCGTCCAAGGCAGAGGTGTCAGCATGTAGCTGTCCTTGTAGGAGACCACAGTGAGGCTGAGCCCCAGCTGGTAGGGCACCCGTATCAGCACCGCCCCGTTGTTGCCAGTCAGAGTCGAGTTGGTCTTCGTGTAGTTGACAAACACTTCCACGACCGCTTGTCGCAGGTACTGACGGCTGACGGCGTCGTTCACCTGGACTTTGAGTGTGAAAACAGATCCTGTGAAGAGAGCGGAACAGACGGGGGGTCACGACACGGTGCCAGGAGAGAGCAGGACTCCTGTTTGTGGGGCAGCCCCGCACTCCCATCGCAGCTGCTCCTCTGCTGCCCAGCGGCGCTCCGTCCCGGCGGGTCAGCGCCCCGTCCCGGCGGGTTGCGGCCGTCACGTCCAACCACAGCGCCACGGTTTTCCGGCGCTCTGCTTGCACACACACACGCGCACACGCACACGCACACGCGCTGCTGTTTGACAGCTACACCCCAGCAGGTACGGACTTGCCTTTAGGCCAAGCGTCAGGCTAAGCCGACTCCAAACTCATCCCCCCCAAGCCACTGGAGCGCAGTCCAATCTCATCACGCTCCCTGGCTGGTAACCGAGACCGACACCGCGCGCCAAGAGGTCACTGCCAGCGAGCTCCGTGCAAAGGAAGCCGCCTCGAGAAGCCAAGCCATCAAAGCCACCAAAGCATTCAGTCCACAGCGAGGAGCCCCAGGCTGGCTCTGCAGTTGGATCTACCAGAGGCGTGGACCGCACTCCAGTAGAACATTACCCGCATCACAGAACCACAGAACACCAGGGGTCGGAAGGGACCTCGACAGACCACCCAGTCCAACCCCCCAGATCCCGTCGCACAGGAACACGGCCAGGTGGGTTTGAAACATCTCCAGAGAAGGAGACTCCACCACCTCCACTCAACACCAAAGGCCTCCAACTCCTCAAAATGGGCCAAAGAGAATCAGAAGGTAGTGCCAAGGCTTTTTGGCTCCCTAACCCACCACAAGCCGCTAATGATTTCCACATGGTGTCCAGGGAGGCCACCTCTTGCCCCTGCACGGCAGGGCTGCACTGCCTGCGGTACCCGTCGCTATCGGCAGCCGATGCAGCGGTGGGAAGACTGCCATGGAAAGCCCTGTAACCTCCTTCTTTCAACCATCTCATTTCCACGTTGTGAAGGGCTAACAATCGCGCCCTGGAGCGCGGCTCATTTCCTTCCGAGTCAGTGGAGACCCTTCCTCAAGCTGCCTGATTGAACACACTCAGCCTCTGGAGAGATGACAAGAAATGGAGCGGGAAGGAATAAGGACAGCAGGGGAACCTGACAGGACTTGTGGAAGCACCTGGTGAGCCCCAGCGAGGGCCACTCAAGCACAGACAGGACAGAACACTGCTCCTCAGCCCTGACAGTCCCTACAGGTCACACAGAGTGGCTCTCAGGAGTCACGTGAGGGAAGAACCCACTTAACCAGGGCTGTGCCACAGTCACCACTGCGAACTGCGGACCTGCTGTGTTTGTGAGAACCACAGAGCACCAGGGGTTGGAAGGGACCTCGAGAGATCAGCCAGTCCAACCCCCCAGCCACAGGAGGATCCCCTAGATCCTGTCACACAGGAGCTGTCCAGGTGGGTTTGAAATGTCTCCAGAGAAGGAGACTCCGCAACCTCCCTGGGAAGAAGGTCCTTCTCAGATTGATGTGGAACCTCCTCTGGTCCAGCTGACACCCACTGCCCCTTGTCCTGTCACTGGGTGCCCCTGAGCAGAGCCTGGCTCCATCCTCCTCACACCCACCCTTCATTCACACATTGATCAACATTCATGAGGTCACCCCTCAGGCTCCTTTTTCCCAGCTCCAGAGCCCCAGCTCCCTCAGCCTCTCCTCAGCAGGATGATGCTCCCCTCCCTCCATCACCCCTGTGGCTCTGCACTGGGCTCTCTCCAGCAGCTCCGTGTCCTCCTGGAACTGGGGGGCCCCTTGTAACCTTAAGTTCCCTAGCACTTAAGTCCTCAAGGTGCAGCCTCCTCAGTGCTGAGCACAGGGGGACAGTCACCTCCCCACTCCTGCTGGGGACACAGTTTCTGATCCAGGCCAGGATGCCACTGGCCTTCTTGGCCACCCTGCTGGCTCAGATTCAGCCTCCTGTCAATGAGAACCCCTGGACCCTCTCTGCCAGATGGCTCTGCAGCCCCCCTGCCCCCAGGCTGTAGCTGCAGGGGGTTGTTGTGACCCACATGCAGGACCCACACTCGGCTCTACTGAAACCCACCCTGCTGTCTGTCCTGGTCCCTCAGCCGGGGTCTGCTAGCCCATCCTGAGCACAGCAGTTAGCCCCTTGTTCACTGCCCACTGTGGTGCCACGGAAGTCGCCATCTGGCCTGTCCCCCAGCAGGCCGGCCGGCGAGATCGGCGAGCGATGAGCCGAGCGCAGCGTCGGGAGCAGCAGGAAGAGCTGCCCTGCTCGGCCGCGCGGCGCCCCAAAGCCCCGCTCGCTGCGGCACGAGGCAGCGCACATCAAACACGGCCCGCAGAGCGACACGGCAGCCTGCGCTGGACTCTGAGCCCGGCGTGCCAACAACCCAGCTCGCCGTCAACAAGCCTTCCGCTCAGATCTTCAAAGGCTTCCACCACTGAGCTAGTCCAGAGAGAAGGCCGGCGGCAGGCTCCCGGCGACACCGACAGCGGCTGTGCTCCCAGGCTGACAGCAACTCTGCAGTCGGCGCACGTCAACCGGCCTTTGATGATCACAGCACACTGGGGACTGGAAGGGACCTCCAGAGATCATCCAGTCCAATCCCCCTGCCACAGCAGGATCCCCTAGATCCAGTCACACAGGAACGTGGCCAGGCGGGTTTGAAACGTCTCCAGAGAAGGAGACTCCACACCCCCCTGGGCAGCCCCTGCCAGGGCTCTGTCACCCTCACTGGGAAGAAGGTCCTTCTCAGATTGATGTGGAACCTCCTGTGTTCCAGCTCACACCCGCTGCCCCTTGTCCTGTCACTGGGTGCCCCTGAGCAGAGCCTGGCTCCATCCTCCTGACACCCACCCTTCATTCACATATTGCTCAACACTCATGGGGTCACCCCTCAGTCTCCTGTTCTCCCAGCTCAAGAGCCCCAGCCCCCTCAGCAGGGAGATGCTCCTCTGCTGGTTCTGCAAGATACTTGCAGGCCTCTTCATAGCTTCAAACCTGCCCGGGGGGGTTGGGGAGTCTCCTTCTCTGGAGACATTTCAAACCCTCCTGGCCATGTTCCTGTGCAGCTGGATCTAGGGGATCCTGCTGTGGCAGGGGGTTGGACTGGCTGATCTCCTGAGGTCCCTTCCAGTGCCAGGTGTTCTGTGATCCTGTGCTGATACCAAGAATTAGAAGAGCAACCACAATGAGGCAGATGGGTCTGCTGCAGCAGCAGCAACCTAGGAGCGCTGGGGAAGGTGATAGAACCACAGAACATCAGGGCCTGGCGGGGCTCTCGAAGGAGCATCCCGTTGGATCCCCCTGCCAAACACGAGCTTTTAGAAGACAAATCAATACCTGAAGCACTGAACTGTAAGAACTGCCCTCTGTTGTGCTCCCCCACTCAGTGTTCAGTTGGCACCCTGCTCACGAGAGTCAGAAACACTGCTGGTGCCTCTGGAGCAGGTCTGCCGGTGAGGACCAGGAGCTTTCCCCGAAAGCATCACAGCTGAAGGCCACAGAATGCCAGCTCGAGGGACAGCGAGAAGCGAGCTGCTCACCAAGCACTGCTCCTTGAGCTCCACGAGCTTCAGGGGTTAGGAAAGACAGAGCATACCGACCACAAACCCCAAATCCACACGAGACACAGTCACAGAGCAGCAGGGACTGGAGGGGGCCTCGAAAGAGCAGAATCTAGAGAGGGGGCAAACAGAGGCATTTTGTGCTCACAGGCTTCAGAAACAGCTGCTTGTTCTGCATCTTTAAGAAGCCACGAGATCTTTGCTTACAGTCACAGGACATCGAGGACGGGAACGGACCTGGAAAGAGCACCCAGTCTGGTTCCTAATTAACACTCCTACCTCGGAACCTAACCTAACAAGGTTTTCGACCCATGCACTGGAAACGGGTGACCGTAGGTTAGAAATGAACCACCCGCTCCAGCGCCAAGCCCTAGTGGAGCCCTGGTGCTGAAGCTCCTCAATAATTCATGGCTGAATCCATTTTGAAACCCTTTGGTGAAAGGCAGCGCGTCAAGAAAACCATCGGGCTGATCTGAGCTGAAGCCAGTGAGGTGAAAAAAACCACCAGTCTGCTTGGAAGCTGCATCACGGAATCGCTCAATTACTGAGGCTGGAAAAGCCTCTGAGCTCGCCCAGCCCAGGCGACGAGCTAGCATCACCCAGTCAGCCACACCGGGGCACTCGGGGCCAGCGATGGGGACTCCACCGCTGCCCGGGCAGTCCAGTCCAGCCTCTGCTCCGTGAGGAAGGGCTTCCTAACACCCACCCTAACCCTGCCCTGGCAGCTTCAGGCCCGGCCGGTACAAACACAGCATCACCTGCCCCAGCCCCGACACAGGGCGTCGAGCGGCAAGAAGCAGCCTCGGTCCCCCCTCTCAGCCGCCGGGCAAACAACGCGTTTCCTCGTCGTGCGGAGCAGGTGCCAGCCGCAGCGAGCTCGCCAGCCCACCAGCCCGGGGGGCTCACGGCGGGGCGCAGCGGCTCAGGCGTTCCTCTGACATCCGCCGAGCTCTCGCACGCACCCGCGCCCCCGCTCCGGGAACCCGCACACCCGCCGCGGCCCCTCTCCAGGCCTCCGAGGGAGCACCGCCGGCTCGGCCCGGGGCAGCGACGCCCCACACGCGGGCCGTGGCCCCAAAGATGGCTCCAGCGCAGCGGCCCTCACGGCCCCGCCACCTGGCTCTCCCAGCCGGCAGGCCGCTCGCCCCTCGCTTCGCCCGGCGGGGAGCTCCTCGGGAAGGCACCGCGCCGCCACCTCGGGGCGGGAGGGACCCGGGAGGGACCCGGGAGGTCGGATCTCCGCGAGCACGACGGGAACCGTGGGAACCTGCGCGGCCGCGGGAGGGGGCGACGGCCCGTACCTGAGTCTGCCGCGACGAAGGGGGCGCCCCGCGGCAGCGCCGCCCTCTGCTGCGGGCTGGCGGCCGCGGCGACACCCACCTGCCCATGTTGGTCAACAGGAACGGGGTCACCCCTCTGGCTCCTCTTCGCCACCTCGAGAGCCCCAGCTCCCTCAGCCTCGCCTCAGCTGGGAGATGCTCCCTCCCTCCATCATCTCTGTGGCTCTGCGCTGGGCTCTCTCCAGCAGCTCTGGGTCCTTCTGCAGCTGAGGGGTCCTTAGCTCCTTGTGTCCATGACTGTTNGGCGCCACCCCCCCCGGGCCCCCCAGCCCCAGGAACGGGGAGGAGAGGCGCCCGCAGCTCCCCGGCATGGCGAGCAGCCCCAGGGCAGCGGAGGCATATTGCGGGCCAGCGCGCCACCGGAGAGGGCCGGCGGCTCCCCGACAGCGGCGGCACTGCGGCACAGAAAGCCCGCCCGGCGCACGCGCGCGCCGCGGGGGGGCGGGGCCTCGGCGAGGGGGCGGGGCCTGGGCGGCCGGCGGCGACACCCACCTGCCCATGTTGGTCAACAGGAACGGGGTCACCCCTCTGGCTCCTCTTCGCCACCTCGAGAGCCCCAGCTCCCTCAGCCTCGCCTCAGCTGGGAGATGCTCCCTCCCTCCATCATCTCTGTGGCTCTGCGCTGGGCTCTCTCCAGCAGCTCTGGGTCCTTCTGCAGCTGAGGGGTCCTTAGCTCCTTGTGTCCATGACTGTTGTAGGTCAGAGATCCCAAGTGTGTTTTAACCCAGAGCTTTTAGCTAAAGCGTCAGATGCAATGGGAGGGTTTAACAAACCCACAGATGGATCTGCAGGCAGTGAAACAACTGGCTCAGTTTCACATAGAATCCCAGAACATCAGGGATGGGAAGGGACCTTGAGAGATCACCCAGTCCAGTCCCCCTGCCAGAGCAGGATCCCCTAGATCCAGTCACACAGGAACATGGCCCAGGGGGAATTTAAACATCTCCGGAGAAGAAAGGCCTTAAAACACTGTAATTCACTCCCCCCCTCACACACCAGAATAAACCCCACATAAGCCTTAGACACAGATGTGCAGAGCTCCATCACGCTGCTCCAACACTGACGACGCCTCCACGTGCAGGGAGTTCCTCCTTCTCCGAAATCACGGCAGTGGTCCAGCTTCAATCTCGATCCTCATTCATCTCCAAAGCTCAGGATTCTCAGTCCCTCCAGGTCCAAGTAAATCTTCCCACTCGCTGCAATTCTCTTCAACTTGAGGAGCAGTACTGTTTTCCAAGTGGTAGCCTACCTCAGTGGCAGCGACGCAGCTCCTGACAGCCCAAGGTCGAGAGAAGTGAACGAGAAGCAAAGGCAGTGGCAAAAATCACCAAGAGGGGAGAAAAGGTTTTTAAACTCAATTTTTTGAACCCCAGCTTTTAAACTTCTTGGCAGAAAACACAGGAATTCAGAATGTGTGTTCTACTGATCCACGTTCTGCTAATTATGTCCTGCTGATCTTCCAAAGCATCATGTGCATCACTTTGGAACCGTTTCCCTGCTGAGGAAAGGCTGAGGGAGCTGGAGCTCTTCAGATGGGAAAAAAGGAGCCTGAGGGGTGACCCCATGGGTGTTGATCAAGACGTGAAGGGTGGGTGTCAGGAGGATGGAGCCAGGCTCTGCTCAGGGGCACCCAGTGACAGGACAAGGGGCAGCGGGTGTGAGCTGGAGCAGAGGAGGTTCCACATCAGTGTGAGAAGGACCTTCTTCCCAGTGAGGGTGCCAGAGCCCTGGCAGGGGCTGCCCAGGGGGGTTGTGGAGTCGCCTTCTCTGGAGACCTTTCAAACCTGCCTGGCCACGTTCCTGTGTGACTGGATCTAGGGGATCCTGCTGTGGCAGGGGGATGGGTCAGGCAGATCTTTGGAGGTCCCTTCCAGTCCCTGATGTTCTGTGACTCTGTGCCTATGCTCTTGTTACCGTTTGAGGTAACAAACCGAGCACAAACATCAACCTATTTAGTACTTCCAGGTGAACTGACAGAAGTTTAAAATCAGGAAGGCTTTGGATTAAAAAAACCCCAAAGCACCACAGATTTCCTGTTAATTACAAGGTTTGTTTTTATTACTCCCAAACTTCAGGTATCAGAACCAGCTCAGCACCGAAACGCTTCGGCTGGTGCAACGTCAGGAGCGCACACAGACAGAGCAAAGCACAGCCCGATCACGTCCCAGTGGGGATGGGAAGGCAGGAGCCGACGAGAGGCCGGCGGCCTTGTGGCTCTGCTAAGCTGTCTGTCTGCTGTCCGCACAAAGCCACCCCGACACCGCACCCGCTGGTCTTGGCAAGATTCCTAAGTTGATGGGAAGAATGAGAACTGCTCCCCTTAGATGGACTAAGGCCCTCGCAGCAAACTCCCAGTCGCTGACCACCCTGCCGTTCACACGGATCCGCTACCCGGCCCAGAAACCCCCAGCGCGCCGCCGCCCTCGGGACGCTCGGGCTCTGCTGCAGCGAGCGGCGCTGCCCCCGTTCACTGCACCGGCCAAAGCAGGAGGAAGGCAAACGCGCTCTGGTTTGAACGGAGAAAACACTGAGAGTCTCAAAGGGATCGGTGCCGCAGCTTCGCGGGCCACAAAGGGCCACCTACACCTGGAAGGGCCTCTAGAAGACTCAGACACTACAAAGGCTCAAGTGATGGCACCTTCCACCTGCACTGGGAGGCTGCTGCAAGAAGGTTGAGCCCTCCCGTGCCACCGCTTGTCCCCCGACAATGCTGCGGGCGCTGGGGAAGAGAACAGACCAGAACACAAGCGATCACCCCTGGGGAACAGCGGCAGAGGGGCAGACCCAAAGCTGTCTCGTGCTGCGATCCTGTGGCCACCGCGCAGCCTCCAGTCCCGCTTCCCACCGTGGACTTAGTGGACACTGCTCCAGTTCCTGAGAGCTCCACAGCTGGAAGGGGCAGCAGCGAAAAAAGGGCAACGAGGGACAGTCTGGCCCCTTCCACAGCAGGTGACCTGTCAGCTGCCGCGGGGAGAAGGCAGAGGTGCTTTTGCCTCAGTCTTCACTGGCGAGGCCTCCAGCCACACCACCCGAGTCACAGACAGCGAGGGCTGGGGCTGGGAGAAGGAAGAGCCACCCGTGGTGGGGCAGATCATGGACACTCCACCACAGAATCATTAGGGACTGGAAAGGACCTCGAGAGATCATCTAGTCCAATCCCCCTGCCACAGCAGGATCAGCACCTCTCCTCCCTCGTGTGTCCTTTCTGAAGAGCTTGCAGCCACCCACTGCAGCCACCCAGGAAGGAACTGCTCAAAGCTACAGCAGTTGAAACAACAGGAGGAACCTTCTTGTCCTGAAAAGGACCGACACGATGAGAGCCTCCAGTTGCCACAGTGAAACTCAGACACGGCTGTGCTGGCACGGAGAGCTCCCCTCCTCGGAGGTGGAGGGACTGTTGGTGCTTCATGCAAACCTCATTCTCCTCTCCTGACGCCGCCTGAGCGTGCGAGCGGCCCAAGGCATTCCAAGTCCACGCGGTGCGTGTGTCACGGGAGCTGTGATCTGGCTGGCAGCCTCCTAAACCTCTCACCCTGCTCAGATTAGGGCTGTGAAAATCCAATCTCCTTACAGCCCGAGGGATCAGCGGCCAAAGCCTGTGAACTAGAAGCCTGTGGAAGTCACTGAAGAGTCACTCTTGGAGGCCAGGATGATCAAAGCCTGACTCAGATGAGTCTCAGCCAGCAGGGTGCCCAGGTGGTCAAGAAGGCCAGTGGCATCCTCGCTTGCATTAGAAATAGTGTGGCCAGCAGGAGCAGGGAGGTGACTGTCCTCCTGCACTCAGCACTGGGGAGGCTGAGTACCGGGTGCAGTTTGGGGCACCTCAGGGCAAGAGAGATGTGGAGGTGCTGGAGCAGGTGCAGAGGAGGGCAACAGAGCTGGGGAAGGGCCTGGAGAATCAGTCTGATCAGGAGACATTGAGAGAGCTGGGGCTGTTGAGTCTGAGGAAGAGGAGGCTGAGGGGAGACCTCATCGCTCTCTACAGCTCTCTGCAAGGACCCTGCAGAGATACCAGTGCTGGGCTCTTCTCACAAGCAATCAGTGATAGAAGAAGAGGGAAAGGCTTCAAGTTACAACAGGGGAGGGTTAGACTGGACATCAGGAAGATGTTTTTCACAGCAAGGGTGCTCAGGCACTGGGATGGGCTGCCCAGGGAGGGGGCTGAGTGCCCATCCCTGGAAGCGTTTGAAGATCGTTTGGATGAGGTGTTGAGGGCTGTGGTTTAGGTGGGGTAGGTGGTTGGACTCGATGATCCCAGGGGTCCTTTCCAGCCAGAGTGACTCTGTGATCCATGACTCCTGACTGCAGCCTAACAGCACCACCAGACTTTGAGCAAAACCTAAAGTGCTGGTCATGCTGAAGACCTTGGGAATTCAGTGGAAGCAGAACTGCACCCCGTGACCGCTCACAGAAACTCGCCCCACGTAAACAGTCCCCAGAAGAGCACAGAGGTGGATAAAGAAGCGGACGCACGTCTGGATCAGCCCGACTCACTGGCCCCGCAGCCTCGGCACTGGCCCTGGCAATGACTCAAACGCCATCGTGGCTCGGTGAGCAGGAACAGACCCAGCAACACGGGCCACCAATGGGTCTGAATTCTCAGAGAGGATGCACACAAGGACCTCATTGGGCCATTTGCTCCCTGCGTGGAACGGAGAAGAACTAAATCTCACCTAAGGCACCTCAGCAACAGTTAAGTCACGTCCCTGGTAGGACTTGTGTGCCACAGCTACACGCGGTTCTGGCCAAACACCCTCCTCACCTGCAGCTGCGCGTCCCCTGAAACGCAGAGAACGCTCCTGTGTCCTCTGCTCGTGCCAGCAGCTTCGCTGTCCCACAGCAGCGCTGAGGGAAGGAGTGAAGAGGGACAGAAAGCCCTGCCCTGCAGCCACCGACCTCCCGGCGTGCTGGCAGAGCAGCAACAGAACGGAGCGTGCCGTGTGCGTGCTGGGACGAGGGGCACGTTAGCAGGATGAAATGCACTGGGTGCTGAAATGTGCAGGGACCGCAAGAGCGCAACCACCACCATCAGCCTTCTCTTCCCGCAGGCAGCTGGACTCTGCTTCACCGGCCCCGGCTGCGGCTGTGCCTCTCGGGGCAGGTCCCAAGTCAGGTGCCAGTGCAGCTAAGTCACGACACCCCCAGATGCACGTGGCTGACGGGCAGTCCAGGCTAAGCAGCCTTTTCACGACTCCATCCCGCACGTGGACAACGGCAGAAGGCGAGAGTCAAGAGCAGCTTCCTCACAGCCCATCAGGTAACCCGTGGCAGACTCGTCCCTCAAGGGCTTTGCCAGAAGCTGAAAGGCACCACCCCGAGTTACAGCCCAGACCCCTGCACAGACGTGTCTGCCGTGGGCACGGGCTTCCCATCAGGCACGGCTGCTGGCAGCCAGCCCCCAGTGGGGCCTGAACCCTGCGGAACACATCGCTCCTGCTCTGTGGAAACACACGGCAGTCCTTGGACCTCGCCCGGAGTCTTCTCGAGGCCCCACAGGAACCACATCACCCTCAGCTTTCTGCTGCTCCCTTCTGTTTCTAGGAACTGGAGAAGCAAGAGTTGCAAGGCCTTGGGGGAGACCTCAGGACAGATGACTAAGGACTGGGTGGAAGAGGCATGAAGAACAGCGATCAAAGGTGAATTTTTCCACCGAATAGTATCCTTCCTATTTTTTGAGCGAGAATAAAAGAACCAGAAGAGCTAATGGGTCGAAGAAGATGCTTCAGACCTACAGGGCAAGCTCTGTCCGTCTCCCGTGCACCCAGCTTTGAGCTAGCTAGGAAACACAGCGCAGGGCAGCGCACCCCACACAGACCAACCAAAACTAAACGTGGAAGCCAGCAGCTCTCTGCAGAACTGCCGGCGTCAGGAGGCAGCACAGAGCCTGCACAGCAGTTCGGGTCGAGGCGGCCCCCGGAGCGCAAGAAGATGGTGTCTCCTACATCCCAGGAGCAAGCTCAGAGCGCTGCGTGTCCCGTACCTGCTCGCACCCCGGTCAGTGCCGCTGCGCCAGCCGCGCGCGCCAACGTAGCGAGTGCCAACGGGAGGGTTCAAACACACCGCTCTGATCCTGCGTGTGTCGGTACCTTCTGAGACCAGCAGCTTTGCAGTCCTCAGGCTTCTGTCCTGAAGGGGGAACCAATAGTCGTAACCAAGGTGGAGGCATTTACAAACTGCAGAACATCTGTCTGACAGATAGAACTCTGCTCAGGCTTCTGAAGTCCCTTCCCCGTTTTCATGGGGTTGCAGCTGCTCTCTTTCTTGTTCCTCCTGCGGCGGTCTCACCCGCTTGAAAAAGCCCATCTGGAATTCAAAGAGCAAAGGANCCTTCCTTCTTGATCAGACCCTAACTGATTCTTTGATGTTTAAGCCCCTCCTACTTGCTCTTCTCATGACTTTTGACCGCCAGAGTGAATCAGCTGAAACACTAAATCCTCTCTTACTCATCTTCTTGACAAAGCTCAGGAGCTCTTCCAGTTACCCAGACACTCAGCTGGTCCACACGACGAGGGGACCAAGCTGCCGGTACTATCTGAAGGACTACAACACCACTACCCGAGAGACACCGATGCAAACCCCCTCTCCAGTGCAGGACTCACCCTGTACATAACAAACACCAGAACAGCCAAGAGCAGCAGTCCTGCCAGCACAGCCAAGATGATAACCCACACCGGCACAGGCATAGGCTGCGGCTGGATGCCCCACGTAATGTTGGTGGTCACCTGGGAGGAAAGCACACTGAGGTCACACCGCGCGGCAGCGACACACCAAGGTCAGGAGTGCAGCCCAACTCTCGGGAATCTTTACTCCTGAGTGTTTCACAGGATCTTGTTTTGGCAAAAATCAAGGTCATCCAAGTCCCATCCCCTGTCACAGCAGGATCCCCTAGATCCAGCCTCACAGGAACATGGTCATGTGGGTTTGAAATGTCTCCAGAGACGGAGACTCCACAGCCCCCCTGGGCAGCCCCTCCCAGGGCTCTGGCACCATCACTGGGAAGAAGTTCCTTCTTATATTGATGTGGACCCTCCTGTGCTCCAGCTCACACCCACTGCCCCTTATCCTGTCACTGGGTGCCCCTGAGCAGAGCCTGGCTCCAACCTCCTGACACCCACCCTTTCCCAGTTGATCAACATTCATAGGGGCACCCCTCAGGCTCCTTTTTCCCAGCTCAAGAGCCTCAGCTCCCTCAGCCTTTCCTCAGCAGGGAGATGCTCCCCTCCCTCCATCACCCCTGTGGCTCTGCGCTGGGCTCTCTCCAGCAGCTCTGTGTCCTCCTGGAGCTGAGGGGCCCAGCACTGGACACAAGATTCCAGCCGTGGTCTCAGCAGGGCAGAGTAGCAGGGGAAGAGAACCCCTCTCCAAGAGAGAAGTCTCTGGTTTAACCTCAGCCCTCAGCTAAGGGTTATCCCAAGTTGCCAAGGAAAGCCCTCAGCAGCCACTGGTTTGGCACTGACCCGCGAGGAAGAACTCGGGGTAACTCAGGCTGGCCGTAACCAACTCACCACGGTGAAATTGTGGATGTCTTCAAAGGAAAGGTTCTTATAGGGGAACTCTATGACGTTGAAAGACGCCGATGACTTGAGGGAATAGGAATGATTCTGGTTTTCTTTCTGTGCGAGAGAAGAGCACAATCGGCGCTGTGCCGAGACACGAGCACCAGCGCTGCTGGCTCAGAAGCAGGGACAGGCTGTTCACTCACGCTCATGAAGGTCTGGGTCCAAAGACGTGACTTCAAATACAGTATGGCACTCTTGCCCCTTTCCAGCAAGCCAACCTGACACACTATCTTCAAACAGTCGGCGTTCCCACAGCCCTGTGGACAGAAATAGGGAGGATATTCCAGCACACAGATACTCCAGAAGTTGTTAATGGAATTGCCTTCATCACAGACGTTATCGTCGTCTTTCCCTGGCTCAGCAACCCTCCACGAAGAGTATTTCTGGAGGGCTGGGGAGACGACTCCTCTGGAGATGTTTCACACCCTCCTGGCCATGTTCCTGTGCAACTGGATCTAGGGGATCCTGCTGACATGTTCCCGTGCAACTGGATCTAGGGGATCCTGCTGTGGCGGGGGAGTGCACCGGATGATCTTTTGAGGGCCTGTCTGACGCCTAATGACTGGATCTAGGGGATCCTGCTGTGGCAGGGGGATGGGACTGGATGGTCTTTCAAGGTCCCTTCCAACCCCTAATGACTGGATCTAGGGGATCCTGCTGTGGCAGGGGGACTGCACCGGATGGTCTTTCGAGGTCCCTTCCAGTCCCTACTGCCCTGTGGCTCTGTGGTCATCTGAAGGCTGCCAGGAAGGTGGTTAAATTGGCAGCCCTGGAAGCATTTAAAAGCTTAGGGCCATGGTTTAGCAGTGCACTGGGTCTCGTTAGGTTCATGGCTGGACTCAAGGATCGTAAAAGGTTCTTTCCAACCAAAATGACTCTACAGTTCACAGAATCACAGGACATGAGGGACTGGAAGGAACCTTGACATGTTGTCTAGCCCAGTCCCCCTGCCAGAGCAGGGCCACCTAGGCCAAGTCGCACAGGAACGCGTCCCTCTAACAGCACAAAACTGTGGGCACATGCCTCGTTGGGTGACCACCTTTGAGGAAAGCTAGAGCACCCTGGAAAGCCAAAAGAGCCCCACAGCAAACAAGCTCAGCTCCGGAGCCACTGCGTCCGTTAGCACTTCAATACAGACCACGGGCTCGTGAAACGGTCCTTAACCTTCTAGAACTTTCACCTCCGGCTCTGTTTTGCTACCCAAACAAAACACGACGCGCGTCTCGCTGCCGGAAGCTCACCAGAGTGTGTACGTCCCCCTCCAGGGCAGCCGTATCCCTTCGGCCGACACGATGATCGCGCAGGTCTTCCCTGCTGCGCGTTTCGTTCCTGCTGTCATCCTTAGCAGAAACCTAGGGCACACCAAGGAAACCCAAACAATGCAGCTTGCACGTTTTGGCATTCTCTGACTTCGGAGGTGGGGTCGAGGAGACACGGAAACTGATCAGCCCTCTCCCTGTGTCTGGCTGCTCTCCAGAACCTGGCTTTACGCAGCCGTCGCTAACAAGCGGCTGCTGCCTGTTCCAGACCACCGATGCCCACCCCTGCCAAGAACTGACACAGAGCTGTCAGCGCCTTAGGACTTCTCCTGCTCAAAACTTCACGGACCCCCAGGTCCCTCTCCCTGCACTGCTCTCCAACAGGTCAGTCCCCAGCCTATCCTGGTACCTGGAGTTGTCCTTGCCCAGATGCCAGACTCTCCCCTGCCCTGGCTCATAGGTAGGTTTGTTTAGATCCTTCTAGAACTAATCAATGTATCTGTGCTACTGGCTCTAAATTGCCTTAGAGTTCATGTCCTTACTCTCAGCCACACTCGCTGGCTGTCACCCAGTGTTTCTTCATCTAGGCCATCCTAGGACAAAGGAGTTTCTTCAGCGCAGCGCTCTGAAAGCTGCTGTTTTGCCAGCACTCACAGCAGGTTGTGATGCCCTACTGACTGCAGCGTTGGAACGAGGGCCTAGACAAGCAAGACAGTACTAGACAGCGTGAAGATCACGTGGAAAGACCAGAAGCACCTGTTTGTGATCCACCACTTTGGTCTCACACCTCCTACACCCTGCAAGAACCACCACAGCAAACCCAAGACAAACCTGTCGCTGAGCTGACAAGCTGCTGCCCACCTTCCATTGCACCTGCTCTGGACAGCGACGAGTACCATCGGACAGGGCAGTCCTGCTCCTCAGCAGCAGACAAACGCTGTGCTGTGCGACCCAGATGGTTCGACCCTTCCCAAACCAAACAGCCCTGTCCCACTCAAACCAAGGGGAAGTCCTGCTCACCTTAATCTTCAGGGGATTGATCTCCATGTCAGAGGTGCAGTTCATGGGCCCGTCGATGTCGTACTGAACGATATACAACAGGGTGTTGTTCTTGTATTTGTAAGGCCACTGCAGAGTCATCATCACCTTGCTGAACGCACTTGGGCCATTGTTTCTCAGCTGAGGATGAAAACCAAGTTAGAGCAGGACTGCAGAGCAACTTCAGCTCCTCAACCCCGTTGCCCTTATTTGGACCCACTCCAGCCCCTTAAAGCCTTCTTGTATTGAGATGCCCAACACTGCACTGGAGGTGCAGCCACACCGCTGCCGAGTTCAGGGGGGCAGTCACTTCCCTGCTTCTGCTGGCCACACAATTTCTGATGCAAGCCAGGATGCCACTGGCCTTCCTGGCCACCGCAAGCAGACTGCTGGTTCATATTTAGCCGTCACCTTCTTTGTCAATGTGCAGGGACTGGCTATTCCACGTTCGAGCCACAAATGACTCTGCTGCTACCGCGACCACTGCGGGCCACCGACAACTTCACGTACCAAGGGCAGTGACCCAAGAGACAACCCTCCAGACTCCCTCTGTAAGCGGACAAAAACCATCTGGAAGGCGGCTGCGTGGCAACGACTGAATCAGCCATCACTGGTACCTCATAAATGTGCTGAACGAGAGGCCCGATGTCGTCTTCCGTCTCCGGAGTCTCCTTCAGCTGCCAGTTTGCAATGGGAAGGAAGATGTGGTCAGGAGAGGACACGCTAAACAGCGGAGAAACGAGGTGGTGTCACAAAGCGTGGAATGGCAGCTCTCTGGAGCACCCCCAGAAGGCATCCACATGCTCACCATCCAGCACCCCACTGCTCAACCCCAGCACTTAGAACCAGAAGTGGCAGAGGTCGAGCGTCCTCTGTGTAAGTGCTCTGGTTCCTTCTCCACATTACAGGACGAACCCTGGATTGAGCAACACACTTTGCTGTCCCAAACTTGGGATTCACCCTGGAAGGAGCGCACCATTAGTGCACCTGAAGCGTGAGACACGTCCATGACAAAGTGTGGGAAATGCCTGCGCCACGGGCAGCTCTGACGATGCAGGGGCTCGTCAGCAGAGTCACAGGGCTAGCTCAGCGAGCACCCACAGCAGCGCAGGTCGCTATGAAGCTGTTCAGTGGTGCCCTTCTCCCATCCAGCTCTCAGCTATTAACACAGCTGGACCACAGTAACAATTCAAAGCTTCAGCTCTGGGCTTAGGAAAGGTTGCAGATGGTTTTCAGATGAAAACACAGTCAGTCTGTGGAATCACAGAATCATTAGGGATTGGAAGGGACCATCCAGTCCAATCCCCCTGCCGCAGCAGGATCCCCTAGACCAAGTTGCACAGGAACACATCCAGGCGGGTCTTAAACATCTCCAGTGAAGGAGATCCCACAACCTCCCGGGGCAGCCTCTTCCAGTGCTCCATCACCCTCACTGGGAAGAAGGTCCTTCTCACACTGATGTGGAAAAGTGACCTGGAGAAACGTGTGGAACTGCCAACATGAGGGGCAATCTTGTTCTTCTTCTAAAACCCCACTTGGTAGCAACAGAGGCACAGTGCTCCTCTTTGGGATTGATTCTGTAACTACTTAGGACTACTTAAGACCTGAAAGTCCACTGGGTGGCTAGAGAAGACGGTATTTTTCGTTTGTGGCTCACCCCCTGATCTCAACGGCTGCTAGAATAGCGAGGTCTGCCTGATAGGACGCGACCGGACTCCGATTGTCGTACAGGTTGGAACTGCGGAGACAAGGAAAGTTCATTGCTTAAGTGACACAAACTCAGTATTAAACCCCCCACACACCTCACAGAGACTGTGTATAACACCAGAACATCGCTCCTGAGCTCCTGCAGGGAAGCACCACTCACAGCAACTGAAGAGTAGATCCCAGCAAGTTCTCACCTAAATGCAGGAGAGCCCCATTCTCAGCAGTTTGGAGGCCCCTCAACAGGGAGAGATCAGCATGAGGGGACTGCAGAGCTAACGCTGCCTCTGTTACTTAGCTGCTGCATTTCACAGAATCACAGAGCACTAGGGATTGGAGGGCACCTCGAAGTATCAGCCAGTCCAATCCCCCTGCAACAGCAGGATCCCCTAGACCCAGTCACACGGGAACATGCCCAGGGGGGTTTGAAATGTCTCCAGAGAAGGAGACTCCACACCCCCCCTGGCAGCCCCTGCCAGGGCTCTGTCACCCTCACTGGGAACAAGGTCCTTCTCACACTGATGTGGAACCTCCTCTGTCCCAGCTGACACCCACTGACCCTTGACCTGTCACTGGGTGCCCCTGAGCAGAGCCTGGCTCCATCCTCCTGACACCCACCCTTCACATATTGATCAACATCCGTGGGGTCACCCCTCAGCCTCCTTTTCTCCAAGCTCAAGAGCCCCAGCTCCCTCAGCCAGGAGATGCTCCCCTCCCTCCACCACCCCTGTGGCTCTGAGCAGGACTAGCTCCTACCTCCGGATTTGCAAGTCGAACTTCACCGAGGTGTCCATTTCTGACTGCTGGTGCACGCTGAACCGCAGGCCAGCTAACAGCTTCGGGAGAAGATGAACGGGGTGAGGCAGAGGCACAAGGAAACACACAGCGAAGCTTCTTAACTCTATCACACCACAACAGAGCTGCTCAAGGCTCAGGAGGGAACACGCACAGGGAACTGGCAAATTAAGCCACTCCAGGTCAGCAAGACTGGGGACGTGCGAGGCCCTCTGCAGCCTTCAGCTTAGCACGGCCGCCACCAGAGAGAACTGCGAGGCTGCGTCGTGTTCACCCTCTGCTTCAGCCACTTTCACACACAACTGAGCCTCCCTCCGCTGACTCCAAATCAGCTCCCAAGTCCCTGCTGCAGTTATCTGCACAGTTCAGCTGGATGGCATTTTAAAGACTCTGGGAACAGCATCTACTCATCTATTCCAAGTGTCTCTTGGAGGAGAAGTGCCAGAGCTTGCAATTGTGACTCATTTTCATTTCATTTCCTCAGGAAATAAGAATTACTTGCTCATATCTTTCAACATCTGCCAGATCCAATTACACAGGGGATTTTTAATTGTTCTGGTTTCAGCTACGCTTGGTGGAAGCACAGAGGTCTCAACTAGCTGATAATCTCCAACAAAAATACTCCCACAAAAGCAGGAGGAAGAGAGGACTTTCCAGAAGTGTTCTATGAGCTAGTTTTTATTACACACCCAACACTCTGCATCAGCCAAACCCAGACACAGAGCCAGGGGGGCCAGAGCTGGTTAATGCCACTGTTTCAGGAACTGCTCCTTTTGAGCTGCATCGTCAAACTCAAACACTCCTCTCAGCCTTTCATTTACCTGACAAGCTGAAACCAGTTATGGCTGAACTGCCGCGAACTACTAACCAAACGTGCGGGCAGGTGAGTGTCAGCTACAGCCGATCACGGAGCGTCAGGGACCTCCAAAGACCACCCAGTACCAACCCCCCCGCCTCAGCAGGGTCCCCTAGATCCAGCCACACGTCCAGAGGAGACATTTAGCATCCTAAATTCATGTGAGTAAACACCCCACCCAAACACCACATGAAAACAGGCAAGGGCACTCCTGTTGGAGCAGCCAGACACCTGCAGGATCAAACTCTTACCTTGGTTCCTGCCTTCATGGGATTCCCCAGGTCACACACGACCATGCGAGTCTGGTTCTCCGTTTTAAACGCACAGGACAGTCTTGCTAAGGCCTGCAGCAAACCAGAAAGCACTAGTGAGGAGCCACGGAACGGCAGAGGTCGTGAGGAAGCTGTGAAGGTCACCTAATGCAAACCCAGGTCGTCTAGCCCAGGGTCCTTCTTTACATCTCACGCTGGGATGAACGCCTGGAGGAAGGTCCTAGGCACGCTGCACTACCGCAGTAGAATTCCTCGGTCCTAACACAGGCAGACACTTGAATGACATCAGCTCTGATTGTTCCAGTCTCCACAGAGACCAGTATTTTTTACATAAAGAGAGGTTCCTCCCACGGCTCTAAACTGAGGCGTGCAGGACTTTCCTCTGGGGTAGCGCTGACGATCTGTGCGACCTGCAGCCTTCATCCACATGAGTCTCTAAAGCCAACGTGGACAAAGCTTGGCAGCCAGGCAGACCAGAAAGCAAAAGAGCCCCAGTGCCTACGAGCTTGTTCAAAGCAAGGCTTCGCAGGAGCCTTGAGGAAAGCCACATCCCCATGCTCTCCAGAGGGCTCAAGGGCTGAGCCAAACCATGGCATGGTCCACCACACAAAGGAGGTGGTATCCACACTGGGAATCTTTGATTCAGGGGAAAAACAGTTTTCACCAGAACATCCTGAAACTTACACAGACTATAGAATCACAGAACCATTCAGGCTGGAAAAGACCCCCAGGATCATCAAGTCCAACCATCAACCCCACTCTACAAGGTCACCCCTAAACCAGATCCCCCAGCACCACATCTCAGTGACTTTTAAACTCATCCAGGGATGGGGACTCACCCTCCACCCTGGGCAGCCCATCCCAGTCCCTGACCACTCTCTTCAGGAACAATTTCTTCCTGATGGCCAGTCTCACCCTGCCCTGTTGGAGCTGGAAGCCCTTCCCTCTGCTTCTGTCACTAATGACCTGTGAGCAGAGCCCAGCACCAGCATCTCTGCAGGGTCCTTACAGGTGGTTGTAGAGAGCAATGAGGGCTCCCCTCAGCCTCCTCTTCCTCAGACTCAACAGCCCCAGCTCTCTCCATCTCTCAGTCTCATCAGACTGATTCTCCAGGCCCTTCCCCAGCTCCGTTGCCCTCCTCTGCACTTGCTCCCGCATCTCCATGTCTCCCTTGTCCTGAGGTGCCCAAAACTGGCCCCAGTCCTCAAGGTGCAGCCTCCCCAGTCCCGAGTGCAGTGGGACAATCACCTCCCTACTGCTGGCCACACAGTTTCTGATCCAGGCCACGATGCCACTGGCCTTTTTGGCTCCTTTACATTGACTGATCATAGATTCTAGCAAACAAAAACAAAGACCAAGAAAACCTGGAGACACACGACTCGCACACAGCTACAAGGGGCTGAGACACGTCTTCAAAGAAACAGGGCACAGACATTTTACAGGACAGTTACAGACACACACAGGAAAGTAAGGAAATGCACTCTTGTGCTCTGTGCACTCAGGGCCAACTGACACCCAGGACTTCCCTCAAAATGAGGTGAAAGAGAGAGCAGGAATCACCAGCCGGAGGCTTTGCCTCCAGGGTGCCCAGCTCTTTCCCTAGAACACGGTCCGCTCGGCCCACGTGGAAGCTGGGGAGGGCACTGCTGAAATGCAGAACTGCAGCAGATCTGCTCCGTGTGTCGCGCTCCCCCACGCAGGTGACGCTCCTCTGTTGCTAGCCTTAGGCTTTTACACTGGAACCAGCCAGCCAAGTGTTTCATGCAGCCCCAGGGCTCAGAGGAATGGTGTCACTCTTTTGGTGCTTCGCTTTAGGGCTGCAACACAAAACCCAGCACAGACAGACCCTCTCCCACAGCAGCACCTAGAACACGACTCAAAGAAGACAAGAGCCGAAACTCTACCTCGTTGTTACGCACAACGCCGACGAAATCCGCCTGCGGCGGGACGATGACAAAGAGCTCCGCCTCGTAGGCTCCCTCCCCTTGGTTCTCAGCACTGACAATCAGCGTCAGGGGGTTGTCATCGCCGATGTAGATCTGCTTCTGATCGCTGCAAGACACAAGGGTGAGCACGCCCTGAGCTCACAGCGCACCAGCTGCCTGCCTGGCAGAGGCACGGGCACCTGCTCCCAGCAGACCTCGGCGACGGCTCAGCAGCGCAACGCAGCCGCCACCTCTGGGACGCGTTCGCTCCGGCCACAAGAGGAGTGTCCTCCCCAAGGGGCCACTGCACCAACTGCAGGGAGAGCCAGCTGCACCCGCGCTCTTGGAAGCTGGGTCTGAAGCACTGGCACCAGTAAGTCTCCTGCAACCTGTCCTACACGCGTGCGTGGGCTGCAGCTCTGCACTGAGGGCACTGAGAAGACCCAACAGACCGTGCTCACGCGTGGAAACTAGGCACTATGGGAGACCTCCAGGCACACAGAGCACGCGAGACCCAGGCTCACGAACAAACCATCAGATACAACTTCTGGAGCCTGGAAGAGCAGAGCCAACGCTACCACCAACGACCTTCCCGTGTGTGACAACACAGCCACGCTTGCACCTCTTGCTGGGTAAAACCGTCCCTGGCGACATCTCCACGTGTCTGGGGGGAAATCGGCTGGACAGCCTGGGTAACCGGTACGAGTGCAGCCCAGACCGGTTGATGCTGGCTGTGCTCGCCCACCTCAGCGAACAGACGGACAACAGCCATGCACTGCTAGCAGGGGGTGGCAGTGGGCTCTCCCTGCAGCAGGGGCTGGAGACAGAGCGGAGCATGGGCTCCTCAGAACAAGCAAACATGAGGAGTGTGGACTGTATGCACTGAGGATACCCCCTTGCTTCAAGACATCCTTTAGACAAAACCACTAGCAGCTCTTCAGGTGTAGAATTTGAGCAAGGAAGTGACTGTTCCCTGCAGGACTACTTCTCATGGACTTACCTTTCTACTGACACCTCCAGCTTTGGCTTGCAGATGTTATCCTCCCCGCAGTCCAGCAGAATGTGAGCCTGTTCCAAAACCAAGCACACCTCGCTGTCATCACGCCTCGACGATACATCTACACAGCAACACGGCTGCACCAGCAAGTTCTACGCGACTGGCTAGGAGAGGCCTTCCTCTGACTAGGTTCAGAGAAGAACTGATGAACTCTTCCACACGAGGGGCACTGCGCCTCATCCTGTCACACTGATTCTAGGGCTGATGTCCAGGTAGCTTCACCCTTTTCCCACACTTTGACTAATCTGTTCAGGGAGAGGAGCATCTCCCTAGTGAGGACAGGCACAGGGAGCTCAGAGAAAAGGAGACTGAGGGGTGACCTCATGAATGTTGGTAAGTACGTGAAGGGTGGCTGCCACAGAATCACAGAACATTATGGACCGGAAGGGACCTCAAAAGATCATCCAGTCCAATCCCCTGACACAGCAGGATCCCCCAGACCAAGTTGAGTCAGGAGGATGGAGCCAGGCTCTGCTCAGGGGCACCCAATGACAGGACAAGGGGCAGTGGTGTCAGCTGGAACACAGAAGGTTCTACATCACTGTGAGAAGGACCTTGTTCCCAGGGAGGGTGCCAGAGCCCTGGCAGGGGCTACCCAGGGGGGTTGTGGAGTCTCCTTATCTGGAGCCATTTCAAACCTGCCCAGACATGTTCCTGTGCGACTGGATCTGGGGATCCTGCTGTGGCAGGGGGACTGGACTGGGTGGTCATTCAAGGTCCCTTCCAAGCCCTAATGTTCTGTGAGTCTGCGATCTTGAGCTGCACCCTCTCTACCAAACAGAGGGTATAAATTAAGGGCAGAAATAAGAAGGCTCTGTTTGTCACCAGAAGTAAGCAGCAGGGATAAACATCACACGTGTAGAGCAGCACAGACGTGAGCAATGGGTTAAATACTCGAAGCCTTTGAACTGAATACCTCTGATGCCACTCTGACTGCTTTTCTCCAGGGACCTGTTAATCATTCGGCACAAAAGGGAAGGCCAGCACCAGGACAGGCACTTGACAAAGACAGGGAGAAAGGAGCGAAGACAAACCCACCCTAACAGCAGAGATTCCTGCAACTCACAGGCCAAAGCCTACCACTGCTCTTCGTTTTCCACACGTCCCAAGAGGAACCCAGGCCCTGAGCAGGTGCTGCAAGCTGAACGTAGGTTGTGGCTGCTCTCACCCCAGACTGTGTGTTAGCTGTACCTGTCTGCTCATGTTGGCAGGAGTGAACTGGTTGAGGATAGGGTGCAAGCCCGTCGCGTCCGCCGCTGTCCTGTAATCCAGACGATACTCCATGAAAATAGTGATGGGCGTGAGTTTGTCTCGGAACTCCGACTCATCCTGAGCAAGACAAAGGTTGGGATGGCAAGTACAGCACAACAACAAACACTGGCTGTCAGCAGGCGGGACGTGAGGCAGCAGTGCGCTCAGCTGGCACGAAAGGCCAGCGGCATCTCGGCTTGGGGCAGCAGCGGTGTGGCCAGCACGACCAGGGACATCATTCTCCCCCTGTACTGGGCACTGGGGAGGCCTCCCCTCAAGTCCTGGGGGCAGTTCTGGGCCCCTCACTCCAAGAAACAGATTGAGGGGCTGGAGCAGGTCCAAAGGAGAGCAACGAGGCTGGGGAAGGGACTGGAGGGAAAAACCTTATGAGGAGAGTCTGAGGGAGCTGGAGGTGTTTAGCCTGGAGTGGAGGAGACTCAGGAGGGACCTTATCACTCTCTTTAACTACCTGAAGGGAAGCTGTAGACAGGTGTGAGAAGAGGGAAGACGGAGCCAGGCTCTGCTTAGTGTCATCTAATGATAGGACAAGGGGCAGTGGGTGTGAGCTAGAACACAGAAGGTTCCACATCAACGTGAGAAGGACCTTCTTCCCAGTGGGGGTGACAGAGCCCTGGAAGGGGCTGCCCAGGGCAGTTGTGGAGCCTTCTCCTCTGGAGACATTTCAAACCCACCTGTTCCTGTGTGACTGGATCTAGGGGATCCTGCTGTGGCAGGGGGATGGGACTGGATGACCTTTTGCGGTCCCTTCCAATCCCTAATGACTGGATCTAGGGGATCCTGCTGTGGCAGGGGGATGGGACTGGATGACCTTTTGTGGTCCCTTCCAATCCCTAATGACTGGGTCTAGGGGATCCTGCTGTGCCAGGGGGATGGGACTGGGTGATCTTCCGAGGTCCCTTCCAATCCCTAATGTCCTTCGACTCTGGGAATGTGTGGGGGATAACTTCCTGAAGCAGCTGCTGAGGGGCCAACAAAGGGCCAACACCCATTTGCCCGAAGCACAACTGGCTACTCACCCTCAAAAAGGCATCGAGCTCTTCACAGTTCATTTTGCCTCCCTTCGTGATCGTCATGTTCTTCGAGTGGCTGGGCTGTTTGCTGTGGAGAAAGAGCGCTCTCCTCACCGCTCCCTTCTGCTTCAGTTTATCCAGCAGCAGCTCCACTTGGAAATCTGTCCGACACACAGCGCTCAGGTCAGAGACACTTCATCCCATTAAATGTCTGCAACTTAAAAAACCTGCAGGTTCCACCCGAAACGCAGCTGAACGCTGACTTCGCCTAGTACCTGGAAGTTCCAAAACTTCCAGTTCTTCCAATATGAACATCTCTTACTGAATGCGTTCTCAAAGTCGTAATTAACAAACACCTTTGGTGCCCTGAATGTAGCTCTGCTTTTTGCTTGAGAACTGCAAACACTTCACAGCAAATGTTTGATGTAGCTCATGAAATTTAAAATCTGTAACGGCTTTTTGGATGGGTCTTCCCAGATCACACCACATTCTGGGTGTCATCTCATGGCAGGACGAGGGCACCAGGTGTGAGCTCGAACACAGGAGGCTCCACATCCATGTGAGAAGGACCTTGTTCCCAGTGAGGGTGACAGAGCCCTGGCAGGGGCTGCACAGGGGGGTTGTGGAGTCTCCTTCTCTGGAGATGTTTAGAACCTGCCTGGCCATGTTCCTGTGTGACTGGGATGGGGATGGTCAGCGCTCACAGAACATCACAGAACACTGGGGACTGGAAGGGACCTCGGAAGATCGTCCAGTTCGATCCCCGAACACGCCTGCGAACACAGTAAAAAGACTCGAGTTCCCGAAGTAGCAGAACTTACTGAGTGAATTAGGCAGCTTTCCTTTGCCATCCGCTTTCAAGCAGAACTTCACTTTGAAGCTGTTGAGGAGGAAAGAGAAGATCCCTTTTATACAGTTTCTCTCTTATTTCCTGACACTGTTCTTCACTGGTTTGTCTCAGCTAAAGGTTTTCTCTCCCGAGGCTCTTGCTCACTCCCACAGACTATTTTCTGCTGGTGGGAGAGAGCCTCTGACCTACTCAGCAGCAGACAGCACCGTGTGCTGCGAGTCAGAGTGCTGCTCCTGAAATCCAGTGTGGCTCATCTGGTTTTCAAGGTTTAAGGAACGGGCACACTGAGTGAAAAAAGAAGCTGGCACTGGAAAGGAAGGTCTGGGCTGGACAACAGCCCGGTGGCGACAAACAAAACCCGTGTGCAGAGCCTTTCCCAAATGTTTTCCATAACCCCCCTGGAAAGTAAGTTCATGTGTACAAACACTGCAGAAGGTGTGTGGACTCGGGAAGGGTTTACGCCACACAGACCACCACCAGTTTCTCCAGGTAGGACCTCAACTGGGAATCACTCCTCCCACTGTGGTCTAGTCTTTCAAATGACCCAACCAGTGTTTGATGGCTCCTGTCTTTCCGTTAGCTGACGAGACTGGCTGCATGCTTCTGAATGGGAAAGCTGGTGAGAACAGAGCCCAGAGAAGTCCCTCCCAGCCAAGGAACACAAAAGACACCCTGCTTACCAAGAAACCTTTGTGTCCGACAGTGAGCAGGCTTTGTTTTCTGGGTTTAGAATAGTTGGATTCACTTCCAGGGCAGCATTTACTCTGATAACTGGTCTAGCCCTGCAAAGGAAACATCCTCTTGAACAGCATTTGAGGTCAGAGTACAGAACAGTCTCCCCACCACTCCGTGAAACACACACTTTGACAGTATTTAGAGAAACTGCAACAAGAACAATCTCTGAGTGGATCAGAAAAATAGAATCATTATTAGGGATTGGAAGGGACCTCGAAAGATCATCTAGTCCAATCCCCCTGACACAGCAGGATCCCCTAGACCGAGTCATAGAGTCAGTCAGGGTTTGAAGGGACCACAGGATCATCCAGAGAAGGAGACTCCACAACCCCCCTGGGCAGCCCCTTCCAGGGCTCCATCACCCTCACTGGGAAAAAGGTCCTCCTGATATTTATGTGGAACCTCCTCTGTTCCAGCTTGCACCCGTTGCCCCTTGTCCTATCACCGGGTGCCCCTGAGCAGAGCCTGGCCCCATCCTCCTGACACCCACCCCTCACATATTTATAGACATGAATGAGGTCACCCCTCAGTCTCCTCTTCTCCAAGCTCAACAGCCCCAGCTCCCTCAGCCTCTCCTCAAGCAGGAAGCTTTTCTGTGCTCTTCTGTTGCCATCGGTCCCAGCATGGACAACCATGGGAAGAGCAAATCCAGTCTGTTTCCAGCACAGACAAGTAACAGCCTTTTCTCAAAACGAGCAGTTTTGCATGAGGGTGTCTGGGCTGCGGTGCAGCAGCCAGCAACACGCTGCATGCGTCAGAAGCTACACTGAACGGTCCTGCCTGCACCCCGAGAACAGCGCCGAGGCAGCACCGTGCTCGCACTGGAGGGGGGGCACAGCGGGGTGCTCACCTGTACAGAACAGCTGTGTCCACACCAAAGGCTCCGACAAGCAAGTCTAGGGAGAAAGGAGGAATACTGCGCGTTACAGTTCGGTTCTTACGAGACACCGTCACTCAGAGGTGGGCTACTGTTTGGTGATCCCAAGAGGACTCGGAGAGGGAAGGACCTGGGTATCCGTTCCGGTCCACGTCGGCGGCTCCTTTCAGCGCGTACCCAAAACTGGGTGGCATTGTGCGAGCAGCCCACTGCCCCTCAAGAACCTGCGATGGGACAGCGTTCAAACCGCTGGCTCTTCCGTTGTAGATGTAGACGAGTCCTCTCTTCTCCTCACCACCATACGGCGCGGCGACCGCAATGTCTGCGCACCAAAGGAACAACCATCAGCTTCTCCAGACACAGCCCAGGAGAGCGTATTTCACACATTCACAGAACGTCAGGGATTGGAAGGGACCTCGAAAGATCATCCAGTCCAATCCCCCCGACACAGCAGGATCCCCTAGAGCCAGTCGCACAGAACAGATCAAGGTGGGTTTTAAACATCTCCAGAGAAGGAGACTCCACAAGAGCCCCAGCTCCCTCAGCCTTTCCTCAGCAGGGAGATGCTCCCCTCCCTCCATCATCTCTGTGGCTCTGCGCTGGGGTCTCCAGTAGCAATGTTTTTACCAGAACACTCTTAGCCAGGTCTGAAACAAAAGCTTCCTGACAGTGGTCATGTGTTTCTGGAGAGCAAAGTCGGCTTGAAGCAACAGAAACAGAAAGGTGACACCAAAGATGTCCTAACAAGTCACAGTGGAGAGTCAGACGCTTCGTCAAAGTTTCTACTACGCTTGAGCAAGTAGTAAACTGTTGGGTGCAACAGCTCAAATACTCCTTGCAGCCATCTAAATGGTGCAGCCGCGGCTGGATGCGCGCGCGTCGCTCCTGCCAGCGTTCCTGGGAGCGGCACGCAAGCGCCGCAAGGAGCCCAGACCTCCGTGCCCAACACAGAGTCCCAGCCAGAACGCCTAACGCCCACTGTGCTGTCTGGATTTCATTGACAAGTGGAAAACACCGATCAATGACTGGTGTCCTACCATTGAAGCCATCCTGATCCAGATCCCCCAGCGGCGCAATGGAACTGCTGAACCTTGCAAAGATCTCAAAGCCGTTCAGCTTTGTGATCTGAAATCCTCCAGAGGCTCGCTGAAGGCAAATGGAAATCTGACCGACCTCTTGAAGCTTCCCATCAGAGCCTCGGTCCATAAAGAGAGGGGCTCCAATGAACAGATCTGTGTAACTGGACAGACAAGGACAAGGTTCCTCAGCAACAGCCCGACAGCTCAGCCTCGTTCCCTCAAGCAGCCACTGGCAGGACTCACTCAGCACTGAAGTCAGTACAAAGACATTGGTTCCCTACATTTAAATTGCAGCTGAAGGAGAATTAAGCACAGAAACACCAGAGTCCAGCACCTTTAAAGCACGTGGATTTATCTGAATCAACACAAACGCGAGCCTACAGTTGTTAAGACACATGTTGAGAGCTGGGGAGGAAGTGGGTGATGCTGATACACACTCAGTCAGTAACAAAGACTGAGATCCACAGAGCAGAAAGGACTAGTTAACTTTTCCAGCAAGGGGGGGGGGGGGGGG